>OU342743.1:197606375-197918485 GCA_910589775.1 Avena eriantha | reverse complement strand
TTTAAGAGACCACACATCGATCCACCAGTGTCATTGCATGTGTGTTCTTTTTACTAACAACGACTGGAGTCATTGCATGAGTGTTCTTTTCACATACCACATATGGATCCACCAGTGTCATTGAAATGTGTGTTCTCTTCATAGACCACACATGGATCCACTAGTGTCATTGCATGTGTGTTCTTTTTACTAACAACAACTGGAGTCATTGCATGTGTGTTCTTTTCACATACCACATATGGATCCACATGTGTCATTGAAATGTGTGTTCTCTTCAAAGACCACATATGGATCCACCAGTGTCATTGAAATGTGTGTTCTCTTCATAGACCACACATCGATCCACCAGTGTAATTGCATGTGTGTTCTTTTTACTAACAAAAACTGGAGTCATTGCATGTGTGTTCTTTTCACATACCACATATGGATCCACCTGTGTCATTGAAATGTGTGTTCTCTTCATAGACCACACATGGATCCACTAGTGTCATTGCATGTGTGTTCTTTTTACTAACAACAACTGGAGTCATTGCATGTGTGTTCTTTTCACATACCACATATGGATCCACTAGTGTCATTCCATGTGTGTTTATTTTCATGAACCACACCCAGTGTCATTACATGTCAGTTCCTCTTACAAACCACACATGGATCCACCAGTGTCATTGCATGTGTGTTCTTCTCATGAACCACAGCTAGAGTCACTGGATGTGTGTTCCTTTCATGAACCACACCTAGAGTCATTGCATGTGTATTCTTCTCACAAACCACATAAGGATACACTAGTGTCATTGCATGTGTGTTCTTCTCATGAACCACATCTAGAGTCATTGCATGTCTGTTCTTCTCACAAACCACACATGGATCCACCAGTGTCATTGCATGTGTTTTCTTCTCATGAACCACACCTAGTGTCATTGGATGTGTGTTCCTCTCATGAACGACAGCTAGAGTCATTGCATGTCTATTCTTCTCACAAACCACATATGGATCCACCAGTGCCATTGCATGTTTATTCTTTTCATGAACCACACCCAGTGTCACTGCATGTGTGTTGTTCTCATAAACCACATATGGATCCACCAGTGTCATTACATGTATGTTCTTCTCATGAACCACATCTAGAGTCATTGCATGTCTGTTATTCTCACAAACCACATAAGGGTACACCAGTGTCATTGCATGTGTTTTCTTTTTACTAACAACAACTGGTGTCATTGCATGTCTGTTCTTCTCACAAACCACATATGGATCCACTTGTGTCATTGAAATGTGTGTTCTCTTCAGAGACCACACATGGATCCTCTAGTGTCATTGCATGTGTGCTCTTTTTACTAACAACAACCAGTGTCATTGCATGTGTGTTCTTTTCACAATCCACCTATGGATCCACCAGTGTCATTGCATGTGTGTTCTTTTCATTAACCACATCTAGAGTCATTGCATGTGTGATCTCTTAATAGACCACACATGGATCCACCAGTGTCATTGCATGTGTGTTCTTTTTACTAACAACAACTGCAGTCATTTCTCCACTAGTGTCATTGCATGTGTGTTCTTTTTACTAACAACTAGAGTCATTGCATGTGTGTTCTTTTCACATACCACATATGGATCCACTAGTTTCATTGAAATGTGTGTTCTCTTCAGAGACCACACATGGATCCACTAGTGGCATTGCATGTGTGTTCTTTTTACTAACAACAACTGGAGTCATTGCATGTGTGTTCTTTTCACATACCACATATGGATCAACCCGTGTCATTGAAATGTGTGTTCTCTTCAGAGACCACACATGGATCCACTAGTGTCATTGCATGTGTGTTCTTTTCATGAACCACACCTAGTGTCATTTCATGTATGTTCCTCTCACAAACCACACATGGATCCACCAATGGCATTGCATGTGTGTTATTGTCACAAACCACATATGGATTCACCAATGTCATTGCATGTGTGTTCCTGTCATGAGCCACATGTGGACCCACTAGAGTCATTGTATGTGTGTTCTTTTCACAAATCACATATAGATCAACCAGTGTTCACTGCATGTGTGTTCTTTCCACAAACGACTTATGGATCCACCAGTGTTCATTGCATGTGTGTTCTTTTCCACAAACCACATATGGATCCACTAGAGTCATTGCATGTGTGTTCTTTTCACAAACCACATGTAGACCCACTAGAGTCATTGCATGTGTGTTCCTGTCATGAACCACACATGGATCCACCAGTGTTTATTGCATGTGTGTTCTTTCCACAAACCACATATGGACCCACTAGAGTCATTACATGTGTGTTCTTGTCATGAACCACACATGGATCCACCAGTCATTGCATGTGTGTTCTTTCCACAAACCACATATGGATCAACCAGTGTCATTGCATGTGTGTTCTTTCCACAAACCACATATGGATCCACCAGTGTTCATTGCATGTGTATTATTTTCCACAAACCACATATGGATCCACTAGAGTCATTGCACGCGTGTTCTTTTCACAAATCACATATGGACCCATTAGAGTCATTACATGTGTGTTCTTATACTAGAACCAGCACTAGAGTCATTGCATGTGTGTTCTTTTCACAAACCACATATGGATCCACCAGTGTCGTTCCATGTGTGTTCTTTTCACAAACCACATATGGACCCACTTGAGTCATTGCATGTGTGTTCTTTCCACAAACCACACTTGGATTAACCAATTGCATTGCATGTGTGTTCTTTCCACAAACCACATATGGATCCGCCAGCGTCATTGCATGTGTGTTCTTTCAAAAAACCACATATGGATCCACCAGTGTTCATTGCATGTGTGTTCTTTTCCACAAACCACATATGGATCCACTAGAGTCATTGTGTGTGTGTGTTCTTTTCACAAACCACATATGGACCCACTAGAGTCATTGCATGTGTGTTCTTATTCTAGAACCAGCACTAGAGTCATTGCATGTGTGTTCTTTTCACAAACCACATATGGATCCACCAGTGTCATTGCATGTGTGTTCTTTCCACAAACCACATATGGATCAACTAGTGGTTATTGCATGTGTGTTCTTTCCACAAACCACATATGGATCCACTAGAGTCATGGCATGTGTGTTCTTTTCACAAACCACCTATGGACCCACTAGAGTCATTGCATGTGTGTTCTTTCCATAAACCACACAGGGATTAACCAATGGCATTGCATGTGTGTTATTGTCACAAACCACATATGGATCCACTAGAGTCATTGCATGTGTGTTCCTGTCATGAACCACATATGGACCCACTAGAGTCATTGCATGTGTGTTCTTTCAAAAAAGCACACATGGATTAACCAATGGAATTACATGTGTGTTATTGTCACAAACCACATATGGATCAACCAATGTCATTGCATGTGTGTTCCTGTCATGAACCACATATGGACCCACTAGAGTCATTGCATGTGTGTTCTTTTCACAAATCACATATCGATCAACCAGTGTTCACTGCATGTGTGTTCTTTTCACAAACCACATATGGACCCACTAGAGTCATTGCATGTGTGTTCTTTACACAAACCACACATGGATTAACCAATGGCATTGCATGTGTCTTATAGTCACAAACCACATATGGATCAACCAATGTTAGTGCATGTGTGTTCCTGTCATGAACCACACATGGATAAACCAGTGGTCACTGCATATGTGTTCTTTCCACAAACCATATATGGACCCACTAGAGTCATTGCATGTGTGTTCTTTTCACAAACCACATATGGATCAACTAATGGCATTGCATGTGTGTTCTTTTCACAAATCACATATGGATCAACCAGTGTTCACTTCATGTGTGTTCTTTCCACAAACCACTTATGGATCCACTAGTGTTCATTGCATGTGTGTTCTTTTCACAAACCACATATGTACCCACTTGAGTCATTGCATGTGTGTTCTTTCCATAAACCACACATGGATTAACTAATGGCATTGCATGTGTGTTCTTTCCCCAAACCACATATGGGTAAACCAGTGTCATTGCATGTGTGTTCTTTCCATCAACCACATATGGATCCACCAGTGTTCATTGCATGTGTGTTCTTTTCCACAAACCACATATGGATCCACTAGAGTCATTGCACGTGTGTTCTTTTCACAAACCACATATGAACCCAATAGATTTATTGCATGTGTGTTCTTATACTAGAACCAGCACTAGAGTCATTGCATGTGTGTTCTTTTGACAAACCACATATGGATCCACTAGAGTCATTGCACGTGTGTTCTTTTCACAAACCACATATGAACCCAATAGATTTATTGCATGTGTGTTCTTATACTAGAACCAGCACTAGAGTCATTGCATGTGTGTTCTTTTGACAAACCACATATGGATCCACCAGTGTCATTGCATGTGTGTTCTTTCCACAAACCACATATGGATCAACCAGTTGTTATTGCATGTGTGTTCTTTCCAAAAACCACATATGGATCCACTAGAGTCATTACATGTGTGTTCTTTTCACAAACCACCTATGGACCCACTAGAGTCATTGCATGTGTGTTCTTTCCACAAACCACACATGGATTAACCAATGGCATTGCATGTGTGTTATTGTCACAAACCACATATGGATCCACTAGAGTCATTGCATGTGTGTTCTTGTCATGAACCACATATGGACCCACTAGAGTCATTGCATGTGTGTTGTTTCCACAAACCAAACATGGATTAACCAATGGCGTTGAATGTGTGTTATTGTCACAAACCACATATGGATCAACCAATGTCATTGCATGTGTGTTCCTGTCATGAACCACATATGGACCCACTAAGGTCATTGCATGTGTGTTCTTTTCACAAATCACATATGGATCAACCAGTGTTCACTACATGTGTGTAATTTCCACAAACCACTTATGGATCCACCAGTGTTCATTGCATGTGTATTCTTTTCCACAAACCACATATGGATCCACTAGTGTCATTGCATGTGTGTTCTTTTAAAAAACCATATATGGACCCACTAGAGTCATTGCATGTGTGTTCCTGTCATGAATCCCATATGGATCAACCAATGGCATTGCATGTGTGTTTTTTCCACAGACCACATATGGATCAACCAATGGCATTGCATGTGTATTCGTTTAACAAACCACACATGGATCAACCAATGGCATTTCATGTGTGTTCTTTCCACAAACCACACATGGATCCACCAGAGTCATTGCATGTGTGTTCTTTCAACAAACCACATATGGATCAACCAGTGTCATTGCATGTGTGTTCTTTCCACAAACCACATATGGATCAACCAATGTCATTGCATGTGTATTCCTGTCATTAACCACACATGGATCAAACAATGTCATTGCATGTGTGTTCCTATCATGAACCACATATGGATCCACCAGTGTTCATTGCATGTGTGTTCCGATCATGAACCACACATGGATCAACCAATTGTTATTGCATGGGTGTTCTTTCCACAGACCACATATGGATCCACTAGAGTCATTGCACGTGTGTTATTTTCACAAACCACATATGGACCCACTAGAGTCATTGCATGTGTGTTCTTATACTAAAACCATCACTAGACTCATTGCATGTGTGTTCTTTTCACAAACCACATATGGATCCACCAGTGTCATTGCATGTGTGTTCTTTCCACAAACCACATATGGATCCACCAGTGTTCATTGCATGTGTGTTCTTTCTACAAACCACATATGGACCCACTAGAGTCATTGCATGTGTGTTCTTTCCACAAACCACATATGGACCCACTAGAGTCATTGCATGTGTGTTCTTTCCACAAACCACACATTGATTAACCAATGGCATTGCATGTGTGTTATTGTACAAACCACATATGGATCTACCAATGTCATTCCATGTGTGTTCCTATCGTGAACCACACATGAATCAACCAGTGGTCATTCCATGTGTGTTCTTTCCACAAACCACATATGAATCCACTTGAGTCATTGCATGTGTGTTCTTTTCACAAACCACATATGGATCAACCAATGGCATTGCATTTGTGTTCTTTTCACAAATCACATATGGATCAACCAGTGTTCACTGCATGTGTGTTCTTTCCACAAACCACTTATGGATCCTCTAGTGTTCATTGCATGTGTGTTCTTTTCACAAACCACATATGGACCCACTTGAGTCATTGCATGTGTGTTCTTTCCACAAACCACACATGGATTAACCAATGGCATTACATGTGTGTTATTGTCACAACCCACATATGGATCAACCAATGCCATTGCATGTGTGTTCCTTTCATGAACCACACATGGATCAACTAGTGGTCATTGCATGTGTGTTCTTTCCACAAACCACATATGGATCCACTAGAGTCATTGCATGTGTGTTCTTTTCACAAACCATTGTCATTGGATTGATGACAAGTACGCCATGAGGGGGTCCTCGAGGCGTGTGGAAGAGAAGGGTGTGAGACGTACAGTGTTCCAGGATGGTGAGCACACAAGTTTATCCAGGTTCGAATCTGCCGGCTTTGGACGGACCCTACTCCTGCTAGCAATCCAGTAATACGGCAGAGCTGGAATATGGGTTACAAGGGTTTCGCCTATGCGAGTTGAGATTGTAGACTATTGTGGTGTGTGATGACCCACAAGTATAGGGGGTGTACCGCAGTATTTTCGAGGGAAGTGAAACCTAATTTATTGATTCGACACAAGGGGAGCCAAAGAATACTTATCAGCCTTAACAACTGAGTTGTCAATTCAGCTGCACCTAGAAACAATCTTGCTCACAGCATTTTATCAGTAGCAACAGTTTTGTAGTAGGAATAGTAAAGTAACAGTAGCAGCAAAACAAAGACAGTAGTAACAAAAGCAGTAAACAGTGGGATTCGAGTGCGGTAGGCATAGGGATGGATGGACGGGCGTTGCATGGACAAGACAATTCACATAACAATCAGAACATAGGGCAATTGCAAATAAATAAGATAAAGCACCCAAGTACTAGACAATCCTAGGCATGTGTTCCATATAAAGTCATACGTGCTCGCAATGAGAACTTGCACACCATATTTTGTCCTGTCAGCCCGTTTGCAGCGGGGCCTCTAGGGAACTACTGGCAATTAAGGTGCTCCTTTTAATAAAGCACCGGAGCAAAGCATTAACACTCCGTGAACACATGTGATCCTCACATCAAAGCCTTTCCCTTCCGGCTACCCCGATTTCTGTCACTTCGGGACCATAGGTTCCGGACAACGACGTGTGTAAACAACTTGTAGATAAGACCCAAAACAATACTATCATGATGAATCAATAATAAGTTCAGATCTGAAATCATGGCACTCGGGCCCTAGTGACAAGCATTAAGCACAACAAAGTTGCAACAAAGTCATAAAGCACTAATAGAGATACTAGGCACTATGCCCTAACAATCTGATGCCATTACATGAACGATCGCATCCAATCCCTACCATCCCCATAGCCTACAGCGGGGGATTACTCACTCATAGATGGGGGAAACATGGATGGTCGATGAAGATGATGGTGGATATCGATGGAGATGGCTCTGGGGGCACTTCCCCGTCCTGGCAGGGTGCTAGAACAGAGACTTTCTGTCCACCGAATCTCCCCTTCGGTGGTGGCGGCGCAGCAGAACTTTTCGTGGGAAAACGTCGAACCCCCCGAAGTTTTTAGGTCAGAAGGCTTCTTATAGGCAAACAGGGAGACCGAGGGGGTGCCTGGGGGGCCCACACCACCCCCGGCGCGGCCTGGCCTGACCCGCGCCACCAGGTGGTGTGGCCACCCCTGGCTCTTCTCCGTCTCGTATTCTGGCTCCTGGAGTCTTCTGGAAAAATAGGCACTTTGGCTTTTGTCCCGTCCAATTCCGAGAATATTCATTTTCTGACTTTCCTGGAACCAAAAACAGCAGAAAACAGGCAGCTGGCACTGTGGCTCTTGTTAATAGGTTAGTCCAAGAAATCATAAGAAAAGTACTCCAAAGTTGGAACAAAACACAAGAAAGTGGATAAAACCAAGCATGGAACATCAAAAATTATAGATACATTTGCAATGTATCAACATCCCCAAGCTTAACTCCTGCTCGTCCTCGAGTAGGTAAGTGATAAAAAGAAAGAATAATTTTGAGGTGACATGCACCATCAAAGACTTGACCAAAGTATTTGTAAACATTCAAAGCTGTGATCATAATACTTCAATCATAACATGAAAGACAAGTTCTAGCAATAAGACAAAGAAACTATGATGCAACATGAAAAGGCACAAACAAAAGATTCATGAATAACAATGCTTTGCAAGACGTTTGTTTGTTTCACATAAAGAAAACATAGCATAGTGGTAATCAGCTTGTCCCTCATAGAGTAGCAAATATAAATGCATAGGACACCTTCAAAGTTCACAAAAGTGACTAGATACAAATAGTTTAAAACAAGCAGTATCAAGGTATGCATCAATCAACAAGTCTTGGGACAATGCACATAGAACTAAGAATGGCCACTATGCTCTCAAGAAAGTGCTCATAGAATGTGTGGAGACTCAACAAGGAAATGAAAAGGTTTTGAAAAGTTTGAAAGGCTTCCAAATGCTGAAAGTAAGGTACTCATTAGCTTTGAGCTCTCATTGCCCCTATCATAAGCATCTTTAATGTGGTTGAGGTTAAAGTGACACAACTAAGAGGATATGCTTGACAAGTTATAAATTGAAGTCTCATGACCCTTACTTACGAAGCCGCTCCTCATGCTACTCAACTTCAGTCACAAGTAAGCTCTTGTCATTTTAAGTATATACGTATCATAGAGAAACGCCAACAGGGTACCCCTTGCACATGACACGGGAGCTATCCCATGATCAAAATGACAAGGCAAGCAGACAATGAGCATCTCAGCGATCTTTTTATTTACTATGTGCATAGATTTTTATTGAGGATGCTTCATAGAATGCTCATTATGGTTATGCTGCAAGTTTCCACCATGATTAGGCATGGCTTAGGCTAGCGGCCCAGGCATTTCTCTAACATACATACAAACTCCATGATCTTACAAGTTCCACTTTTATTTCACACCGCCGGGATCCATAAGTAAAAGAACATGATATCAACTAAGTACAAAGTACCAATGCAATGTTGAAAGCGTTCCCCATGATACATGGTTCTATTAAATTCAACTTATAAAGCGCAAGCATATACGCAACAAAGAAGGACGCAATGGTTCAGGTTTATTAAATGCAAGAAAATAAAGTGTGCCATCAAGTTCGTGAGAGCTTTACTAACTAACTTTCTCATAACAAGCAAACATTTTATTAGGAAGAAAACAAGGCATATTGAATATGCACGGGAATAGCAAATGATGCTAATAGGTAGGTATGGTGAACACTTTGGAAATATTTGGTTTTAGGGAGTTGGAAACACGAGTAAAACGTACTCAGTGTAACTGAAGGCTAGCAATAGTAAGGGAGCGACAAACGAGAGAGCAATAACGGCCATAATCATGCAGAGCGACAAAACATCATTGATCAAAGCATAAAGTGATACTACAAGTTGAAAACTAAAGGATCATAAAGGCTTATGGTGACTTGAGATAGTCATAACATGGTGTGAGCATCTGCCAAGTCAACCCAAATAAAACATCAAAGGAGAATACCACTATACTATGCCTTAATATGCTAAAACAATGCATGATTCATCCAAGGCACATTAAACAATCTCAATTGTTTATAACAAGTCATGCTACAGCAAAGAATACTAAGCATAAAGCCAAAACAATATCAAGCATGGCATGGCAAAGCATAGGCCACAGTCGAAAACAAGCTCTCTTTACCACTTAAGTATGAACTTTCCTACTCTTTTCCAAACCCAACCAAACTATTTGCAAACCAATGTATGAAAGAGGGGGTCCAACCAATTTATTCAGAAAACTAAGAAAACCATGCAAACTAAAAACCAAAATGAAAACGAAAAAGAAGACACTCCAAGAACAACACAACTGTGCATGAAACAATAAAAATGAAGTGTTTGGAAGAAACCTGAGATTTTTATTGATGAAGAAGGGGATTCCTTGGGCATCCCCAAGCTTTGACGCTTGTACTTCTTGGATATTTCTTGGGGTGACACGCGTGGCATCCCCAAGATTGAGCTTTAGTCCATCCTTCATCTCATTACTCATTCCTTCCATACACCTGAAAATTTTCCTTCATACAAAACTTCAAACAATCTTTATTAGCAACATTAGTGCACTCAAGATAATAAGTCTTTAGGTTCAGTTCTAACACCAATAAACTTCCATTAAAACACTAGCTACGGTAGCACTTACCTCCAAAAGCTCAATTCCCCAAAAGAACTCAAGAAGGAACCAACAAGAAGCAAATGCAGAAAATGGCAGAAATCTGTCAAAACAGACCAGCAGGTAAAGACGAATTTTTTCGAAGACCTTCTGTTGCTCAAATAAAAAAGTGTTGAACTAACGAGAGTTAGGTAACAACCTGGGGCAGAAAAACAAAATATTACAACTCAATCCGACGTACAGAGCTCTCTCAGGAATTTTTACAGTGAAGCACAAAAATCTGTTTCAGGACATCAACTTTCCTAATCATTACTTCTCTCTCGTTAGAGGTTACTCTTGGCACAAAAGCAAATAAAAAGGATAATGAGCGGTTATTACAGAGGTAATAACTTACAAGACTCATCTAAAACTCTTGGGTTATCTCCCAACAAGTACTTTTCTTTAACGCCTTTAAGTTAGGCATAAGAAGCAAAAACTAAAATGGATAGAATAGAAGTAAGCGGAGATAATCATGGTGAAAACATTGTTTTGTTCAATGAAATCCTTTTGCTAACAAGGTTGATCAGGTCTTGTTACCAAAACAATTCCATATGAGACAAAACTTTGTATCCCACTAATGATTATGTTACCTCAACTTTGATAGCAATGGTCCCAATCATAATAGTTTCACATTTTTCTCTTCGTATGGGACAATATATTTCTCCAACTTGAATGCCCTCAACATATTCCATTGAATTTAAACCATAAGTCCTTTCAATCTTCTTAGGGAAATAGACAGTATGTTCCTTGTCATTGACATTGAAGGTCACCTTTCCTTGATTACAATTAATAATAGCTCCTGTAGTATTAAGAAAAGGTCTCCCAAGAATAATAGACATATTATCATATTTAGGCATTTCAAGCACAACAAAATCAGTTAATATCAAGCAATTATGAGACACCTGGACAGGTACATCCTCACATATACCCACAGGAATAGTGGTAGACTTATCAGCCATTTGCAAAGATATATCAGTTGGTATCAATTTTTCAAGTTGAAGCCTCTTATAGAGAGAGAAAGGCATAACACTAACTCCAGCTCCCAAATCACACAAAGCAGTTCTAACATAACTGTTCTTAATAGAGCAAGGGATAGTTGCAATCCCTGGGTCTCCAAGTTTCTTAGGAACCTTACCATTGAAGGAATAATTAGCAAGCAAAGTAGAGATTTCTTCATTAGGGATCTTCCTTTTATTCGAGACAATGTCCTTCATATACTTTGAATAAGGAGGCAATTCAATAGCATCAGTCAAAGGAATTTGCAAGAATAAAGGTTTCATCCACTCACAAAACTTATTATAGTGTTCATCTTCTTTTGACTTGTGTTTCTTATCAGGGAAAGGCATAGGTTTTTGGACCCAAGGTTCCCTCTCACTACCATGTTTCTTAGCAATAAAATCTTCTTTGGTGTATTTAGTAGTCTTAGTGTGGTTTTCAGGTTCTTCTTCAACTTTTTCTTCATTAGGAACTTCATTTTCTTCATTACCACTTTCAGTTTCAGCATCAGAGATAGATATACTATTAGGATCTATAGCAGGTTTAGAGGGTTCTACAATAGTTTTATGTTTCTTTTTTCCTTTTCTTACGAGTAGAACCACTATTTTCAGCTTGTTGAGAATCCTACTCAATTCTTTTGGGATGCCCCTCAGGATATAGAGGATCCTGGGTAGCAGCACCACTTCTAGTTCTAATTTCATAAGCATGTTTTTCTTTAGCAACATTAACTAGCAAGTCGTTTTGCAGTTTAACGAGTTGATCTATTTGAGTTTGAACCATTTGAAAGTGTTTAACAATCATTTTAACATCATTAGAGGTTCTTTCCACAATATCTTTCAACTCAACAATAGCTCTAGTGTTTTCCATTAGATGATTTTGCACCCTTTTATTAAAGTTATCTTGCTTAACAATAAAGATATCAAATTCTTCTAAGCATTAATTAGGAGGTTTCAAGTAAGGGATATCACCTTCATCAAAGTGTTGGAGAGAGTGTACCTCAATAGTGGGTGAATAGGGAATAGGTTTACATAACTCTTCTATAGGAGGTAAATTCTTGACATCTGCAGCTTTAATTCCCTTCTCCTTAAGACATTTCTTAGCTTCCTTCATCACTTCATCATTTAATTCAATAACTCCCCTCTTCTTTGATGTTGGAATAGGCACAGGAATAGATGGTTCAGGCACAATTACTTCAGGTGTAACTTGTTTAGGAGGAGTCCAATCTTCATAATTCTTGCTTATTATAGCCATTAATTCGTCAGCTTCCTTGGGAGTCCTATTCCTGAAAACACAATCAGCACAACTATCTAGGTATGTCCTAGATTCTTCGGTTAGTCCATTATAAAATATATCAAGTAGTTCATTCTTAGGTAATGGACTTCCAGCCTGTGCATGAATCAAAGCACAAAACCTTGCCCAAGATTCGGGCAATACCTCTTTTTCTACCTGTTTAAAATCAAAAAGTTCCTGCAAAACAGCATGTCTAGCACTAGGAGGAAAATATTTCTGCAGGAAAGTATTAAACAAGCACTTAGGGCTATCAATAGATCCAGGAGGTAAATTACCAAACCAAGTTTTAGCCTCTCCTTCCAGTGAAAAAGGGAAAATCTTAGCAACAAAGTAAGTACGCATTTTAATATCATCAGAAAACAAGCCACTCACGGTAGAAAGTTCATTCATATGTGCTACCGCACTTTCATTCTTAGTCCCGCCAAAATGTTCTTTCTCGACAATAGCTATGTAGAATAGATCGAGAGAAAAATCATAATCTTCATCTATAATGTTTACAGGAGAAGCAACAAACTTAGCAGCAAGAGATAATTTGGGTCTAATAGTACGCCTCTCAAGGAGATTCTTAGCAGCGCTCCTATCTTGGGTGTTCCTACATTCTTCAATAAACTCATCAGTCATCTCAACATAATCTTCTTCAGCATCATAACTCTCACTAGACTCAGGTGAGCTAACAGGTGTAGCAGTGTGTTCATTAGGAGTTTCGGTATTTCCAACTATAGTTCTAGCAATCGTAGCATATAGGAAAGGACCTAATGAACCACTCTTATCAAGGACAGTAGATGCAGCATCAGAAGTTTCAGATTCAACAGTAATAGTAGTGTGTGTAGCATGTGTATGTGGTGGTGTAAGGAACTTACTCGGAACAGACGGTGAATCAAGAGCAGTAGAGGTGTTCAGAACCGTACCTCTTCTTGTAGTGGATGGTAAAATAGGAACCTTGCCATCACAAGACTTACCCATGATGGATGGAAAGCATCGAACAATAGAGAATCCAAGTGAAATTGATAAATAAAGCTATGCTCCCCGGCAACGGTGCCACAAAATAGTCTTGACGACCCACAAGTATAGGGGGTGTATCGCAGTATTTTCGAGGGAAGTGAAACCCAATTTATTGATTCGACACAAGGGGAGCCAAAGAATACTTATCAGCCTTAACAACTGAGTTGTCAATTCAGCTGCACCTAGAAACAATCTTGCTCACAGCAGTTTATCAGTAGCAACAGTTTTGTAGTAGGAATAGTAAAGTAACAGTAGCAGCAAAACAAAGACAGTAGTAACAAAAGCAGTAAACAGTGGGATTCGAGTGCGGTAGGCATAGGTATGGATGGACGGGCGTTGCATGGACAAGACAATTCACATAGCAATCATAACATAGGGCAATTGCAGATAAATAAGATAAAGCACCCAAGTACTAGACAATCCTAGGCATGTGTTCCTTATATAGTCATATGTGCTCGCAATGAGAACTTGCACAACATCTTTTTTCCTGCCAACCCGTTTGCAGCGGGGCCTCTTGGGAACTACTGGCAATTAAGGTGCTCCTTTTAATATAGCACTGGAGCAAAGCATTAACACTCCGTGAACACATGTGATCCTCACATCAAAGCATTTCCCTTCCGGCTACCCCGATTTCTGTCACTTCGGGACCATAGGTTCCAGACAACGACGTGTGTAAACAACTTGTAGATAAGACCCAAAACAATACTATCATGATGAATCAATAATAAGTTCAGATCTGAAATCATGGCACTCGGGCTCTAGTGACAAGCATTAAGCACAACAAAGTTGCAACAAAGTCATAAAGCACTAATAGAGATACTAGGCACTATGCCCTAACAATCTAATGCCATTACATGAACGATCTCATCCAATCCCTACCATCCCCATAGCCTACAGCGGGGGATTACTCACTCATAGATGGGGGAAACATGGATGGTCGATGAAGATGATGGTGGATATCGATGGAGATGGCTCCGGGGGCACTTCCCCATCCCGGCAGGGTGCCAGAACAGAGACTTTATGTCCCCCGAATCTCCCCTTCGGTGGTGGCGGCGCAGTGGAACTTTTCGTGGAAAAACGTCAAACCCCCCGAAGTTTTTAGGTCAAAAGGCTTCTTATAGGCGAGGAGGGAGACCGAGGGGGTGCCTGGGGGGCCACACCACCCCCTGGCGCGGCCTGGCCTGGCTCGCGCCACCAGGTGGTGTGGCCACCCTGGCTCTTCTCCGTCTCGTATTCTGGCTCCTGGAGTCTTCTGGAAAAATAGGCACTTTGGCTTTTGTCCCGTCCAATTCCGAGAATATTCATTTTCTGACTTTCCTGGAACCAAAAACAGCAGAAAACAGGCAGCTGGCATTGTGGCTCTTGTTAATAGGTTAGTCCAAGAAATCATAAGAAAAGTACTCCAAAGTTGGAAAAAAACACAAGAAAGTGGATAAAACCAAGCATGGAACATCAAAATACATTTGCAATGTATCAGTGTGCCCTAAAGTCTCTCCCTAGGATGTCTTATATAGATATCCGGCCTAGGGTTTATAGGAGAGATCTATCCATCTACGACTATGAGTCGGTTACATAGTACATCTTGAACTACTAGTAACACTATGGGCCTATGTCGGTAAGTCTTCTGGGCCTTCCCGTAGCTGGACTGGACTCCGTCTCTTCTCCCCGACTGGGCCGCCCGTGAAGCAAAGCTCTAACCTGAAGTGGGCCACCCTGGTCAGTGAGGAACTGTGAGGATACCCGGAAAGTATATCCCCAACATCAGCCCTAGGAAATCTCCAAGATCCAAAGTCGGATTCATCATCATCTAGCTTGATCTTCGGCTTGCAGAATCTTGAAGGGTTCCTGAAAATTTAAAACAAAAGATACGATTCGGCTCTCAAAAAATGAGTCGGACCTGGAAGTACGCTATTCGTGTTTCTAGCTCAAAATTCAAACTAAGCCGGAACTTGGTCTCTAACATAACCTGACAACAGTCATGGTCAAGTCACGTCACTGACAGACATTTCCTATCAGCACGACCGTTGGTGGGTCCGCCTTTCGCGGAACCGAGGCGCTGTTTTAATGCGTGTGTCGAGATCGAGGTAGTGTAATCATCGCGCGGGGGTTTCCCAGTCCTTTCCATGAAGCGTGGCATGTTTACTGTAGCGTTCACACGAATCTTGATGCTCCTGATGGATATAAGTGGTGCGGATTTCTCCTCCATCTTCTTCACCAGTTCTCAGTGTCGTTTCCTTCTCTATGCCTCCCACGAACCTAGCGCTCCACTGCCTCCAGCAGAAAAAGCCTCCAGCGCCGCCCATCTAAGGTCACCGCTGCACCGGAAAGAATGGCTTCCTCATCATCCTCCGGCTTGGCAGCGACTGCAGCGGCGGCGGCGGAAGAGAAGGAGAGCTATCATGGAGTTTGGATCCCATGCATCCTCGACGATCCCAAACTCCAAGTCGTTGAAGACGAAGGGCTCCTCTGCGCCGGCGACTGGCAGAGCAGCTTTGGCAAAGCCGTCCCCAACCCCCACGACGACGAGCGAGTGCACTTTGGCACTCACCTTGACAAAGGTCTGAGTTTCCCTCCCTCAGATTTCGTTTCCGAGGTTATAGATCATTACGGAGTTCATCTCCACCATCTCCCCCCGAACTCCATCTTAGAGATGAGTGTGTATGCCTCTTTGTGTGAGGGGTATCTTGGCATTAGGCCGAGCCTTACACTCTTCCGGTACTATTTTCATGTCCGGAGAAATTCCATCACTACCGGTAATCCTTATATTACTGGTACCATTAGTTTTTCGGTTAGGCGAGAGCATGTTTATCCCCGGATTATGGCAAGTGAGTCAGTCAAACAATGGCCGTTCACTTTTTTCTATCATAAGGATATCCCCGCTCCTGGAAAAGATCATGCTTTGACGACTTTCATCGATGGAGCTGCCATGCCCCAAGAGTCCTGGGATGAGGTCGCTCCGGCTCTCAGTGACGATCTACTTCTTGCTAAGAGGCGGATCGAATATCTGATAAAGCACAAGGGCCTGAAAGGGTGCGACTTGGTTCAATGTTGGGTGGCACGCCGGATCCAACCCCTTCAACATCATGGAGATCGACTGATGCATTCCATCATGTCGTCGAAGAAGGATTCCCCCCACATCAGCTCCAAGACATTAAAGCCGAAAGATTATGTATGCCAAGTCAAATGGCTGATAAGGGAGCGGATTGAGAGGAAAATTCCGGAGCTGTCCCTGGACATGCATACAGCGGAAAATCCTGTTGTGCCGGTAAACTTCAGCAGTAACTCTTGTTATGTGCTCATCTATATGTTATCTTTACAATACTGAGATACTTTTCCTTTTCAGCTTGCTGACCTCCCCAAGTTGGAGTTCGCTCCTATCGAGGGATATCCTCCTGCGTTTCTCAAGACGAGGTGAATTGGTCCCAATGCCAGATGTTGTTCCTCAGAAATGCAAGGTTCTGACATTGGCCATTGGCACCAAAGAAGTGTCCGTTGTGAAGAGGTAATCTTTCTTCACAAGGTCTTTGTATTTTGCTTGTAATTCCTTCTAAGATGTAATGTTCTTTGTTCTATTATCTTTCTCAGAGCTAAATAGCTCATCAAGGGCAAAGGGAAGGAAGCGGCCTCAAAACCCCTGCGCCAGTCAAAGCTCAAATTGGCTTCTCCTACTGTGGCTCCTCCGACTCCTTCCCCTTAGCCTTCTACAGCGCCGGAGATTACTCCATCTCCGACAGTTGTAGAAGATCCGGCTCAACCAGCAGAGCCAGCGATCCTTGAGTCGCAAACTAATGTCACCATGAGAGACTCAGGTGTTGATAAGGGTGAACCCTCTTCAGGTAATGATCCCTTGGCAAAGACCTTTGCTGAGAATCTCCTGGACAATCCGGGTCTTGCCAAACTTGGCTTATCTCGGAAGTCTATGGAGGAGATTCAACAGTTGGCCTGGGAATGCTTGGAGAAATGGACTCTCTCTGCCGAAGAAGAAGCACAAGAAGTAGAGGATATCAAACACTCTGATCTTCTTGAACAAGTTTGTCTTCGTGATGAGAAGCTGAGGTCCGGCGAGCTTCCAACTACGCCGATGATCCCCCTAACTTTTGCTGAGAAGGTTGCCACTGAAGTGAATACGAGTTTAGACAAACTCATTCGCGAACAATATGTGAGTCGGAATTCCAACTCCCTTTTGTCCTTATTTCTTATCATATCCTCTATCCCCCAAACATGAAGCTGGAAAATGAAATCTGGTTTTATGCTCCCTTAGGATGCCAAAGAATGAACTAGTGTAGCCCCCAAGGCTCGTGCTGATATTAGTAAAAATATTAGCCCAAGTCTTTAGTAGACTTCTGACTCTGGGTATTCTGACTTACAGAAAGTATATTCCTATAACCAGGATTTGTTGAAGAACATTTGCAGCAAGCATAAAGAGATCAGAGCTCTCCGGCTTGAAAATGCACAACTGAAGGTTTCCAAGGATGAGGCTGAAAGTAAACATTCCGAAACTCAAACCTTGTCTTTTATTTCATAGTCGATTTTTTGTTGAACTGTTGTTCTTTTGACTTACAGAACTGGTAAAACAGTCCTACGCTATGATTGAAGTGGCCGAGAATCTTAAGACCTTGGTGGTGGAGAACAAAGAACTTCGCCAAGAGCTAGATAAGCTTAAGGCAGATCATGAGAAGAGCATTGCTCAAATTCTCAAATCCACCTCCATGGCCAGCGAGGAGCGTGATCGCAAGATTACGCTTCAAGACCAGAAAATCTCAAATCTCAGCAATGAGTTATTCATAGAAAATGATATTTCCAAGGCGCTCCGGGCTGAACTCCAGAGTATTCGTGAGGAGAAGGCCAAAGTCGACGATGTCATTTTTGGTATGTTTCCCTTTTTCTGACTTATCTGCATCTTTCGACTCTTTTAGAGTCCGTGGTTTTGACTTACCCTTTGCATTATTTGCACAGGTCCTCTGAACTTGATGGACTCAGCCTCTACCGAACCTCGCACCCACCGGCTTACTGAAGTCGGTGATTTGCTGCATGATTTCCGCCAATCCCTTGAAGATATTGGCAAAGTTCTCAAGGTTCCGGATATGCATAGGATGTCCGGTTTTGAGGTGCGAGACAAGGCCAAGTATATGCCACAGCTTGTTCAGGACTGGAACATGTCCTACGCGTGAACCACAGCGCAAAATGCTCTCACCATGGTTATGAGCCACCATGGAAACATGGAGATCTGGCAAGTAACCAGAGGGTACTGCAAGGTGGATGAAGACGAACATGAGCAAGACATCAAGGCCATCATAGACTCATGCGCTAGATATGGGTGCCACGTAGCTGACTTGACCAGCTACGACACTCCCTTCTTAACCCTCGTGGACACGCCGCCTCTGCCTTCCGAAGAAACAGTGAAGTTTCTGACGATGATCAAACCATATAGGATTTGAACATCTCGGAATGTTATCAAGCCGAGGCTGGTGTATCCAGCGAGCCGGCAGCTCCTACCTCCCCCTGCATCATAGAGTATCAAAAGAACAATATGTTATTCTGAAAACAATTTGGGTCTGTAAATAAGTAGTATGATACTTTTACTAGTGCTAAGCTTTAATTTATCTATTCATCACTTTTGGTTTTGATATTATGTGCCTAAATTTTTTGCATAAGCACATGTATTTTTTGTCTGCACTTATCGTTTATGTGGCTTTCCGCCTCGTCCCTTTCGTGAGCCGGCCAACTTTCAACACGGAAACTTTGCCGAGCAACGGAGCTTAATTGCTAAACCAGTTTAAACTTGGAAAACAAAGCCGGTTTCCAGTACCAACAATTCACTACTCGGAAAATGCCCGCATCTAGCAATCAGACAAATAACCAAAGTATAGACTAGAAAATTTAGATTTATACCCAAAGGTATCAATTTTAGAATTGGAAATCTAAACCAGAACAAACATGAGCATAAAGTACTTTCAAGTATTCTTGGATTTTTGACTGTGACATGATCATTCGGAAATAAGATGGTAAAAACTTCTCAGAAAAAATTTAGAGGCAACCAAGACTTTATTTCTCATTGAACATGTATGCATATATGATTACAAATAAAAATAAACTAAGAATAAAAGGGACGTAATTGAGCAATATTCCATGGTCTGTCTAACTCATCCGGGTTTGTACTGCCTCCAGCTCTCTTTCTCTTCTTAGAGCATGTATAATGGGAGGTGCTTAGAGGGGTGCTTACAAAAATAAACCAACCATTTTACTAAGCATTGGTGCTTATTTGTATAGAAGAGGTGCTTAGTTAGGCATCCACCTAGTATAAATAAGCACCAGTGCTTAACGAAAAACCGGTTTATTTTCCTAAGCACTTCCCTAAGCACCTTGCATTGTACGTGCTCTTAGTAGCAGGTCTTTCTTTGACTGGCCGCATATCAGTTAGGTAGTATGAACCATTGTGCAATACTCACTAACTAAAAATGGCCCTTCCCATATTGGGGAAAGTTTGTGCTTTCTTTGCCGCACAAGCCGGAGAACCAGATCGCCCTCGTTGAAAGATCGGTTTCTGACTCTCTAGCTATGATACTTGTGTAACTTCTGCTGATAGGTTGTTGATCTCATCTCAGCAACGACGCGAACTTCTTCGACTAAGTTGAGATCATTTTGTCGAGAAATTTCGGCATCCTCTTCAATGTACGCGACCACTCTAGGAGAAGTGTGAATCAAATTGCTAGGAAGAACTGCTTCTGTGCCATAGACCAAGAAGAAAGGTGTGTATCCGGTTGACCTATTAGGAGTTGTTCGTAAACTCCATATTACAGAAGGTAACTCCTCTGCCCAAGCCCCCGCAACACGTCGTAGTGGTGCTTCGAGTCTTGGTTTTAGGCCTTGTAGGATTAAACCATTTGCTCTTTTGACTTGTCCATTAGCTTATGGATGTGCGACTAACACAATGTCAAGCCGGATATTTTGTTCATTGCAGAATTCGGCAAGCTCTCCCATAGAAAAGTTACTCCCATTGTCCGTGATAATGCCATGCGGATAACCGTATTAGATTATAACATCCTCAACAAATCTTCTGGCTATTGCTCCATCACAACTAGTGACGGGTTTAGTCTCAATCCATTTGGTGAACTTATCCACCATCACTAAGAGGTGTGTAAATCCACTTGGAGCTCGTTTAAATGGTCCTACCATGTCAAGCCCCCAGACCGTGAAAGGCCATGTTATTGGTATTGTTCGCAGCCGATCAGCCGGAATGTGAGCTTGTTTGGCATACTTTTGGCAGCCCTTGCACGTCTTGACCAGCCGTTCGGCATCTGCATTGGCTGTAAGCCAGAAAAAACCATGTCGGAAAGCTTTTGCCACTAAAGATTTGGCTACAGCATGGTGACCACACTCGCCTTCGTGGATTTCTTGTAAGATTTCCACTCCTTCTTCCGGAGATACACAACGCTGAAAGACCCCAGATGCACTCCTCTTATAGAGCTCACCACTAATTATAGTATGGGCTTTTGCTCGTCGAACGATCTGTCGGCTCAGAACTTCGTCTTTGGGTAATTTTCCATCTACCAAGAAATCAAGGTAGGGTTGAGTCCAGCTGGGAATCACAACCAGAACTTCTACTAACGGTGAGTCGGATTTGGTCGGATATTCCTCGTCCACTCCCTTTATAGAGGGAACTTTGAGGTGCTCTAAAAAAGTGCCATCCGGGACCTTTTTCCGGGCAGAGCCTATTCGAGATAGTGCATCTGCTTCCTCATTTTCTGTTCGAGGGATGTGTTGAACTTCAAACCCTTCAAACAATTTAGATAGTTCATCCACGATAGCCCTATATGCTGCCATGTGCTTGTTGGCCTTACAGATATCCGACACTTGTTGTGGAACAAGATCTGAATCTCCATAACACATTAAACGTCGGATGCCGATGTCCTTAGCAATCCGGATTCCATGCAGTAATGCTTCATACTCGGCAATGTTGTTT
Source organism: Avena eriantha (assembly GCA_910589775.1). Classification (NCBI taxonomy): domain Eukaryota; kingdom Viridiplantae; phylum Streptophyta; class Magnoliopsida; order Poales; family Poaceae; genus Avena; species Avena eriantha. The sequence goes on along the minus strand of OU342743.1, from coordinate 197,896,932 downwards.
GTCGCTGTGAAGTGTATCTGCAATACATAGAAAAGTTTATCTCCTTGGAGTGACTTGAGCACCACGCCAGCCCCAGGGCACTTTAGACCCGTCAAAATGCAAGGTCCAGTATTCCGACTCTGGCAGGGTCATATTCTTCGTTGTCTCTGTCCAATCAGCGACAAAGTCTTTTGGATTTGATTGTTGTACGTGGTTTGTACTCAATGTCGAAAGCTGAGAGCTTCATGCCCCATTTGGTGACGCGTCCTGTGGCGTCGCTATTGTTGATTATATCTCTCATGGGAGTTGTGCTCACCACGGTAATTTGATGTTCCTGAAAGTAATGCCGCAACTTACGAGATGCTAAGAACACACCGTAAGCCAGCTTTTGATAGTGTGGATATCGCTGTTTTGATTCTGTTAAGACCTCGCTGAGATAATAAGTCGGACACTGCACCAGGTGCTCCTGATTTTCCTCGGGTCTCTCCACCACCATGATGATACTGACAACTTTGTTTTTTCACAGGGAGATAGAGCAACATCGGTTCCTGTGGCTCCGGTGCTACGAGGATAGGAGCATATGAGAGTACTGCTTTCAGGTCTTGTAGTGCAGCTTCAGCTTCGTCATTCCAAATGAAATTCTTGGTGTTTTTCAAGAGCTTGTATAGTGGTGTGGCTCTTTCACCGAGCCGGCTTACAAACCGACTGACTGCAGCAATGCAACCAGTTAGTCTCTGAACGTCCTTCAGGTGAGCTGGCCTGGAAATATTGAGTATAGCCTTGATTTTGTCTCGGTTTACCTCTATGCCTCTTTGAGACACGATAAAACCTAACAATTTACCAGCTGGGATTCCAAAGAAGCATTTCTTCGGGTTAAGCATTATGTTGTATTTTTGTAAATTGGCGAACGTTTCCTCCAAGTCGGAAATCAGGGTTTCCTTCTTTTTGGACATCACCGCAATGTCATCCACATATGCATGTACATTGCATCCGATTTGATCGTGGAGGCAACGCTGCATTGTGCGTTGGTACGTAGCTCCTGCGTTCTTCAGCCCAAAGGGCATCATAACAAAACAGAAGGTTCCGAAGGGGGTTATGAATGAAGTTTTGACTTTGTCAGATTCCTTCATCCGGATTTGGTGATAGCCGGAATATGCGTCGAGAAAATATAGGAGTTCTGAGCCTGGCGTAGAATTGATAACTTGATCAATCCTAGGCTGAGCGAACGGATCTTTGGGACAAGCCTTGTTCAAGGCAGTATAATCAACACACATCCTTAAATAAGTGGTGTCCTTTTTAGGGACCATTACAGGATTGGCTGACCACTCAGTGTGGATGACCTCTTCTATGAATCCGGCTAACTCGAGCCGTGCTAGTTCCTTAGCTGTTGCCTTACGCTTTTCGTCGCCAAAACATCGTAGGGACTGTTTGACGGGTTTAGCGTTCGGGTGTACATTTAAAGAGTGCTCGGCAAGTTCCCTAGGTACCCCGGTCATGTCAGATGGCTGCCATGCAAAGATATCTTGATTTGCTTGGAGGAACTTGACGAGCGCGCTTTCCTATGCACTATCTAGGCCTACGCTTATCTGGATCACCTTGGAGCGGTCATCATCCTTCAACGGTGTCTTCTTCGTCTCTTCTGAAGCCTTGAACTCCGGATTTGGCTTTGTCACCTCCTTCTTCGTCGCGGGAATCTCAGTTGGATCTATGGTCTTCTTGATATCCTGGTACTCCTGGGCATGCAACACAGCTTCAGCAAAGGCGGCATTTCCATCCTCGCACTCTTGCGCTTTCTTCGGGTCTCCCCTGATAGTGATCATGCCGTTGGGACCTGGAATTTTCATCATATTGTAAATGTAACATGGACGAGCCATAAAAGCCCAGTAAGCCGGACGTCTGAATATAGCGTGGTACACGCTCTTGAACGGGACCACTTCGAAAGAAGGTGCTTCCGTCTGATAGTTCTTTGGAGTTCCAAAGGTAACATCCAAAGTGATTTCTCCTAGGGAATTTGCTTGTCTTCCTGGACAACTCCGTGAAAGATCACAAACCTGTAATTCAGCTAGGTCTCCGAGATCTTCATCCGGCGTAGTGTTTCAACATACAGAATGTTAATGCTGCTACCGCCGTCCATGAGAGTCTTGGAGAAACCATAGTTGTCAATAAGTGGATTGACGACTAAGGCGTATTTTCCTCGCCTATGCAACTTAGGCGGATGATCAGCGCGGTCAAAGGTGATTGCCACTTCCGACCAGTCCAGGAACTGAGGGATAGCCGGAACTATTGCGTTGAGCTCATGTAGAACTGCTTTCTTGACCTTAGCTGGTTGAGATCCGAGGAAGGTGACGTAAGTGTCTTTCTTTTTCGGGAAATTTTTTTCCCTTTCGGCTTGGGGTTTGAAGCATCGGCTTCCTCCATGTCGGAATCATCCTTGGTCTCTTTATCTTTTTCAGAATTCTTCTTTCCCTTTTTCCACTTAGCCTTGTAGCCAGCGGTATCATCTTTCTTGATGTCGTCATTGAAACGACACTCGGCATTTGTGTGGGATGAGCCCCCATTAGCGTCTAAGTGATGCACACATGGGTTATTGGTAATGTCGGCCTAGGAATAGGTTTTGCCAGGTTGTTGGTCTCCTCTACCCTGGACTCTTGATGTCCCACGACCGTGTCCACGGCCACCGCCGCGGACTCCTTGTCCTCCAGACCTGAAAGTAGCAGTGACCACTGCTGTTTCCGCGTTGGGTTTTTCTTCCGAGGTGTTCTTGCGCTTCTGAGCTTGCTGCTTTGGTTGTTTTGCGGACTGTGGCACAACTAGGGCCTTAAGTAATCCCTCTACATCGTCGTCATCTGCATACTTGATCGTTGTTTCTATCATCTCTCCCAAATCAGTGACATTGTCACACTTCAAGCGATGACATAGTAGACCAATTGGGAGTCCTGCAATGAAAGCTTCAATCACAGTTTGGTCATTTACTCCTTCACAGGAGTTCTTGGTGTCGATCCATCGTCCGAGATAATCTCGGCAAGTTTCTCCGGCTTTCTGGGTGCAACGCTGTAGGTCTCCTACCGTACAGGGCCTCCGATATGTGCCTTCGAAATTCCGAAAGAACGCACTTTGCATATCATACCAGTTGCGGATGGTGTTCTCCAGAAGTTCATTGATCCATGACCGTGCCGTCTTCCGCAACATGAGTGGGAGATATCGGGTTGCGATCAGGCTTTTTCTGCCTTTGGCAATATAGCAAGCCTGTAAAAAATCCTGGAGCCAAGTACCTGGCCGTGCTATACCATCGTAGGCTTGAATATGTCTTGAGATAGCAAATCCTTCCAAAAAATTTGTAGCTCTTATGCATGGTCCGAAGCACTTTGGGCCCACGTATATATCATCATTTTCATAGCGTCACGCCTCTATGTTGGAGCTAATCCTATCCCTTGCGTCACTTAGAGATAAAGATCGTCCCGAATGACGGTTATGGTTGCGGTGCCTTGGAGCCGGACTTCGGCTTCTGCCACCACCTCCTCCACCACGACGCCCTCCTTGGCCTCCTTGGGAGCCGTTGTGATGGCTACTTGGTGGAGAGGGTGGAGCAGCTGGATTGTTTCCGGCTATTCACCAGCCTCCGTCTAGAGCGTCATTATTCCGGTTCCAGGGAGGATCTTCTTTATGACGAGCCCTCTGCCGGCTTGAGTTGGCACGGTGTTCGTCGTTCCTTCATCCGTTAGCCGGATGGCTTGTGTGTCTAGGAGGTGGCATTCTTTGACGGTCCTCCTCCTGACGCTTCTCTTTGTCTTCTTCCCTGCGATCGTTCGACTCTCGCCGGGGAGGATTCTTCGGATTTAGTGCAGCAATTGCCTCTTTCTCCGCAGCTGGGGTAACATTGTGCCAGTCACGTGCAGCTTTGTGATGCTGTCCTGAAGATCCGGTTCTTGAGTAGTTGTCTTCTCGACGATCGGATCGGTGATACTGTTCCGAAGCATGTTGGGGTCTTACGTCATTCCAGGTTGGATCCGTGCGGCAATGGTCAGATTGGGAGACCAGTTTTCCGCTTCCGGATAGGGCGGCCTTCTGCTGCTCTAGACCCTGGTTGAGTAGTTTAATGCCCAATCGAATCTGCTAGTAACTTCAATCTCCCCCAAGCTTGAGTTGTACTCTCTCCATCAAGAAGCCAAAAGTTGTATATTTGATTCCGATCTTTATGAATCTCACTAGGACGATAAAACTTTGAATAAAAGAGAGGCACTATTTCCTCCCATTCCAGAGCTTGACCATTCTTCAGCAGCTTATACCAGTCCTCAGCTCTTCCTTTCAGTGATAATGAGAATAACTTCTTCTTAACTTGATTTGTAGTAATACCTGCACACTTGAACAACCCGCATAATTCGTGTATAAAGAGTAAATGATCACCGGGATGGACAGTTCCATCCCCAACATAGTAGTTATCCATAACATGATCAATAATTCTTGTAGGTATTTTTAAAACATCATTCTCAGCAGGTGGTGGCTTATCTACTACCTTAGCAGTGGTAGTAGCATTACCAAATAAGAAACTCAGCGAATTATCCATAACGAAAATAAGGCAACTAGCAAAAGTAAACAATACTCACAGTAGAAGTTTCCTTTACTAGTTCCACTCTCCAATAGCGCTTCACTCCCCGGCAACGGCGCAAGAAAATAGTCTTGATGACCCACAAGTATAGGGGGTGTATCGCAGTATTTTCGATAAGTAAGAGTGTCGAACCCAACGAGGAGCAGAAGGTGCTGGCTAGTGGTATGGATCAGGAATTCTCTGCAAATACTTAGCAAACGGATTTCTAGGGGTTTTTGATAAAGCAAGTAAACAAAGTACGAGTAAATAAAAGACAGTAAGAATAAATGCAGCAAGTGGTCCAATCCTTTATGCAGCAAAGGACAAGCCGGTTGTATTTCTATAGATGACCAAACGTTCTCGAGGACACATGGGAAGACAGTCAAGTGCTTTCGCTTCATATAGTCGATTAATCTTCTCTAGCTTGCTAAGTGTTGTGTGGGTGAACCTGTGCTAATGTACCGCCCCATCCAAGACTAAATACATACTTGTGATTAAACCCCCTTGCAAACATCTGTAAGTACAAGAAAGTAATTAAGGTAGAAACCGTAGAGGCGGTGGAATCTTTCTGTGGTCACTCCCCGAGTCTTAGGGTTTTGTGGGGATGATATACGCTAGAGGGGAGAGGCTGGAGTGGGCCAGGGCGGCCACACCACTCCCTGGCGTGGCCTAGGCCTGCCCGCGCCATGGGGTGGTGTGGGCCCCCTGTGGCCCACCTCCACTCCATCTTCTAGCATCCCGAGTCTTCTGGAAAAATAGGATTTTCCGTATATTTTCCCGGATTTTCTGATCTTCGCGAATTTTGCCTCCAAACAGCACCTTTTCCATCAGAATCCTGACTGCAGCGGTCCATGCTCCAAAAGTCATCAACAATGCAAAAACAGATGAAATAACATAAGTATCACCTCTCAATACGAAATATATCAATGAATAATAGTGAATTAAGACATAGAATAGTGATGCAAAATGGACGTATCAATTACCATTGTTGGGAGGCTATGGCTTATAAATGTTGTTACCAAAATTACTCCTATAAGCATTATTGCCAAAGTTGTTATTTCTTATGAAGTTCACATCAACTTGCTCTTCTTGAGCAACCAAAGAGGCAAAAGGAACATTATTTGGATAAATATGGGCTTTCCCATTCACAAGCATAGACATAATAATATCAATCTTATCACTCAAGGAGGAGGTTTCCTCAACAGAATTTACCTTCCTACCTTGTGGAGCTCTCTCAGTATGCCATTCAGAATAATTAACCATCATATTGTCCAAAAGTTTTGTTGCAGCACCCAAAGTGATGGTCATAAAGGTACCTCCAGCAGTAGAATCCAATAGGTTCCTTAAAGAATAGTTCAATCCTACATAAAAAGTCTGGATGATCATCCAAGTAGTCAGTCCATGAGTGGGACAATTCTTTACCAAAGATTTCATTCTTTCCCAAGCTTGAGCAACATGCTCATCATCAGATTGTTTAAACTTCATTATTTCACTTCTCATAGATATAATCTTAGCAGGAGGATAGTATTTTCCAATGAAAGCATCTTTGCATTTAGTCCAAGAATCAATACTATTCCTAGTTAAGGAATTCAACCAGTCTTTAGCTTTCCCTCTCAAAGAGAAAGGAAACAATTTCAGCTTAATAATATCACCATCTATATCCCTATGCTTTTGCATCTCACAAAGTTCAACAAAGTTATTTAGATGGGAAGCAACATGTTCATTACAAATACCAGAAAATTGTTCTCTCATAACAAGATTGAGTAAAGCAGGTTTTATCTCAAAGAAAGTATCTTCAGGCAGAGGTGGAGCAATAGGTGTGCTCATAAAATCTTTGTTGTTGGTGCTAGTGAAGTCACACAACTTAGTGTTTTCAAGAGTAGTCATTTTTTGGGGTTTTCAAATAAGAAAGCAAACTTGTAAAACTATTTTTTTGTGTTTTTGATAAAGAAACAAGCAAACTAAGCAAAAAGAAACTAAGCAAAACAAAAACAACAAAGTAAAGAGATTGGTTATGAGGGACTCCCCTTGTGAAGATGTCCTTGACTCCCCGGCAACGACGCTAGAAAAATGCTTGATGGCTCAATGCACGGCGCCAGAAAAGTGCTGGTGCGTGGTTGATGTAGAGCTCGTTGGGAACCCCAAGAGGAAGGTATGATGAGCACATCAGCAAGTTTCCCTCAGTTATGAAACCAAGGTTTAATCGAACCAGTAGGAGCAAGGAAACACCCCAAAGGTGTTGCTAGCTAAGCCTTGGCAGGGCGCACTACTAGTGCTAGTAGCAACGTGGAGACCTGCACAACACAACCATAAAACTTTATCCCCAACTTGCGATGAGGGGTTCAATCTCACCATGTTTTGCGGAAAACAAAGGATTAAACGTATCGAATGGAAAGAAGTAAAAGTTTGCAGAAAGTAAACGCAAAGCAGTAAAAGATTGTAAATTGTATGTAAAGAAAAGGACTGGGATCAATAGTTCACTAGAGGTGGCTCTCCTTAAGATAGATAACATGCTGGGTGAACAAATTACAGCGGGGTAATTGACAAACATCGAGAAAGCAATGCATGCATATACTAATCATCTTGACTCCTTTGAGACTTGATTGGGCATTACAACATTATACATAGACCGCCATCCAACTGCATCTATGACTAATAATCCACCTTCAGGTTATCATCCGAACCCCCTCCAGTATTAAGTTGCAAGCAACAGATTATTGCTTTACGAACTGCGTGTAAAGTAAACAATACGATTGTTCTATGAAGAAAGGATTGTTGTTTTCTCCCTAGTAGCAACAGCACATCTAGTACCTTAGAGATTTCTGTCACTTCCCCAGATTACCAGAGGCATGAACCCACTATCGAGCATAAATACTAACTCTTGGAGTTGCTAGCATCTACTTGGCCAAGATAGCTACTAACAACGGAAAGCATGCAAGAACACAAATAACAAAGATATGGTAGAATCAATAATCAATCTGAAATAGTATCTCAATATCCATCGGATCCCCGCAAACACAACATGTATGATTACAAATAGATGATCTTGATCATGAACGGAGCTCACAAAATCTAAACAGAAAGCACAAAGGAGGAGAACCAGCCATCTAGCTTCTACATGGATCCATAGTCTAAGGATGAACTACTCACGCATCACACCGGAGGCTTGCATGGTGATGAAGAAGGCCTTCAGGGTGAATTCCCCTCTTCGGCAGGGTGCCGGGAAGAGCTTCAGATCCCCCCGATCTAGGGATGGAGATGATGGCGGCTATAGACTCTTTCGTGTATTTTTGATCGGGTACTTAGGGTTTTCGTCCCGAGGGCATCTTATAGGCGGAAGGAGAGGCCGAGGGGGTGTCTGGGCTGGCCACACCACCCCCTGGCGTGGGCCAAGCCTGGCCGCGCGGCTAGGTGGTGTGGCCGCCCTCTGGCCCTTCTCCGTCTCGTATTCTGGCATTTGATGTCTTCCGGAAAAATAGGCACTTTGGCTTTTGTCCCGTCCAATTCCGAGAATATTCATTTTCTGACTTTCCTCGAACCAAAAACAGCAGAAAACAGGCAGCTGGCACTGTGGCTCTTGTTAATAGGTTAGTCCAAGAAATCATATGAAAAGTACTCCAAAGTGTGGACAAAACACAAGAAAGTGGATAAAACCAAGCATGGAACATCAAAAATTATAGATACATTTGCAATGTATCAATGCTTCAGCTCCGGGTGTCCTGGCATCTCCAAGGGCATTTCCATAGAATCACGCCTTGCGTAGTGAGCAAAGCGAGTTCCACTGATCTGGTTGATGTTTTGTCCACACAGATGGGCAAGAGATTCATGCATAGCCCTAACTAATCCATCTAGCCAGTTATTCTCCCTCAAGCTGAATTGGATCTTCTCCGAGATGGGTGCTTCCATCTTACCTCCGAGCGGGGAATGAGTCCTCCACGCCGCCGCCGCCGGAGCCATCTCCATCGATCTCCACCACCATCTCCATCACCATTGTTGATTCCCATGATGAGGAGGGAGTAGTTCTCTCTCGAGGCTAAGGTTTCTACCGGTAGCTATGTGTTCATCTCTCTCTCTCTCTATGCATGGTCATATTGTGATCATGAGCTTTGTAATCAAGTAGATATACCTTGCTACTCAAGTGCTTTAATAGATCTCTGCTCTCCTCATGTGTGTGAAAGTGACAGCGTGCACACCATGGTGGCACTTAGGCTAGAGATTACAAATACTTGTTATGAGTTATATTTGGAGTTGGATGTCTTTATGAAATTGTGGTGTTTGTTGGAACCATCTAGTGCTCAAGGTGACAGTGTGGGGTTATCTAGATGGGAAAGGCTTACTTTGAGGTGTGCTGTTATAGCCCTACCATCGATTAGAGTGTCCGACCGGAGAGTAGTTAAGAGTAGTATCATAAAGAAGAATATATTTATATGAGAGTGTCCACTAGTGAAAGTATGATCCCTAGGCCTTGTTTCTAAGCATTGAAACACCGTTTGCAACTAGATATGTTACATGTTTGCTTGCTTCCATCTTTATTTCAGTTTTCCTTTAGTCTTTTCCACGCCATCAAGTTATTTTCTAGCACCGTTACCACTTATAATTATCTATACCACTTGTATTTCACTATCTCTTCGCTGAACTAGTGCACCTATACACCTGACAAGCGTATTGGGTGTGTTGGGGACACAAGAGACTTCTTGTATCTTGATTGCAGGGTTGCTTGAGAGGGGATACCTTTGACCACTTCCTCCCTGAGTTCGATAAACCTTGGGTGATCCACTTAAGGGAAAACCTGCTGCTGTTCTACAAACCTCTGCACTTGGAGGCCCAACAACTGTCTACAAGAATAAAAGTGCGTAGACATCAAGATATTTTCTGGCGCCGTTGCCGGGGAGGTAAGGTAAAAGGTATTCACACCGGAGGATTAAAGAAGAAGAACCTCCCACGGCAAAGGCCTATTTTCTGGTGCCGTTGTCGGGGAGGTAAGGTAAAAGGTACTCACATCCTCCGGTGTGAGTGCTCGAAGTTATTTCCTTTAGATTCTGCAATTTTGTCTTTTTGTTTCTTGTTTTCACTAGTTAGGCTTAATGGAAAACAACAACAAAATTAGAGAGCTTTATAGTATCTATCTTGAGTTAGGACATGAAGTGTTTGAAGAGAAAATTAAAAAACCTATGGAACTTTATTTGTGTGCTAATAGGAATGTTGTTAGTATGAATTCTTTGGACACCATTATTGCTAATGCTATGGAAAAGTCTAAGCTTGGGGAAGCTATTTTTTATGAAAATGATCTTTTTAGTTCCCCAGCTTCGGAAGATAGCTATTCTATTGCTTATGATGATAGCAAACCTCCAATATATGATGATTACAATGATGAGTATGATATTTTCAGTCCACCTACTATTGAGGAGAAAATTAATTATGATTACAATATGCCTCCTATATTTGATGATTATGGTGATGAGAATAATAATTATAGCTATTTTGTTGAATTTGCTCCCACTACAATCAGTAAGAATGACTATGTTTATGTGCGGAGTATTAATTCTTTTATGCATGTGGCTCATGATAAGAATGTTTCTTGTGATAGTTATATTTTTAATTTTATTCATGATGCTACTGAAAGTTATTATGAGAGAGGGAAACATAGTTTTATGTGTCTCAACAATATTAAGTTTCCCCTCTTTATGTTGAAAGTCTTGAAGTTGCACTTGTTTTGCTATCATATGCTTGTTGCTTTGTGCTTTCATGACTTGTTTCTTTACAAGATTCCTATGCATAGGAAGTGGGTTAGACTTAAATGTGTTTTGAATTTCCTTCTTGATGATCTCTTTTACTTCAATTCATATTTCTTATGTGAGCATCTTCTCAAACTATCATGCCTAACTTAAAGGCGTTAAAGAAAAGTACTTATTGGGAGATAACCCAAAAGTTTTAGATGAGTATTGGAAGTTATTACCTCTGTAATAACCTCTCCTTATCCTTTTTATTTGTTTTTTGTGCCAAGAGTAACCTCTAATGAGAGAGAAGTAATGATTGGGAAAGTTGCTGTCCCGAAAAAGATTTTTGTGATTCACCGTAAAAAATCGTGGGAGAGATCTGTATGTCGAATTGAGCTGTAATTGTTTGTGCTTCTGCCCCAGGTTGTTATCTAACATTTGTTAGTTCAACACTTTTTTATTTGAGGAACAGAAGGTCTTCGAAAAAATTCGTCTTTACCTGCTGGTCTGTTTTGACAGATTTCTGCCATTATTTGCATTTGCTTCTTGTTGGTTCCTTTTTGAGTTCTTTTGGGGAATTGAGCTTTTTGAGGAAAGTGCTACAGTATCTAGTGTTCTAATGGAAGTTTATTTGGTGTTATAACTGAAACTTAAGACTTATTTATCTTAAGTGCACTAATGTTGCTAGTGAGATTGTGTGAAGTTTTGTATGAAGGAAAAAATTTCAGGTGTATGGAAGGAATGAGTAATGAGATGAAGGATGGACTAAAGCTCAAGCTTGGGGATGCCACGCGTGTCACCCCAAGAAATATCCAAGAAGTACAAGCGTCAAAGCTTGGGGATGCCCAAGGCATCCCCTTCTTCATCAATAAAAATCCCAGGTTTCTTCCAAACGCTTGATATTTATTGTTTCATGCACAGTTGTGTTGTTCTTGGAGCGTCTTTGTTTTCGTTTTTAGTTTTAGTTTGCTTAGTTTGCTTGAATAAGTTGGTTGTATCCCAACACACTTCTTTTGGAGAGAGACACGCTCCGTTTTCATTGGCTAGAACACTCTAATTTTCCTTCTTATTGTTCTGTGAGTGTTCTCTTTTGCTAGCACCGTGTTTGACCTTAGTTTTCTCGTGCTTTTAGCTTAGAACTTTTTAGTTCTTCTTTGTGGATTTGTGAGAAAAGCTCACTGATCTTTATTTATTATGATCTTTGTGAGTTGTTTCAAATAGTTTGGTTTGGATTGGAAAAGAGTAGGAAAGTTCATGCTTAAGTGGTAAAGAGAGCTTGTTTTTACTGTGGCCTATGCTTTGTCATGCCATGCTTGATATTGTTTTGGCTTTATGCTTAGTATTCTTTGTTGTAGCATGACTTGTTATAAACAATTGAGATTGCTTAATGTGCCTTGGATGAATCATGCGTTGTTTTAGCATATTAAAGCATTGTATAGTGGTATTCTCCTTTGATGCTTTATTTGGGTTGACTTGGCACATGCTCACACCATGTTATGACTATCTCAAGTCACCATAGCCTTTATGATCCTTTAGTTTTCAACTTGTAGTATCACTTTATGCTTTGATCAATGATGTTTTGTCGTCTGCATGATTATGGCCATTATTGCTCTCTTAGTTTGTCGCTCCTAGTCTTTTGCTAGCCTCCACAACAAAGTATGAGTTCCACTCATGCATACAACTCCCTAAACCAAGTTATTCCAAAGAGTCCACCATACCTACCTACTAGCTTATGCTATTCCAAGTATATTCATGCTTTTGTTTACCTTCCAAATTAAACTTGTTATGAGAAAACTAGTGATTAAAGCTCTCACGAACTTGATGGGACACTTTACTTTTCTTGCCCTTAATAAACTTGAACCATTGTGTCTTCTATGTTGTATATGCTTGCACTTATTTGTCGGGAATTAGCAGAACCATGCTTTCATGGGGAACGCTTTCAACATTGCACTTGGTACTTCTACCTAGTTGATATCATGCTCTTTTGTATATGGATGTCGTCGGTGTGAAATGAAAGCGGAGCTTGTAAGTCCATGGAGTTATGTATATGTGTTAGAGAAACGCCTGGGCCGCTGGTCTAATCCATGCTGACATGGTGGAAACCTGCAGCGTAACCATAATGAGCTATCTATGAAGCATTCTTCTTATAAAAAAAGAGTCCTATATTGAGAAAAAAGAGAAAAGATTAAAAAATGAGATTATGAAAAGAGGAAAGAGAGAAAAAAGCACCATATTCCCATGGTAAATAAGAAGAATGCTCAGATGCTCGTTGTGTGCTTGCCTTGTCATTTTGATATGGGGATTCTTCCGTATCATCGGGCAAGGGGTACCCCGTTGGCGGTTCTCTATGATACACATGTACTTACAATGACAAGAACTTACCGGTGACTAAACTTGAGTAGCATGAGGAGCGGACCTCGTATACAAGGGACATGAGATTTCTGACTTATACTTCATCAAGCATGTACACCATAGTTTGTTCACTTTAACCTTAATCACCTTCAAGATGCTTATGATAAGGGAAATGAGAGCTGAAAGCTATAAGTACCATAATTTTTGGAAGCTCTTTATGAGACTTGAATCCCTACTTCCTTTTATAAAAAGGCCTTTCTTCCACCAATATATTGAGTCTCCACCTACTATCTTTATGCAACTACTTTGAGAGCATAGTGGCCATTCTTAGTTCTATGTGCATTGTCCCAAGACTAGTTGATTGATGCATAACTTGATATTGCTTGTTTTAAACTATTTGTATCTAGTCACTCTTATGAACTTTGAAGGTGTCCTATGCATTTATACTTGCTACTCTATTAGGGACAAGATGAATGCCATTATGCTATGTTTTCTTTATGTGAAACAAACAAACGTCTTGCAAAGCATTGTTATTCATGAATCTTTTGTTTGTGCCTTTTCATGTTTCATCATAGTTTTTTTGTCTTATTGCTAGAACTCTGTCTTTCATGCTATGATTGAAGTATTATGATCCCAGCTTTGAATGTTTTACAAATACTTTAATCAAGTTTATGATGGTGCATGTCACCTCAAAAATTATTCTTTCTTTTTATCACTTACCTACTCGAGGACGAGCAGGAGGTAAGCTTGGGGATGTTGATACATTGCAAATGTATCTATAATTTTTGATGTTTTATGCTTGGTTTTATCTACTTTCTTATGTTTTGTCCATACTTTGGAGTACTTTTCATATGATTATTTGGACTAACCTACTAATAGTTGCAAAAGTGCACAATGTTCTTGTTTTACACTTTGATGTGTAGGAATTACCAAGAATACAAGTGGAAACCTTGTTGGAGTCAAATTGGGATTTTCCAGAAATCTGTGTCAAAACTCTTTTTGAAGATGGTCACGTTCCGGGTCGAAGATGGCGTCAAACGCAAAACTCTTCAACTACAAAGTTGTTGGAAATTTCGCGACAAACGTTCTGAAAATAAAATTTAGCTGATTCCAAGTCCGTACGTGCCAGATAGGCCCGATTTACTGCAGCCCAAGATGGGGTGACGGAAATCCGAGAAGCTATATAAAGGGAGGAAACCTAATTCGTGGGAGACACCTCCACCCACGAATTTGCAGCCACCAAAGCCACATTTTAGCCTTCTCCATAGATCCCATCTCCATGGGGAAGGGCTCCCAAGAAGCCATCAAAAAAAGGGTGCTAAGGGGCGGTGCTCCCCTGTGATACCGGCGGCGGGGAATGAGTCCTCCACGCCGCCGCCGCCGGAGCCATCTCCATCGATCTCCACCACCATCTCCATCACCATTGTTGATTCCCATGATGAGGAGGGAGTAGTTCTCTCTCGAGGCTAAGGTTTCTACCGGTAGCTATGTGTTCATCTCTCTCTCTTTCTCTCTCTATGCATGGTCATATTGTGATCATGAGCTTTGTAATCAAGTAGATCTACCTTGCTACTCAAGTGCTTTAATAGATCTCTGCTCTCCTCATGTGTGTGAAAGTGACAGCATGCACACCATGGTGGCACTTAGGCTAGAGATTACAAATACTTGTTATGAGTTATATTTGGAGTTGGATGTCTTTATGAAATTGTGGTGTTTGTTGGAACCATCTAGTGCTCAAGGTGACAGTGTGGGGTTATCTAGATGGGAAAGGCTTACTTTGAGGTGTGCTGTTATAGCCCTACCATCGATTAGAGTGTCCGACCGGAGAGTAGTTAAGAGTAGTATCATAAAGAAGAATATATTTATATGAGAGTGTCCACTAGTGAAAGTATGATCCCTAGGCCTTGTTTCTAAGCATTGAAACACCGTTTGCAACTAGATCAGTTACATGTTTGCTTGTTTCCATCTTTATTTCAGTTTGCCTTTAGTCTTTTCCACGCCATCAAGTTATTTTCTAGCACTGTTACCACTTATAATTATCTATACCACTTGTATTTCATTATCTCTTCGCTGAACTAGTGCACCTATACACCTGACAAGCGTATTGGGTGTGTTGGGGACACAATCGTAGTGGTTGAAGTTCTCTTCTTCTTCTTCTTCTTGGTAGTACTCCTCCTCCTCGTAGCCTGGGTCGGTACTATCGTCTATAAATGAATACGAGGTACACAATCACCAAAAAATACTTAACTACTTCTATGTATCACACTAAGGCTCACACTAGATGATCTAGCATCATCACAATCATCACATGAAATAAAGACCTAATCTTATTTTTCGTATTTTAGAAAAGTAATTTCTACTCATTGAAAATACTTAAGATTTAATATTCTCCAATTAAATATGGGATCATGTTGACACATGTCATCACCACATATTCTAATACTTGGGAATGTGATTTAAAGTGGTGGTCACATTTTATAAAGTTTAAAATTATGATTTAATACAATTAAAGTGACTAGAATGCCTAAATAGCATTCTTTTGGTTCTAGTCCAATATCACTGAATGTAAACCTAAATATTTTTAAATATTCAGATAGATCTTGTCAAATGTGATTTTTTAGAGTTGGAATCAACTCAAAAGCATTTATGGTTGATTTTTGAAAAATGTTTGAAGTTGGAAAAGTCTTTGTCTTGTTATTTTTGGTATAGGTGATCTATAATTTCAAATGGTTTGAATCCAATGGTCTTGGATAGATATTTTGAATACCTTTCTAACAAAATTAGAAACATGCAATTTGGTTCATTATATCTCTTTGAATTGATTTTTGAATCTACTGACAAAATCTAGTTTTAACTAAATGGGAAAAATCTATTTGAATCGACGGGCTCTACGCGGGAAACTAAATGGGCCGGCCCAGCTACATGGCACGCGCACAGTGGGCTGCTGACAGGCGGGTCCTACTGGTCAGCAACTCATCTAAACCGAAACGGTATCTTTCAATCTAGGTCGTGCGATTAGAGCGTGATCGACGGCTGAGCATCGTCGTCTCCGTCGCACAGCTCCAGCGAGACTGAACCCTAATCGCGACGGTGGGGGTACGTGGGATCTCACCTGGGCACCAGCTAGGGTCGGTCATGGGGTCGAATGAGGTTGTCGTGGATGGCGGTTCGAATGGTGTTCACGGCGGCTCCTGGGGTGGTCGTAATCAACGGGCTCCTTCCTCCTCTATAGCAGCGAACTCCGGCTAAATTCTGGCGATGTGGTGCTCGCCTTGCTCCGGGGAGAGGTGTGGAAGGTGTCTGAGAGAGAGGGGAGTGAGATGGTGTGGAGAATGAGTGATGGGGTGGCCTCTATTTATACACCCACGAGAGGGACAGAGCAACATGGTTCGGGCTCGTCAGCAATGTCGTTACAAAGGGCTATCAGCATGGCTGGGGGTAGGGGTCGACGCGGTGCTTCAGGGCGGTTGTCGTGCGAGTGATGGCGCAGCAAGGGGCGGTCGAGAACGGTCAGGAGCATTCCGTGCTTTGTGCGGGAACGGCGGTGTTCGAGATGGTGCACAGTGGCTACGGTCCACGCGGCTGCGAACGGGCATGTCTGGGGGGGTAACTGGGGTCACGGTGAGTGCGGGCACGCGTGGAGAGAGCGAGGCACAGCATGTGTGCACGTGTCGGCTGTGGCGCTCTGGCGCGCTCTCGGCATGGAAGACAAAGAGGTGGGCGCAATGAACACGGTTGTTCCATGGCGTGTCTCTGGTCTAGGGGTGGACAGAGGGTGGCGGTGGTGTGGCACCTGTCTCTTGGACATCGTGGGAGAGGGCGACGCTGGCTGTGGCGAGCGGGGCTTGGTCGATCGGCACGGTGAGCTCGAGCGATGCGGCACTGGGGCAAACGGCAAAGGGGGAATGTGTCCACTGCGCTGCTAGGTGATGGGGGAGACCAGGGGAGAGAATTAAGGCACTAGTGGCGATTGATCACTGCTCAGAACAGTAGAAGTTAGGCAGTGTTTAACTGTGTCTACCAGGTGCTCAACCAAATGGCCGCATGAATTCAAGATTTGAATTTTTGGATGAATTTTGGTGAGTGTTCTGAGTACTTGCTTGATAGCCTATGGTTTCTTGGAAAATTCAAGGTGAATTGATTTGAGTGGTTTTTGCAAAATGGTGATCTATGCATATGAACTTAATTCAATTTTGCAATGTCCTTTAAATAGATTTGTAAATTGTTTTTGTTAGTTTGTAAAGTGGGCTTGGGTTCACTTTTACTTGGTCTAGCAAGAGGTGAAAAGAATTGGAAATGTTTCTGTTAGAAATCTTTTACTAGTGGTTAATTTTGGTCAAAATGACCATTTGATCAAATGATTCATATTTGAATTTCTTTTGATTTTATTTGTAATTGGCCTAGATGATGTAATATTCATCTTTAAACCATTCCTTATCATTTGTAGCAGTCAAACATGGGAATTGCACTCATTCATACACTAATGCAATTCACACATACACACATATTAAATTTAATAATAAAAGTTTTTGTTAACCCTAAACTTAGGTGATTTGAACTTGATAATCTTGATTAATATTTTTTGGGGTGTTACGCATTGCATGTGTGTTATCTTCATAAACCACATATGGATCCGCTAGTGTCATTGAATGTGTGTTCTTTTCACAAACCACATATGGATCCCCTAGTGTCATTGATTGTGTGTTCTTTTCATTAACCACAGCTAGAGTCATTGCATGTGTGTTCTTTTCACAAACCACATGAGCATGTGTGTTCTTTTCACAAACCACATATGGATCCACCAGTGTGATTGAATGTGTGTTCTTTTCCTAAAACACATATGGATCCACTAGTGTCATTGCATGGGTGTTCTTTTCATGAACCACGGCTAGAGTCAGTCAATTTGTGTTCTTCTCACAAACCACATATGGATCCACCAGTGTCATTGCATGTATGTTCTTTTCACAAACCACATATGGATCCACTAGTGTCATTGAATGTGTGTTCTTTTCATTAACCACATCTAGAGTGATTGCATGTGTGTTCTTTTCACAAACCACATAAGGATCCACAAGAGTCATTTCATGTGTGTTATTTTCACAAACCACATATGGATCCACCAGAGTCATTGCATGTCTGTTCTTTTCATAACCACATATGGATCCACTAGAGTCATTACATGTCCGTTCTTTTCATAAACCACATGAGCATGTGTGTTCTTTTCACAAACCACATATGGATCCACCAGTGTCATTAAATGTGTGTTCTTTTCCTAAAACACATATGGATCCACCAGTGTCATTGTACGGGTGTTCTTTTCATGAACCACAGCTAGAGTCAATGAATGTGTGTTCTTCTCACAAACCACATATGGATCCACCAGGGTCATTGCATGTGTGTTCTTTTCACAAACCACTTATGGATCCACCAGTGTCTTTGCATGTGTGTTCTTTTCATTAACCATAGCTAGAGTCATTGCATGTCTGTTCATAACCACATATGGATCCACTAGAGTCATTGCATGTGTGTTATTTTCACAAACCACATATGGATACACCAGTGTCATTGCATGTGTGTTCTTTTCATTAACCACAACTAGAGTCATTGCATGTCGGTTATTTTCACAAACCACATATGGATCCACTAGAGTCATTGCATGTGTGTTCTTTTCACAAACCACATACGGATCCACCAAAGTCATTGCATCTGTGTTCTTTACATAAACCACGTATGGATCCACCAGTGTCATTGCATGTGTGTTCTTTTCATTAACCATAGCTAGAGTCATTGCATGTCTGTTAACCACACATGGATCCACTAGAGTCATTGCATGTGTGTTATTTTCACAAACCACATATGGATCCACCAGTGTCATTGCATATGTGTTCTTTTCACAAACCACAGCTAGGTCATTACATGTCTGTTATTTTCACAAACCACGTACAGATCCACTAGAGTCGTTGTGTGTGTGTGTTCTTTTCACAAACCACATATGGATCCACCAGAGTCATTGCATCTGTGTTCTTTTCATAAACCACAGCTTGAGTCATTGCATGTGTGTTATTTTCATAAACCATATATGGATACAATAGTGTCATTTCATGTGTGTTATTTTCATAAACCACATATGGATCCACCAGTGTCATTGATTGTGTGTTTTTTTCACAAAACACATATGGATCCACTAGTGTCATTGAATGTGTGTTCTTTTCATGAACCATAGCTAGAGTCATTGCATTTTTGTTCTTTTCACAAACCACATAAGGATCCACTACAGTCATTTCATGTGTTCTTTTCATTAACCACAGCGAGAGTCATTGCATGTCTGTTCTTTTCTAGAACACATATGGATCCACCAGAGTCATTGCATGTCTATTCTTTCATAAACCATATATGGATCCACTAGTGTCATTGCATGTTTGTTATTTTCATAAACCACAACTAGATCCACTAGAGTCATTGCATGTGTGTTCTTTTCATAAACCACAACTAGAGTCATTGCATGTGTGTTCTTTTCATAAACCACATGGATCCACTAGAGTCATTTGCATGTGTATTCTTTTCACAAACCACGCATGGATCCACCGGAGTCATTTGCATGTGTGTTCTTTTCATAAACCACATGGATCCACCAATGTCATTGAAATGTGTGTTCTTTTCATAAACCACATGGATCCTAACCTTAGGAGAGCCCTAACCTTAACCCCCAATGGTGGAGGCTGTTAGACCGAGTCTTCTAGAAGGCACGCCCTAACATAGTTGTTCTGCATGATGATTGCTACATACCGTTCGATCGGGGCGCTTGAACGATTGGGATGGTTCTTCGTAAGAGCGATCCGTGAGTAGGCTGTTCTGCGACATGATTGGCCACGCTTACTGTCCGCTTGCTCTAGAGAAACTTGTAACACTTTTGCGAGTGTCACGAGTTTTGTGGGCCATATGCAAGTGTCACGTCCCCTTTACTTCTCTTCCTTCCAATACTTCTCTTCCTTCCCCTCGAAGCCACTTTCCCCACTTCTCTCCCATCCTGTTGTAGCCGCAAGCCGACGGTGCCTCCAGCCCAGTCCCCCACCCCCTCTCGCCATGGGTTCAAGGGGAGATGGTGAGAAAACGCGTCATGATGACAGGGATGGTGATTTCGATCTGAGTCGTCTCATCTCTATCATCTGTGGCCAATTATCTATTTTGAGCTAGATCTACTATGTTTACTCATGCACGTATGATGTGTTAGGCCAACCAGACGCTGTACGACTCCGACTATCACGGTTTAGCAGAGGAAGACAGTCCTCTGGTATGTAAACATGGATATGTGCCTGCTAAATTTGTAGCGTTCGAAGGACGAAACGCAGGCATGAGGTTTTTATAGTGTCAAGGACATCGTGCAATGATGCAAGGCAAAAGTTGCGGTGTTGTCAAATGGGTAGATCTAGAGTGGCCCAAATCGATGCAGAAAACGCTGGACAAACTATGGGATATGACCGTTGAGTTGAAAAAATCCGTAGTCAGCTTACTTCTTGACAGTGCTGAGATGAAGCTATTTGACCAAGTTGACACAACCAAGCTTAACCAAGATCTCAGGAGGGTGCAAGACAAGGTTAGCAAAGTCGAGAAGGAGGGGGACGTGGCGTTAGCCCTGAAGGCTAAAGCAGAGAAAGAACTGACTCAAGCAAGGAATGAACTTCACAAGGCCAAAGTCCTGCAGTTCACAACTATGAGTATTGACAAGCACATAAGGATAAATGCAGAGAAACAATTGAAGTTGTACAAGGAAGATGCTAAAATGAAGTAGTAGACAATTCGATCCTTTCTCTCACAGGAAGATGCGCATCGGGCTAAGATTAGGAAGATCAAGAAGATGTGTGATAATTAGTTCTATTTAGCTTGAGCTCCGTAATTTTTTAAGTTGTAATAGTAGTACTTGTTGACCTAGCGGTCTGAACTAGTGGTCTCGAAGTCTTGGGAGAAAAAAATTGGTCGCCCGTTAATCCGTCTTAACTCTGCATTACTTCCTTTTGTCTGATGATGGTGGTACTCTGACATTGGTGGTTTGTTTAAACGTAATCTACGTAGATTGTGCCGCATGCAAATAGCACAACCACAATTTATAAAGTGGAAGCACGTACACCCTGTTACTGGGAGCTTCACCAGATGCAGGAGATGCAGGAGCAAGGAGGCGGTGAGATAGACGGGCTCAAGATTAGGCTAGAAAGTGGTACCGACTTCCTCATCATCTAGGCATTATCGATTGTCATTGTTGTTTATGTTGCCATGTCGTTGTGCAGCAGCTAAAACAAGTTGTTGTTTCATGGAGTATAGCAGCTTAAATAATATATTTCTGTGCCACTTACATTCTATCGAATTTGGAGACCTCCTGCCCCTTGGCAATCGTGGAACCGGTACTGCGTGTTTTCAGATAGTAGTGGCACAATCACAATTTCGGATTGAACTACTAACTCAGGTGTTTCCAAACCTTAAGTTGCGGTATATTTTACTCAGAGAATGTGGGTAGATTATTTCGCCCGACAAGGTCCACGCACAGAGCTGGAGAATTTAACCGAATTACATATATAGGTTAAAGTTCAACACTTATTATGCATCTTCATTGCCAGCAGCCTTCTTCCCCCGCCTGGGTGCCAAGACTTCATGTCCACTGGCTTCTTCATTTCCTGCCTTTTTCCTCTTCCTCGGTGCCAATTTTCTTAGCTTCACGTACTCTGCATCGCCGGGACAGTCAGCACCAGAATCGTGTCCAGCATCATCTTTCCACTCGTTTTTATTTTCTTCCGGCAACAAAATGACTGACCCAGCAGTCATGTTTCTAACCTTGCGGCGCTTCCTATCAAAGAAACAAGACTGTTGCATAACTGCCTAATATCTACAGAGTAAATAAAAAAATTACAATTTAGCACAAACATGCGAACCCCAAGAGACTTTTGCTTACCAGGAGCTAATTGGGTTCGAGCGACCAGCCTGTCCAAGAATAGAAGGGCGACTCCCAGTTGCAGCAGCTTCCACATCTAGTACATCACAATTCAGCTCAAACATGCAAGCCGAAGCATACCGTTTTATCAACCCAATTAGATGACTGTCACACGTTAGAGGAACCATGATACCTCGTTCATCCATGAAGCTAAACTTTGTAGTCTGCTTCGGCCATATTTCATCATGATTACGCAGAGCAACAACCATACTAGGGATAGTGCAGATCTGTGCAAGCGCTTCTTTCATCGTGAAACAATGGTGTCCATACCACTTGCCCTTCACCCTTGCTGATTTAGAGTCATACCTAAAGAGGGCTACCGTAACCAGGTAAGGGTGGTCCGCGGAGATCCCACTTGACAGTAAACTGTGGACAAAATATGTTTCTTAGTGTTGGGCTAACAAAAAAATTTAGGTTCAGTAACCAGCTAGCAGTTATAGGTAGTGCGAATAGCAAAGAGAAGGATAGCTCACCCTCATATAGCCAGAACTTCTTCTTACTTGGTAGTAGGATCTGCTATCCTCTGAGCTACTCATCTCGTCGGCGGCAGAGGTGGCCTAGAGATAGAGCCTCGCAACGGTGGCTATGGCATGCGCCATTAGAGCTTGGGGTTAGCACCCGTCGTAGCAACTGGGCGCAGCAACTTGGCGCCGGAAGTCAAATGTCCGAAGGGATCATTCTGCCTAGAGGGTGGATTTCGACGCCACCGGTGCTAGGGGAAAGGAGGGAATGGATTTGTGAAATTGGTCAACACATCCAAGCCACTCAGTTCCTCGATTTTCCTAAGAGGTTGCCGCGTTAGCGCTCGCGTCACGGATAGATGACCGACATGTGGGTCCCGACCATCTACTTCACGAGGAAGTTTAACGGAATGTTTGAATTTGGTAGGAGTGAGATGAGTTTGTCTCCAAATGGCCCCTCTCAGTAGTTGGCAGCCTAACTATATGAAACACGACAATTACATGCAACTTGGGTAACGCGATGCACTCGCCCAGAAACTTTTGGGCCACAAACAAACAAGCCCCATGACTAGGTCATGGGGATGGAATTTCACGGGAACGAATAAACCAGTATTTGTTGGAAATGAGATTAAACAAGGTATCATGTTACCGATGATCATATCTCAAACAAGTCTTGTATCGTGTAACAAAGAGAATTGGACATATTGTTTCAGGTTCAACATGATGGTGATTCATGGAGTGCATAGGGGTCAACATGTGCATCCTAGTCCCGCTGGTGATCATTGATAGAGATCATGTCTATAGCATTCCCGAACCATAGGAAACACGCTTAAGGGCGATATGATGCTTGGATACCCTCATGAGAGATGGAATCATGAAACAAAGAGTAATCAGAATCGTTCCGGAGAGATTCGAAACTGTTTGGAGAAAGAAAGAAGGAAAATGCCAAAAAGAGTTTTGGATAGATGACAATTTACAATATGCACTTATTATATATTAATTATTAATTAACTTATACTATATAAATATTAAAATTAAAATTTATGAAACAACTTTCTCATTAGGCCAAAATGGAAACTGCCCAGGAGAAAGCCGTAGGAAAAGGCAAATAAAACAACAAATAGGGCTGGTTTGACCAGCCCACGCACGTGGGCACCGAATAGTACCCACCGCACAGGGCATGCACCAGCCAACGACTGCCGCTTCCAGGCCCGCTCGACCCGGCCCAAGGGAGCTCGTGGGGAGATGGCCGGCAGGGCTGGCCAGCCAACAGGCCACCGGGGGCAAGAGGCCCACATGGGCCACTCCGACTAGGCCACCACGGGCGAGATGGGCCACCACCCGACAGGCCGCCACGAGCGCATGTGCGCTGGGCCGCGGGATGGCACGTCGGCCTACCCCAGCCAGCTGGGCCACATGCCGCTGCTGTGTGGGGAAGCTAGGCCACAACGCTTGGCCCATCCGGCTGGTAGCCTGACTGCTGCTGGTGGTTGTTGGGATGGGCTCCCCAGGCCTAGCCAGTTGCTGCCTTTACTTTTCTATTTTCCTTTGAAATTTTAGGCTCCTATGGCTAACCCAAAGGGGAGGGTACACCCCTCTGCCTATACAAAGGGATGCCCATGGGTGGGATTAAAAAACACACCAACAGATATTCTCTAAGGCTTCTTTCCTTAGAGAAAATACCCTCTCTCCCAGTTCTTTTACCGTGGCACGGTCCCAAGAAAGGACTGCCCGCACAAAGTCAACACATATATGGCAAGCCATTGTGCTATAGAGATTCCGCCAAGAGGTCTATTTCCCCAACCTCAGCAGGGATCAAGAAGTTCGGGAGTCGTTGTATTGCACCGTATGTGTGTGATAACTCGGGAAAGCTGCACTTGTAGCGACCGGCCATCGTGCAAGGACCTAGACAAGGGGTGGCGTGCAAGGAGTTTCACGATCTTGAGGTCGGACAGGTACGACTACATCATCCATGCTCCTGCATTAGCGTAACGCTCTCTCGGTCTTCAAGGGTACGTTACCGCTGTCTTCCTCCATTACTTCATTATTTCTAGATAGATCCTCGGATATTCAGGGCGTTCCGGTAGTAATTTTTTTATCTGCTGCGGGTACCTTACAATTCCCCCTCGCGCCACTACCCCGGGTGTGGCGACCGGGGCTCTCCCGCTGGTGCTCCGCCCCGAGCGCGGTGACGGGGCTCTCCTGCCAGTGCTCCGCCCTAGTTCCCCTCCTCGTCCTCCTCTCCCACTGTCGCCAGTGGGCATCGTCCGGGCAGCGCGTGTGGTGTGCCGGCGGCGGCGGCAGTTCTTCTCTAGCGCGTGAGCTCCTATGCCGGGGGTGGTGGCTGGCGACGGTGCAGGTTGGTTCGTAGAGGTCTAGGCGGTGGCCAGAGCGACATGGAGGCGGGGGCACTGCCCTCTGTTGTGGGGCACCTATAGTGGCAGACGTTCCTACGGCCCAGATCTGGGCCCGATCTGGGTCTGAGCGGGCTGGTTCGGGCGCTTGTGTCTCCGAAGGATTGAGAAGCGCCTTGGGCAGGGGCTTGCGGTGCTGATGCCATGCCTTCTGTAGCGCGGCGATGGAGCTTCACCATCCCATCTGGCCTCTCCATACCTATGGCTTCTTCGAGGGTAGCAGCGGCGGTGCCCTACGTGCTGCAACATGGCGGCGAGGACTTTACGAGCCCTTCCAGGGCTCGGGCGGGCCTTCTCGGCCTGGTGTGTCCTTGGGCTACGTCGGGTCAGCACCTGCCATTACCGATGGAGGAAGTCCGCTAGGTGGCTCGGCTTCTGCGTCCCTTCGGGTGCTTGTGGTTGGTGTGCTCGGGCTGCGGCGTCCGGTCGGTTACCGTTTCTAGCGGTGGAGATTGCTCCCTCCTGCGTGGTGGTGGTACTGCTGACCCTGGCCCTCGGCTATTTCCTTTTGGTTCGGCCAACCTCGCAGCAGGTGTCGTGGTGAGACGGCAATGATGGCAATACAGTGGTGGCGCATGTTGGTGGGCGGGGTAGTTGGTGGTGTGCTTCGTCTTGCCCGGGGTTGTGGTTTTGGGGTCGGGTGAAATCCCTATCGACCTTGTCGACCCCGACGTGTGACTCCTGTGGGTGCCACCATCCTTCTTGAAGGGCGTCGGTTGTTCCCTTTCCCTACATCTGTAGTGTACCGGGGGAAACCCTACGACTAGTCGGGGCAACAATGTCATCATCGCCGCTTTCCTTCTTGGAGGTGTTGCTTGGTATGAGGAGCGTCGAAGTATGATGAGTGTGGTGCTCATCCTCTGGTGGGTGTAGCGGTTGTGCATCATCGTCGTTTTTGTCGAGCCGTCGTTGTTGGCATTGTTTTCTCTTCTTCTTTCTTTTGTTTTTCTTTTCGGTTTGCTTTGTGATGTTTGCCCTAGCAGTGGACTCTTATGTATCAGTGGTTTGCTATATTAATATAGCGGGCTGAAAGCCTGATTTGAAGGGTGTAGCTTCATACAACAATCTAGACGTCTGGCATGTAGCCCCTCCTTCCCTACCCACCTTGATCCCGCCAGCAACTCGGCCCTTCTTGCCAGCGGCACGATCCAAATAGTCCTGCTGCATCTGAACCGGCCCGACCCGACCCGACACGAGCGGTGGACGCCCTCTCTAGCGAGGCGACCTATCCAGACCTACATCGGCGCACCAAATTTGGGCAATGTTTGTGTTGGGGCGGACAACCGGTATGTCCTCCCGTGTCCTCCTACGTGTGCTGAGGCTCGCATGGCAACGATCCAACGACCTTCTTTCACTAGCCATCAATGGAGAGAGGTAGGATGCTCCAAGGCTAGCCACACCGCTGACCTTCTATACTACTGTCGCGACTGCCTGCAACACCGCTTCGCTGCCTACATCGCAACGACTCGAGATTGTTCCCGCGCTTTCCCCGCCCTTTTCCTGCCACTTATGGGTCTTTCCCGTCCTCGTGTTGGCTATATGTTGGTCGTTCTAGCATTGACCATGGGCATCCAACACGAACCCAATGTGCGGTTCACCACGAAACACCCAGATGAAAATTTTCATTCAAATTTGAACGTTTAGAAAAAAGTTTGAACGAAAACAACTAGCTAAACTACATGTGCGGCGCGATGACAGCGACAACAATCCTCATGGACCATAGCACCACAGGAAGGCTTCAACGTCGCCCGGATGTGGCGGGTCAACGAGACCCCACTCTCTTAGATCGCCCTCTTTATGTTCAGCTCCTCCTTTTCTAAGTTGAGGTGGAGGTGTGGTAAGCTCCTCCCTCGCCGGAAGAGGTGCGGTACCATCGACATAGGCACCAGTGATATGAGTAGCCGGATGACATGGAGACGCCCCGGACTCTGTACAAGATCACCGTAGACTCCCCAATACGGCCGACCTGATATCCAAGGACGTGCCTCAACTTCCTGCTTCTCAACCAGGGCTCAGATAGAACGAGAAACAAGCACAACCTGACTGGCCATGATGATTGACGCCCACGCATAAAGCAAAAGGCATATAATATTTATTTGTCAAATATGTTGTGTCAAAAGTAATAACGTCATTAAAAGAGTCATAGACGGCCCTACTTCTTGCATTAGCCCCAAAAAACATTTTTTAGTCGAGATTCATCATCAACATCCATAACACTAAAAAAGTTTGAATTCTCGGACCGTATTTTCACAAAATAGTCACGAATAGCTTCAACATCACCACATCCAAGTTTCAGCCTTCTCTCTTTGTCTAGAAATTTGCGACAATCTTTCTCACCAAAAGTTAGGTTATCATGACCATCCGCGCCCACAACAAACGAATTGAAATTCTTCTTTACTCGTATTCTAGCCTGATCATTCAATAAAAGCCTCCGCTTAACATGAAATCCCATCTTTTTATTGCATCTAAATAACCGAGATTTTAGTGGGCTAAGTGTATGATTGTGATCCAAAATGACTTTTAAAAGTTGAAACTTCCCACTAGGGCGACGCGTAATATTAACTTTAGCTTGGCATCTGGATTTGGCTTCAACATATTTTTTGAGTTGGACTGAGTGTTACTATAGCGAGAACAACAAAGAGTAAGGTACTTTAGTTCTCCATCATCAGTATGTGAGCTTCTTTTCGTGACACCAAAATCTTTAGATTTAGCATAGTTCCTGTAGTATTCTCCCGCATCATTCTCACTATCAAAGGTCATGCCCAACTCAGGGTCTTCTAGTAAGGCTTCTGCTTATGCGTCACCACGATTTTGCTCAAGTTCCAGGTTGCCATCCTTCTCTTGTTCAAAGCCATCCTCGTTGCTTGAAATAGACATGTCACCTGAATCATGAACACTAGTACTTTAAATGTCCATCCCTAAAAATCATCACATTAGGCATTACTGCCGAACATAAATATTAATAAAATCATTCGTTCAAAGTCATCTCAGTGCTGGTATCTATTTTAGTGAACCATGTACAAGGTAAAATAATCTTGGAACTTATAACAAGATGCTATGTGCAATCAGACAGAAACACAATGAACATGCGATAACCAAAATTCCGATGTGCGTCAAGTTTACTATGAATCTATGATTATGACTTATAATCGATGAGAACCCAAGAAGATAGTATACACCGTGATCAGAGAATTAAGGTACTGGGTTTACCTGATTCAGATCAAACTGATGTCCAAAAATCGTTTAGAATTCAGAACCGGAGTCTCCCTCGATCGCACGTAGTGGCAGACTGATTGTACGCGGCGATGGCGCGGCGGCAACATCCTTCTTCCTCGTCAATCGATCTGGAACAGACCAAGCTGAGCGAGAACAACATGAAACAGAGCCGCCGTAATCTTCTGTTTTTAACTTCCGTAATCAACGGGCCGTGCGTCCGGCTACTTCCTTTCTTTTTTTCTCCTTGGACAGTACTCACGTGAGAGAAAACAAATCATTTTTCTTTTTTTTCCTGGCAACTTCACGGGAGAGAAAATCGTGGCCATGTCAGCCCTAGCCAATCCTGGCCAACGGGCCGTGTCTGGGCGTGCCGGCCCGTGGCACGCGGGCTTAAGCCCGCCAGAAGCCCGGCACGACACGTGTCAGACGGGCCGGTGCCGGCCCGTGGCCCGGCTAGGGCCGTGCCTGTGCCGAGGCCTCAGGCACGCGGGCCGGCCCGGCACGGCCCGTTTAGCCTCTTAACAGCGAGCATGGGCAATAATAGGCACAAAAATATGGTTCCTTGAGGATTCGAACTCGCGACCTGAGTCGTCACACCCACCTAACCATCAGACTACCGAAACGTATATACGTTATAATAGGAGATCGACCCTATTTGAGGATGTTTTCAAAGCCTGTAGCAGAAAAAAAAGACCATTACTAAATTGAACTGCTGTGTCCCCACGTGCCAAACGGGCCGACGTGCCGGCCCGGCAGAGCTTGGGGCCGTGCCGGGGCCTCGAGGCCAGGCCCACGTGCCAGCACGGCACGGCCCACGAGCCACACGGGCCAATGCGTGCCGGGCCGGGCCAGGCCCGTGAAGGCGGTGCCGGGCCGGCCCGTTGGCCAGGATTGCCCCTAGCTTCCCGTGGATTATTGACGCCAAGGGAGAGGGTTGACTTGACTTGACCTGCCATCGTTTTCTTCCTTCCTCCTCTCACTCAGTCACACCAGCATTCGTTCCCCTTGCATCCTTGGCTCCTCACGCGCGACGCAGGCCAGGTCCTTGCCCTCCCCTCCCGCCATCGAATTGAACCGGATCGCCGCAGCCTGAGGACGGCGCCGGCAGGATCCGCAAGCCGTGAGTTCTCCCCCCTCCGTCTCCTCCCCTTCCCCGATTTATTAGTAGAATATTTTGCTTACTAGCTAGTTCATGATGTAGCTTCGAGCAGCAGCTCATTCCCCTTCCTTGCCTCCTCCCACAGTCACACGCGACGCCGGCCGAGTTCCTCCCCTCGCCGTCGAATCGAATTGAATCGAATTGCCGCAGCCGGCACGAGCTACGACCGCATCCCCAAGCAGCCCCTCACGATTTATTTTGCAACCCAGGTCCGTTACGTCTCTACACCCTCTGTCTCCTCCCCTCACCGATTTGTTAGAGTAGTTTGCTAGCTAGTTCATAGCATAGCTGGCTTATCCTATTCCTGCCGTGGCTTCAAGCAGCCTCATGTGTTGACACGGCATTTGTAGTTCAGTTACTGGGTTATGCATTCAGACAGTTTATCGCTGCATTTTACTGCTCCATTTCAGCGATGCGCGCCTGGACACCTCTTCCAAAGTTTCAGCGTTTGTTTCGAATACAGTTTGACTGCCTTAGGATCAGAGTTGGGGCTACTGAAATCAATTAGCTATGGATGCTCTATACCGTTTGTCAAAGTTCACTATGCTCGATCCTGAATTTTTGAAGATCTTGCTAGCTTATTGTGTAGTATTAGACTTGCTACATGCCATCTTGTCATGCCTCCAAGCAGCAGCAGCATCAGCAGCGGCGAATTTCTGTCAGCTCTTGAAAATACATTATTTGCTTACCATGGACTAAAACCATTGAACCAACTAAGCTGAACAAACAGATTCTGTACAAAATATGGTTGCTTCGAGTTAAAAGTTACTGGGTTATGCTAGGTTCAGATAGTTTATCACTGCGTCTTACTTCTCAATTCAAACCTTCGCACGATATACGCAAATCGTTCTTAAGTAATGATCTAAAATAAGCCCTCTGTATTAATAGGGACTCGGATATGAGATGCTTCTCGGCTTCCCCTAGCTACCATAGTAATGATCTAAAATACATACCTTGTAGAGCTATAACAGAATGTAGATAAGGCAGTCAAACTTCGCTAGTAGTAACTATCTAGTAGTAACTAGGCCACAGATCACTTCGCTATGGCTCTCCACCGTTGAGATTCAGCATCCAATTCATGATTTAGACTTCACCGTCTTCATGTACTACTAGAAACACCGACCAGCTTTCCTGTTGCCTGTTCATGGTCTCAACCTACTCCCATAAACAACCGCGTTTTAGGTTCTTAATTTGCCTTATTAAAAGAATAAAAATGCTTTCTGATCTCAACTTATAGCTTATTATACCACTTACTAGTACGTACTGGAGTAGTATATCAGTGCATATGCTGAATCATGAACTGATGCCGGTAAATACTTTCTTCGGACTAATTCTCTAGCACAGTGACTGTGAGTATAGGCTTCTTATAGCTTCTATATATGCACCCATACCACATACCTTTTTACTTTTACGTACTGGACTAGTATATCCTTGCCGAATCATCAACTAACTAATTCTCTAGCACGGTGACTTTGAGCATAGGGTTCTTAAAAATGAGCTCCTGAACGTGCTGAATGGTGCTCCTTGCATTAAAAGAAACGCCACTTTTCTCCATCTCTACCTTCGTTCATCGATTTTCCATTCATTCGTTCACTTATCGTGATACATGCTTTCTTCAGCAGACCACCCTCTCCTTCAACGATTAATTGCAAGTATACTGTCCATTTGCTGCTATCAAGATTTTTCTAGTGAGCCAATAGATCTAGCTAAGGAGATGGTGGGAGGAGTTGTGAGTGTGGCGACTGGGGTGATGAACCCCCTCATTGGGAAGCTCATCGCCCTCATGGGCGACGAGTACAAGAAGCTCACAGGGGTAAGGAGGCAGGCGTCATTCCTCGAGAACGAGTTCAGTGCTATGAATGCTGCCCTTCACAAGCTGGAGCTCATGGATGAGCTCGATCCAGCAGTCAAAGATTGGAGAGACCATGTCAGGGAGATGTCCTACGACATGGAGAACTGCATCGACGACTTCATGCGTCAATTCGCACGCGAAGATGCCAAGGAAGGCTTCATCAAGAAGACCACTCGGCATCTAAAGAAGCTGCGGCAGCGCCATCAGATCGCCGCCCGAATGGAAGAGCTTAGGACTCTCGCGATAGATGCAAATGCTCGACGGGAGAGGTATAAGATTGATGAGTGGAAGCCTAGCTCTGGCTCCGTCTCTATTGACCCGCGGCTACGAGCAGTTTACCAGGAGGGAGCCAGCCTTGTGGGTATTGATGACCCAATGGAGGAGCTGGCTAGTTGGTTGATGAACGCTCAGATGAAACTCAAGGTGTTGTCCATTGTGGGATTTGGAGGTCTTGGAAAAACTACACTTGCTAAACAACTGTATGACAAGTTCAGAGGGCAGTTCCATTGTGGGGCATTCTTTTCCGTTTCACAGAAACCTGATATAAATGTGCTCCTCAACCACTTGGAAGCGAAACTTGATATGACTCAGTCTTCCCACGCTTGCGGGCTTGAAGACATCATTGAAGACATAAGGAAGCATCTAAAGGAGAAGAGGTAACTATTTACTTCCAATTGTCATGTAATTGTATGGGCAGCTAGTCATGTTAAAATGTTTAGTAGCACCTATGCCACCAGTGAAAATACTTCTTTCAACTTTCGAATGCAATGTGTTTGGTATGTGCTAAGCATGTCTGAAACTTTGATTTAGTTTGTTCATTCAGTATGGTAACTCCTAGGGTACTGTTAGAACAACATCATTATATCCCTCCTGTCAGAAGAATAGTTGTTTTAAATGTACACACCTCCTTAGGGGAGGAAAGTAACTGAATACAAAGAGGTAACTTCTGCTTCCGGTAGTCACTTGCATGGGCGGCTTGTCATGTTAAATGTTGAGTAGTGTTAGTGTCTATGCCTACTACTTTCAACTCTGGAATGCTATTTGTTCCAAACATGTGTGCTAAACAGGTCTGAAGCTTTGATTTAGTTTTTTCATTCAGTATGGTAGCTCCTAGGGTACTATTGAAACAAAATATTGTATCCCTCAAGTCAAAATACTTCTAGTTATTTTAAATGGAGACACTTTCGATGCAACATAGTGCAGCTGGAAAGAGGATAGAGAGGGAGGGTTGGTGAGTAGTGGGAGTAAAAGTCTCCTAGGGGACCTCATCCCCTAGGATGAGCCGTGGGAGATCTGGATACATAGGAGCGCTGCCTGTCTTCGAGAACATCTCTCCAAACCTAGGAGGTCTCCTGGACACGATTCGAACCGAGGCTCGATCCTAGGCTGCTGCTGGCGCAAAGGGGCTGAGGCCCTGATACCCACGATGTAGATCTAGCGGTGTCGAGTGGGTTTAGTT
This sequence comes from Avena eriantha, assembly GCA_910589775.1. NCBI lineage: Eukaryota > Viridiplantae > Streptophyta > Magnoliopsida > Poales > Poaceae > Avena > Avena eriantha. The sequence goes on along the minus strand of OU342743.1, from coordinate 197,864,758 downwards.
GTAGGGGGTGTTCGCTTGTCATTAGCGTGTAAATATTTGTACAAAACTCTCTTTTTCTATCAATGAATTGAAACGCAAGCTTTGCGTGTTTTCACGAAAGAAAAGTCTCCTAGGGGAAGGTACAGAGACAGAAATACAGGCATATAAGCATGTCAAATGATGATGAACAGTCCTTTGCTAGACAGTGGGAGTACATGTCGATAGAATATTATATGATCCTCCTAGTTTAGTTATATCAAATTTCTTTCCTTAAATTTTAGAGTCACATTTTACTGTATAATTTGTATATGACCCATGCAAAGAATTGTACAGGTACCTTATTGTGGTTGATGACTTGTGGGATCAATCAGTATGGAATGTTATCAGCCGTGCCTTTCCAAATGAAGGTAATGGGAGTAGACTGATAGTGACAACAAGAGTGGAAGGTGTGGCCGGCATGGCTTGTCACATTGATCAGGAGTGCATCTACAGAATGAAACCCCTCAATGAACAACACTCAAGAATGCTATTCTTTGACAGAGTATTTGGGTCTGGTGATGGATGCCCATCTTATCTTGAAGAAGTATCAGTTGACATTTTGAAGAAGTGTGGCGGATTGCCACTTGCAATCATCACTATAGCTAGCCTGTTAGCTAGTCAGGAAAGATCATGGGGTGTTTGGGATAATATAAGGAGTTCTCTAGGTACCCGGTCTACCATAAATCCCACCTTGGAAGATATGAAGAATATACTGAATCTTAGCTACATGCATCTTCCTCTTCGTCTCCGAGCTTGTTTTTTGTATCTTGGTATGTATCCTGAGGACGATGAAATTGAGATCTCTGTTGTGATTCGGGAATGGGTAGCCGAAGGCCTTGTCAGCAAAATGCATGGACCCGATTTGATGGATGTTGGCAGGAGTTACTTCAATGAACTAATCAATAGAAGCATGATTCAGTCTGTAACGAACTATCATGGAGAGATGAGGTTTTGCAGAGTACATGATTTAATGGTTGATTTGATCCTAAGCAAGTGTGCAGAAGATAATTTCTTAAGTGCGGCGTCCAGTTCTGAAGACATCACAAGGCTGCAAGGCTGCAAATACAATGTCCGTCGGTTAACCCTGAGGTCCATGACTGGCAGTGCAACAAATGGACTGACTATCGGTGCTAGCTTTCTTTCAAAAGTTCGATCATGTGCATGGGCCAGGAACTCCATGGCCCCTATGTTGTTGTTCAAGTATCTCAGGGTGCTGACCCTTGACGGCAATTGTAAGGATTTGACAATTGACCTCACTGCTATCAACCAATTGTTTCAGCTGAGGTATCTGAGGGTTTTAGCACCCCGTGGTGTAGAGCTCCCTTGTGCACTTAAAGGTCTTGTTTACTTGGAGAAGCTGGACCTAATAGGCAAATCAAAAAACAGCTTCCCATCAGATATCGTTCACTTGCCCCGCCTGTCCTATCTGCGTCTTCCAAGTGGTGCACCTACTATCCAACAAGTCGAAAAAATGAAATCACTACGTACTCTGCTTCGGTTTGACCTGGCCAAGAACTCGATGGAGGATATTAGGGGTCTTGGTGAGCTGATCAACCTGAGGGAATTGAGTACTAGCGGCAAAGGGGAGATGTCAAAAATTTATGCTTTGGCCTCCTCTGTTAGAAAGCTCTGTAACCTCAAGTATTTAAACATCTATCACGATGTTACAGATGAGAGTAATCAGTTGGGTTCACTATCCACTAGTCCTTTTAAACATATCGAGACACTTGTGTTGTGGCGTTGGGAGTTCCCCAAAGTCCCCAAATGGATGGGTGATCTCTATTGCCTCCGTGCCCTAGATCTGTGTGCCATGGAGACATCGGCTGAGGATGTCCATGTTCTTGGAAAGCTGCCTTCCCTCGTTTGGTTCAACTTCCGCGTGACAAAAGTCGCAGCAGAACGGGCTGTATTTGGCAAGGGAGTATTCCCTGTTCTGGAGCAATTCATATTGTGGCCTATCGATGGAGATGTTGTGGCGTTCTTGGTGTTTGAGGAAGGCGCTATGCCCAAGCTACGAACCCTGAGGCTCAAGGTGAATGAGTGGGGCGGCAATACACCAGTTGGCATTGAGCACCTGGTACTCCTAGAGACAATTCGTTTGCGTGTGCCCGGCGATGCCAAATCCTCATGGACCAAAGATGATGTAGTCTCTGCTTTCATGAAGGCGTCACAGCTGCACGCAAATCGACCTTCTGTTGAAGAATGGTAATTTCTTTTGTGGGAACCATGCACTTGTTCTTTTTTTGTGTGAGCTAGAGTTCCGGTGCCGTATACTTGATGATGGATGTACGGAAATGATGTTGTATATGTACGGAGAGACCCTTGAATTAATGATTTGCTGCTTGTAAGCAATCGTCTGACTGCTGTTTTGTGCTACTTCCAACTTTTTTTGTGCTTCTTTAATGACAAATCTGAATCAGACCAAAACAAGGTCATACGCCTTAGCCAGCGACCACAGCCATGACGGGAGTGAGAGCTGAGTGGGGGACAAAACAAGTGAGACGATCTGTAGTGCTTTGCGCAAGGAAAAAGTCCAAAACAAACCATGAACTGGTAGCAAAAGATAAATCAAACCCTGAACTTGTAATCTCTAAAATTGGCACTCTGAACTGTCGGTCTAATTTGAATCCTGGAGCCATTTGGCGCGTCAAGAACACTGCAGTCCCGGCCAGTATAAGAGCAAGTACAATAAGTCCTAGTCAGCTGGCTATATGGATTAAAATATTATTTCCTTGCTTAGTTGAAAGAGAGAAGAGGAGAGAGAAGAAGAGTGGGCTCTTATGCAAGAGCCAGCTCTAGCACGTGCTCCTAGGCACTTTAAGAGAGTGAAATGTGGGCCATATAGTGCTAAAGTAAGTATATTTTTGTAACTTATTATTGTACATGCTAGCTCTAAGTTGGCTATAGATGACATGGTATTTGGCTTATAACCAGCAGCTGGCTATACTATTGTCCTTGCTCTAACTTGCTACTCTCGCTGACAAGTCAGGCCCGCGTGTCATTCCCATCCCCTTCCTTATCTCTCCCAAATTCACCAGAGTCCAAGCGGCAGCGCCACCGTCCCCGCGAGTGCTCCTTCTAGCCATGCATGGTGGTGCCTCCACGCAACACCGGCGATTGGCCAGGAGCACGCCTCGCTGGCCTCCCGCTCCCCATTAATCGATTGGGGCCGTATTTGCAGCTCAGAGTTGCTCGATTCCGTGGATCAACCAGTCGGGCCGAATCACTGGATCCTGGCGTGCGCTATGCGCATGAACCTGTTGCTCCCGCATGTGTACCTCGTCGGCAAAAAAGCAAAACCACACACTTGCGGGTCTCTATCTTATCCAAGGCCATCCAACCACGCTTTTAGATCTATGCACCGACTATTGGACATTTCAAAAAGCCCCTCAGCTAGTGTGAATTCTAATCTGTCAGATCCTGCTATTTTGCACAATATAACCCATGTTCCTATTTCATCACATTCTGCAACCGAAATCCTTCAACTCGTTCTGTAGGACTTTCATGATTGCATGAATTACTTAATGAAATAATTGCACGGTTACTTGACAAAATTAATTGCACAATATAATGACATCTTGAAATCAGTACTCTACATGATGTTATCCAAAGACTAAATCAAAACGCAACAAGATATCTTGCTCCCTCTTTGTAACAAAAAATCATGGAATAATTGCAATCTGGATCTGCGGTGACGAACTCCAAGAATGATACGATTTTGATTAGAGAATGAACGGTAAAAATTAGAAAATGGAGGGCAAAATCATGTGGCCAAGCTGCTCTAGAAGCATGTCGCCACCAAGCTGCCGCCCATCAGTTCAGCTGTCGAGGAACTTGCCGGCAGCCGGCAACGGGTCTCTGGCCGCAGGCAGCCTCGAAGGCTTCGGCTGCTCCACGAGCTCCAGAAGCATATCGCCGCCCAGCTGCCGCCCATCGGTTCAGCAAAACCGAGGAACTTGCCGGAGACTAAACCGAGGAACTTGCCGAGGACGAGTCTCCGGCCACAGGCAACCTCGAAGGCTTCGGCTGCTCCACGAGGTTCTCCATGACCCACGGCCGTGGAGTCAGTGTCGGCAGCCAAGAACTCCAGGTGGACGAGGTAGAAGCGAAGGATACAAAGGAGGAGGAGGCGACCTCACGCCGGAAGGCGGCCAGAAGCAGCAGGCTCAGGCAGCAGTGTCTCGCACGAACGGGAGGGAGAAGACAGAGACCGAGAGACAGACTTAGGGATAAGATGTACCTGTACAGATTGATTCCTATAGAGGGAAGAGATGTACAAGGGCAGGGTTGTGGCTGTAAGATGGTGTACACGAATCATGGAGCTACCACGGTCGTTGGATAAGACTGGCACGTCTAACATGTGGTGGAATCGCCGCGTTCACCTCGTCGGCGGTGTAGAGGGGTGCAATCCGGCGCATCACTAGGTAGTCGGCGGCGATGCGCTCCAGCTTGGTGGCCGACGACCGGAGGAGCTGCGAGAGCGCGATATATGCTCGTGTCGCGTCTAAGTCTAGAACTTGAACCTGAGTGGGCTGGTTCCATCATAGGGAACCCAACCATCAAAGCCAAGTTCCGTTTGCAGTTAGCTCTAATCTTGATGCATAAGAACACCAATGTTACTCAGTCAACAGATGATTTTACGGGCTTGATTAAGAAAGGCCTGGAAGGCCAAAATACTATAAGAACATGTATTGTCCCTAACGGACACTAGCGCTTCTTCTGCCGGTCTGCCTGATTCGATTCAGTTTTAATGTCGTGCACCGTGCTACTGGCGACAGGATAGCAGCTAGGTGCACATACGTGTACAAACAGATCAATGATGACCACAAAACATACATATAGATGCAGGGAGGTGCAGACGCACGAATCTTGTACTGCACGCAGGTTGTAGCACCCGATAAAATAACTACCGTGCATTGCATCATCTGATCGCATGCTCATATCATCATGCCACATTGCATTTGAACATCGTCATCATCATGCATGGTTTGTTTGAAAACTATTTTTGAAAAGTTTGATTTTGTTTTCTAAACGCCCCTTCTTATTTCAATTTAAAACCCGGCCTCTTCCGGATATTCCGTTTTGTCTAAAAATTATTTACAAAAGTCTTTAAAATTAAAACAAATAATTAAATAAAACTATTTTTCTAGGGGAGGCCGCCACGGCCCAGCCCAAAGGCCCAGCCAGCAGCCGGCCTACAACCCTAGCGAACCCTAGCCCTAATCGCCTCAGCCACCTACCCCACACCCCACATCCCTCCACCCCGTCGCACACAACCACCACACACACCCTACCTACCACCAGCCGCCACCACCCCACACAGGCAGCGCACACAGCGCGTGCACGCAACCGCATCCACCCCGCTCCCGCCCAGCCGCCACCAATCGCGCTCTCCCCTGGCCACCTGGCCTCGTTGCCACCGCCCACCGCGCACACCCGCCTCGTCCTGATCCCGAGCGCGGGCCCACCCTCCGACCGTCGCGACAAACGCGCCCTCAACCTCGATCCCCACCCCACCTACCCCGCTCGCCTGGATCCCCGCGCGCGGCGCCTCTCTCCTTGACGCCACCGCCCCCGACCGCCTCTCCCACACCCTCCTCTCTTTCCCCGGCCGCTGCTCGGCTGTGCCCTCTCCTAGCTGTCACCGTCGACCCGGGCCCTGTCGCCGGCCACCTCCCTCGTTGTCCTCGCCGTCAACCGCTACCGCGTCTGCCGCTGCGCCTGCTTCGGCCGTCCTATACCGCCCCATCGCCGTCCTCTGCAACCTGGCTCCCCGCGTGCCACCGCTTCCTCGCAGGAGCCATGGGGCCCCACCCTAACGTCCGTCGCCACCTCGCCGCCAGGGGCGCCCTCGCCACCTGTACCCCGTCGGCCTCCTTCCTCCCCGCAAGCCCCGCCACCGAGACCGCCTCGTCCCCGCAGCTCCTCCGACCGCCGCCGTAGGAGACCACGCATGTAGAAGCTCCTCCACGAGCCCGCACCTCCTCTGCCCAGCAGTCACGCGTGAGCTTCCCTTCGCCACTGTTGGCCGACCTCCCTGAACCGGTGTTTGCAAGCACGGTCGCGCCCCACCTCCTCTGGCCCTGCCCCGTGCCGCTGGCCGCTTTGGCTTGGCCTCGCCGCGGCCGCCCGTGTGTGTCCCTGTGGTGCTCCGCCTCCTCTGGTGCTAGGCGATTCCGTCGCCCTGGTCCGCACGTCCTCTGCCATGCATGTTTATGGCCGCCTCTTATTCCTCTAGTTTGGTTTCAACCGTGTGCTGCTTGTTTGCTAAGTGCAGTGGTACACCGGGTTACGCCTTGTCAGGTTCCCCTCGACCTCGCGTTCTAGCAGAAGTGTGGCCGTTCACTGCCCTGGTGGATGTGTGGAATTGTTGTAACAAAGTCGTGTGAAGTTTGTGTGGTTCCGCTCAAAGATCCCGACACCCGAACCTAAGTCCATCATCGACCACCACAACGTCGAGATCCCGGCTTCCGCCAAGATCTTCCGAAGACCGAGACCTCGAGCGCGCCGACACGGATCCGAAGACCGAACCCGAAGACCACAGATGCGACAAGTACTCCTTCCCGGATGCGAGACCCGGATCCGAAGACCGCCAAGATCGCCACCGGAACGCCAAGTTCCTCATCCCGAATGCCAAGACCGACCCGATACGCGGACCCGACAAGATCTTCACCACGACAAGATCGACACCGACCAGGGCGAATCCGATGCGCCCCGACGCCAAACCAAGTCCTTCTTCCCGGAACGCCAAGCTCTCATTCCGTTGTCCGAGACCGATCCTGTCGAACCGTTCCCCCCGTCGAACCCTGAGACCCAGACCCGAACCCCCCGAAACCCAAGATCTCCCGAACCCAGATGTGCGAACCTTTTTCCCGAGCCCCTATTTTATGAATGCTATATATAAAACTGTCGCATAATAAATTGTTCATACATGCATACCTGTCTGTGGTTTGGGGGTATTATGCTGATTCACCTCATAATTAAATATGGAGACCATATGCGGGCTATTTTAGTCTTATAATGGTTCCATTTAAATTTGTGTAGCGAACAGATGTTATGTTTTGCCTTGTTAAGACAATATTTAAAATGCGGGATATCTAAACAACATGAACCACGTAAATAATTGTCGGGACCCCGGTTTCGCTTAATTTTGTCTAGTCGCATCGCATCTATGCCATGCCATGCATCATATCATAAGCATGCTGGATCTTCTGCCGTAGTATTAAATATTGTATCCGGTGTTTCTTTTAGTGTTTGATTCTTCGCGGATTAGGCCGATGAGTTGATGCGAGTATCGACAAGTTCTCCGGATATGATCCTTCGGCAGTGTTTCCCAGGCAAGCATCTCTCCCCTTCTACCTATTTTGCATTTATAGTCTTTATTTCCTCCCGTTGATCTATTGCTATCCGTGTCACGATGCTTTAGTTTCCGTACACCAGTTATATTCCGTGCAGCCTTTATATTGCCTTGGACACATCTTATTGCCTGTTGCTTGATAGATAGTCGGCCTTGCGAGTCGTAGTTGCTTGCTCAGGTGCTGCTTCGTGTCGTTGTCGTTCCACCGTTGATGGAAGGTTGACACATGCTTAATGGTGGAGATGCTTAATGGTGGAGTTGATCATGTCTTTAATTACAACTAATAAATTGATGTGATCATTAATGAAAGTGGCACCGGTGGGCAATATATGCTATTTGGTTTTTCATGTCCACTTGTGTCCCGTAGGCCCCGAGTACTTGATACATGTTCCTTGACTATTCGCACTATCCACATACGGGAGACTCTATGAATCTCCCTTAGCCAGAGCTTGATTCATTTCTTATTTCTTGGGGCCACAAAGTAGTTTGGGGCTTTATTCCTATCCTGTACTTATGCCATGCTTACTGCTTTAATTACGATTGTGCGTGGAGCACCTGTACTGTTTTGGAACGTGGAATGTTTTCGTGGTATTGACAAGCCCAGTCACATTTTCGGGTTCCCAGTCGTTTACAGCCATTGTCGCAAACCCTGGGTCCGTTCCGGAGCCGGCCAACTTCGTTTTGGGTAGCTTAGTGGGGTGACCCCCTGAAATATTTTATGAATCCTGTGATTGCTTTGTCGTGAAAGCCTCGTTGGGTTTTGATTTGGTTTTTCCGAGGTTGATCGTGTGTGTGTTGCTATTTGTGCACCCCTGTAGGGTAAATCTTTCTGAAAGCCGTGTCCGTGGTTATGGACGACTTGGAGCACAGTATCTCGATCATAGATAAGCATAACTAAAGTAGTGCTATAAATTTGGCTTAATATGTGACTAGTAATCAGATTCAAATACAACGGAATGGATATTAAAAATGCCAACAACTGGTGGAGCTGGGGTTCCTTGTGTCTTGTTATATCTGCCTAGTAAGTATTGCAACTCAAATGGAATGAAATAAAAGTGCCAAAAACTGCTGGGTTTTGGGATTCCTCAGGACCATTATATCTGACTAGTAAATGTTCCAACTACAACGGAATGTTAACTAAAAATAGCCACTACTTATGCTATCAGGATGACTCATGCTATATATCTGACTAGGAAATGCTACAACTATAATGGAATGAATAAAACTGCCAACTATGTGAGTTCCTTGGTTTGACTTCCTCGTTTGGTCTCGAGGGGGAATACCAGGATGGGTATGATTGGTGTTGGTATCAGGTTGGTCCCGAATAGGTCTATCTTATCCCTCTCTCATAGCCGACAGTTGCATCGAGTCTCTATAGGTTGTATAGTGCATGCCGCGCTGCCGCTTCAGTCCACCATACCTATGTAGACGAGAGCCGCCGAATTCTAGCCTCGCCGTGTACTGGCCTCAGTACTGACGCTCCTCTTTTTTCCTTTGCCCTTTGTCGGCACCCCTTTTGTTTTAGCAGGTTTGAGATCGACGTCGTTAGCAGGGTTACCCTTTCAGCTTGGCCTGGGCAGGGTTATGGACGCCATTGGTTATTCTTCGGGGCTCTTAGCCCCATTTGCATCTTGTCCGTAGTCGGACGCTCTATCGTTTTCAAGGTGATTTTAATCTTTGTATAGTATATCTGTATTCTTGACTCATGGAGTCGTTGTTGTATATATATGTTTTGTGGGTTCCATCGTGGACTAATGTGTAATGGTAATACTTCGTTTTCCATCCGTACAAAAGTGCCTGGTGGGCGTCCTTGAATCGTTTCTATGCGGGTTTGGCGGGAAGCGCTGAATCTTGCATAGGGCCGATTCAAGGGTGTTACAGAGTGGTATCATAGCTCAGCAGTTGCGATACCCCACTGGTCCAGCCTATAGGATAACCTAGCTAACGGCCGAAGTAGAATGTCAAAACTATTTTGCAAAAATCGATTGGATAGATCTGATTAGTTCTGCTTTTACTCCTTATCCCTCAGCTGTTCTCCTCTTACCTCTGCGTGTTTTGGATCTGTTCTCTTATCTTTTCTCAAGTCCAGGAATTCTCGTGGTTAGGTTTTCCGTCGTACCTTCAGGGTTTCGCTTCCTCCTCTAGCAACGGTGTTTCTACCTCCGGACTTCATGCTATCTGAGTGATCCTTTATCTGTGGTACCATCCTTTGTTCCTTGTTTGTGCCTTCCAGTGTTTTCCGACGCGACGACATCATCTATGCCAGATTCGATGAAGATCCTGCATCACCCCTCTTGTTCCGAACACCGCTTGTGAAGATCTTCAGTCTAATTCCGAGAGTTGGTTGCATAATTATCCTATTCACGTACGGAGTAATGATATGAGTGCGGGATGGAGTCGCAACCATACCACTACTATTATCATTCGCTTTTGTATATTGAATTGGTGGATCAATGCAATTTACTCATTCCACTGAAGTTAGAGGTAGCCTTGTGACCTTTAACTTTGTCTTTGTTTCTCTGGAGTGTCCTCTCGACAAACGTGAGCAACGACCTCTTGTTGGTGGTGTCGCCGATTTCAAGATAGAGCAAGAGTATTTGTTAGTGGTGTCGCGAGGATCTACATGAAGCGAGAAGATTCAGATCGTCGGCCTTCTTCCCCGTACCATGAGGCGGATCTCGAGGGCGAGATCCATTGTTAGTGGTGTCGAATTGTAGCACTCCGGTAAAACCACTACTAGAAAATCGCAGTGTTTTGTGCATTGCATCATCATGACCGCATGCTCATGTCATCATGCCACATTGCATTTGAGCATCGTCATCATCATGCATGGTTTGTTTGAAAACTATTTTCGAAAAGTCTGATTTTGTTTTCTAAACGCCCCGTCTTTATTTCAAATTAAAACCCGGCCTCTTCCGGATATTCCATTTTGTCTAAAAATTATTTACAAAAGTCTTTCAAAATTAAAACAAATAATTAAATAAAACTATTTTTCTAGGGGAGGCCGCCACCGGCCCAGCCCAAAGGCCCAGCCAGCAGCCGGCCTACAACCCCAGCAAACCCTAGCCCTAATCGCCTCAGCCACCTACCCCACACCCCACATCCCTCCACCCCGCCGCACACAACCACCACACACACCCTACCTACCACCAGCCGCCACCACCCCACACAGGCAGCGCACACAGCGCGTGCACGCAACCGCGTCCACCCCGCTCTCGCCCAGCCGCCACCAATCGCGCTCTCCCCTGGCCACCTGGCCTCGTTGCCACCGCCCACCGCGCACACCCGCCTCGTCCTGATCCCGAGCGCGGGCCCACCCTCCGACTGTAACAACCTCGGACCCTACGCTCTAAGTTTAAGCCTGGATGAACCAAAAGTAGTTAAAATAGTACAGCGGGGGCCCAGGGGCCACCCACGTGTAGACCCGTCGGCCGTCCTAACCACTTCTAAGAACATCGGGACAAGAGCGAGCAGCGTAGGCAACAGGCGAAGAGATCAAATACATACACAAGTGAGCATGTATGCAAGCTATCTTACAACAGTTCTCAGAGCCATACCATCTAAAAGAAATAGAAATATTGCAACGCCATACGGCAAGATCCAAATATCCTAGATATAGATAATAGTGTAGGATAGCTCCTCATACATCAATCAACAGAGTATCAAGCGGAAGCGGGAAACAAGATCCGAGTACGGACAAGAAGCAAATCGGCATAAGATGCCACATAACTAAACACATCCCGCCCACAGATCTCGCAGATCCCCATCCCCGGAATCTCTACACCGAGTGATCGTTGCCAACGTCATCTGTCTCCTCCACCCAGTATCCATCTTGCGAATACACCTGTTCATCTGAATCAAACAATTTATCGTGTGAGACCCTAGGGGTACTCAGCAAGTCTTTATGCCTCTAAAGGGAACATATACGTGGGGTGACGCAATTTCAGCAAAATATAATAACTAACAATTCTATAGATACTCGCTAACCATCCGCCCAACCAAAGATAGATGGATGTCTGTTAATTATAAAACAACAGTTATAACAGTATAAAGTAACAGATCCATCATCCTTCTCGCTTACCAACGAGAAAGCGGACGAACTACCCATCCGTTGGCAGTTTTATTAACCATTCCATGAGCATTGCACTATTTACTAGACAGGTATATAGTCAAATTAGAAGCGGTACTTTAATTATACTTGTCTATGATCAAGAAACTGTGCTCCAAGTCGTCCACAACCGCGGACACGGCTTTTATAAAGATTTACCCTGCAGGGGTGCATAAATAGAAACACAGATGATCGACCTCGGAAAAACAGAATCAAAACCCAACGAGGCTTTCACGACAAAGCAATCACAGGATTCATAAAATATTTCAGGGGGCCACCCCAATAAGCTATCCGTAACGAAGTTGGCCGGCTCCAAAACGGACCCAGGGTTTGCGACAATGGCTGTAAACGTCTGGGAACCCGAAAATGTGACTGGGCTTGTCGATACCGTGAAAACATTCCGCATTCTTAAACAGTACAGGTGCTCCACGCACAATCTTAAATAAAACAGTAAAGCATGGCATAAGTACATGATAGTAATAAAGCCCCAAACTACTTTGTGGCCCCAAGAAATAAAGTACAAATCAAGCTCTGGCAAAGGGGGTTCATAGAGTCTCCCGTATGTGGATAGTGCGAATAGTCAAGGAACAGGTATCAAGTACTCGGGGTCCTACGGGACACAAGTGGACATAAAAACCCAAATGACAGATATTGCCCACCGGTGCCTCTTTCATTAGTTATCCCATTACTACTCCGGTTCAGTTGTTTAGGTACCTCGTTATCCATCAGACACTCACATACCCTACACATGTTGTTCTACGACTCGCATGGCTCAAACAACTCCTGTAGTAATGGCTCATAGGATGGAGTAACAAGCTTAGGTGGGGTTTAAAAGTAAGGCTATGCAATACTTGGGATTCAGTTTAATGCAATCGCGACTCAATGATGCAAGAATAAGATAGAGGCAATAGATACTATATGTATGCAAGCATGTGGTAGTGCTTGCCTGGCAGCTCAGTTGAAGCGAGGGATGGATCTGGGTAGTAGTCCTGTGATTCTTGATAATTTCCCTGCTCGGCGTCTATTCGAAGAAGAACCAAATAAACAAGGGCCAACATAAATAAAGTGCACAAGCATATGAATAAAATGCGACAAGCAAACAAGCATGCCATGAGCGATGATGCACAATTTACATGGCAATAATGTAGCATGGCAAGGGTGAGGTGTGGGGACAAGAATAACTCATTTTATTAATTATTTGGTCAAGTTTTATTACCTTAAACAGTTCTGATTTTTTAATATTTATATGATGCATGCTTCAATTCATATCATGAAATGTGTAGTTAGAACGGGCTCGTCGTGCTGATCGATTTAGACATATTATTTGTCGAATTTGGAGTTATAGAATTAAAGTTATTAAATAATTAAGAAAAGGCATTTTTATTGCAATTAAACAATTTCGAAAATTTAAATTAGTCAAACATTATTTTGGATGGTATATTTGAAATCCTCACATTTTTCTGATGCAAAAATATATATTATTTGTATGATTTGGAATTATAGGAGTGAAGTGACGATTGATTTCATCTTACTTGGAAAACTACAGAGTAAGTTTAATACTTTTAGTACTTGGAATAGCCAAATTCCAAAATAAACTTGTATTTGAAAATTTTAAACAACTTCAGATAACTTGCTTTGGAGAGTTTGGTATAGAACACTATCTTGTGAACCCAGGTGGTTTTCCTTGCAGCTAGTAGGTCGTGGCAAAAACAGAAAATAAAAGGGGCGTCTGCAGGAATTGAACCCTGGACCCCTGGATGAATATCGAACAGGACTAACCACTAGGCTGAACCTCTGTTGCTAATAAAAAGGGACGCATGACTCTTGTAAATAGCCAAGGATGGTTCTGGTACTGACGAAAACTGCACAACAACAAAAATTGATAGCCCGGTGTGATTTTCAGACTCCGGTTTGACTAATCTGCCCCAAAGGGAATTCGATCCCATGACCTCCTGGGCGCGACGCACGGGCTCAGCCACTACACCAAGATCGACTTCGTGTACTAAATCGGGCGTGGCGTCTAAAGGCATGAGGCTGCGTAGAAAACTCCTGACGAAACTGAAGCAACAGAGCAACTACCCTGAACTTTTATACAGACAGGGGAGCAGCCGCGCGCCATGGACGGATCCGTCAATCGGCGGCCACGGCTGGGGTCGGAGGCCACAGGAAGAGCAGGCAAGGGATGGGGATGCTCACTGGATCGATTCCCACCGAAGATGGGGATGATGGTTGGGGAAAGCAACGGCGTCGGTGACTGCAACACTCCAGCACGGGTACAGCGAGAAGACGTCGAGGGGAAGGCTGCTCCTGGCACTTCCAGGGCCCCTTCTGCTGTGAGCGCGACGCAGAAGACGACGGTGCAGCCTCTCCGCCGAACCACTGTCTCGGCTGCTATAGGATCGAGGACGGGAAGCTGGCCAGGCCGACGACCATGGCGGCTCTCTCTCTCTCGGATGTGTTCAAGGGAAAACAGAGGGGAAAAAGGGACTTGGTGGCGGCGGAGGGGAGAGGAAGGAACTAGGGCTCACAGGGCTCCTCGGCTCGGGGATAAGGGGGAGGACAAGGTGGTGGCCGGTGACGCGGATGATGGGGGCGACGTCTACCTGGTCCTCGCCGTTTCCTACAGAGACAAACGGAAGGGAAAAGGAGACATACAGTAACGGAAAAATGAGTCAAAGGGGGGGTACGTGGTATCAGTGTGCTGTGTCTAGCGATGGAGCACAGGGAGGGTGGACACGGTCGGCTACAGCGGATGGTCTATTCGGACCCCAGGTGGGCTGCTGTCCCGTGCTTGGCGGTCAGCGAAGTTGTTGCTGCTGCTCTGAAGACTGCTACAGCTTTTAAACTGAACCTGCTACTGCAGTTTTGCTTGGTATCTGAACTTTGTCTGAGGTTTTCAGAAACTACACCAAAAGTGCCTATGATTTGAAAAGAGGCTTAAAGTTTGAAACAGACCTGAACGTATTTGAAGATGGAAAGGTTGAGAAGAAGGAAAACCGCAGATCATCCATGAGGATCAGATGGAAGAATTGCAAAAAGAATAGGAGGAAAAGGAATGAGGTTTGGCACCAAACTAAATTCTGGCCAATATTTTATCTTGAATTCTGCTATAGGCAAAGATTGAATATATAGCTTTGTGCCCGTTTAAATAGAGACAAGAGAAAACAAATAGGCGCAAAGAAAGATAGAGATGCCCACATACTCCATTTGGGAATTTACAATAATAAGAGGAACAGAGTTAAAACTTAAATGGAGAAGAGGAGGAACCGGACTTGTATGGGCCATGCATGTATGCACGAAGTATTGGTGAAAACCATTACCTTCCCTTAGCAATTCAACCTACCCAAAAAGAGAACAAACAAACTTCCTCTCATGATTTTATTTAGAGATAGGTATATTTGAAATAAGAGCCAAGTTTAGTGTGTATGTGCCACTAGGTTTTAATATGGCTCCATAGTTCAAATACAACCACAACTAGAGTAACTCATGATAAGAAATCAAAAAGATTCTACTACTACATGGCTTACAAAGGTGGTCATGTAGGCTTCCATAACTAATATTGTGAAAACAATATATGACACATATGGGAGCATGTAGAAATAGAAGTGGATCCATCCCAACCCACATGAGTTAGAGGTAAACCCAAATGAAATGCAAAGCTCACATATAGTTGGATGGTAGAATTATGGGGTGGTGACCAAGAAGGTGGTGGGGTTAAATAAAAGATATGCCCCCAACTCAACTTGGGCATCAAGCATTTATCAAGAGCCAAATACAATATATCAAGAGGCAAATACAATTAATAAATGCATATGAGACAAGATCCAAAAGAAAAGGGTTTTATATGATGCTCAAATGCAAGATGGCATGATGACATGAGCATGATATAATTATGATGCAACAATTATATGTAGGAAGTAGCATTTTATTATTAGACCATGTAGCATTACAGATGTTAGACTGATGGGATTCTACAACTCTCCCCCACTAAACAGGAATCTCGCCCCGAGATTCTAGGAAGAAGAAGAAGACACGAAGAGGGTATGACACTTGGCACGGAGCTCATCCTCGTGTTCCCAAGTGGCTTCATCAACGGAATGGTGTGACCACTGCACCTTGCAGAACTTTATAGACTTGTTGCGAGTCCTTCTTTCTGCGACTTGTAGGATTTTTGTGGGGTGTTCTTGATAAGACAGATCTTCTTGGAGATTGATGAGCTCATGGTCCACGGTCCTGCCGGGATCCTTGAAGCACTTCTTGAGTTGAGAGATATGGAAAACATCATGGACCTTGAGTTTTTCAGGGAGCTCCAAAGCATAAGCAACTTCTCCTCTTCTTCCACGAACTTTGAAAGGACCGATGTATCTAGGAGCCAGCTTTCCTTTGATACCAAACCGGTGCGTGCCTCTCATGGGAGTGACACGAAGGTAAACGAGATCACCAGGGACATACTCCATGTCCGTGTGCTTTCTGTCATAGTTGCTCTTCTGGCGACTTTGAGCAACCTTCAGGTTTTCAAGAATGATGTGAACCTTCTCCTCCGCTTGAGTTACAATGTCGGGGCCAAACAATGTTCTTTCACCTGCGCCCGACCAACCAATCGGTGTTCTGCATTTGCGGCCATAGAGAACCTCAAATGGTGCCATCTTTAGACTCTTCTGGAAGCTGTTGTTGTAAGAGAATTCAGCATACGCAAGGCATTATTCCCACTTCATGCCGAAAGAGATGACGCAAGCACGGAGCATATGTTCCAGAATCTGCTTGATCCTTTCAACTTGTCCTTGCGACTGAGGGTGGTAAGCTATGCTTCAACTTTGTTCCCAAAGCATTTTGGAAACTTCCCCAGAACTTGGAAGTGAAGATGCTTCTATGGTCTGAACTGATCTCAAGAGGAACCCCATACAGAGAGACAATTCTGTTGATATAGAGCTCAGCCAACTGAATTGCAGAAATTGTTTCCTTGACGGGAAAGAAGTGAGCCACTTTAGAAAGTCTGTCGATGACAACAAAATTGCATTGTTGCCCTTCTGCGACCTTGGAAACCCAGTTATGAAGTCCATCTCTACTTTCTCCCATTTCCATTCCAGAGGCTTCAATGGCTGTAGAAGACCGGAAGGTTTCTGATGGACAGCTTTAACTCTGCGGCAGACATCACACTCCGAGACATACTTGGAACAACATTGTTTCAACCCAGGCCACCAATATTGTGTTTTCAGATCCATGTACATCTTTGTGCTACTAGGATGGATAGAAAGAACAGAATCATGCGCCTCCTTAAGAACTTGCTCTCTCAAACCCGGATACTTCGGAACGAACATCCGGTGCTTAAAGAATAGAGTGCCTTGGTCATCAAGGTGGAAAGGTTCATACTTCGGAAGCTGAATCTTGGAGATGATGTTTTTAGTGTACGGATCACCAAGTTGAATGGAGCGAACTTTTTCTTCCAAGAGAGGTGTTGCCAGAAGGTTCAGAAGATACCCTTGATCCACAATTTCAAGGTTGAGCTGGCGGAATTCCTCGCACAAGAGAGGCTGTTGTTCTTCCACCATGAGGTTGTTGACATAAGCTTTTCGGCTGAGAGCATCGGCCATGACATTAGCTTTGCTAGGAGTGTAGTTGATGGTCAGACCGAAATCATTAATTGCTTCAATCCCCTCCTCTGACGAAGGTTGAGATCAGGTTGTGTGAAGATATACTTCAGACTCTTGTGATCAGAAAAGATCTCACAACGGTTGCCAAGCAAGTAGTGCCTCCATACTTTCAAAGCAAAAGACAACTGCTGCGAGTTCGAGGTCATGTGTTGGATAGTTGAGCTATGTGTTTTCAACTGACGGGAAGCATAAGCAACGACTTGCTTTTCTTGCATGAGGACCACACCCAATCCTTGCAATGAGGCGTCACAGAATATCTGGAAAGGCTTTGATGTATCTGGAGGAATCAAAACTGGTGTGGAAGTGAGTTTCTCTTTGAGTGTTTCAAAGCTAGCTTGACATGCAGGAGACCAAAGGTATTTCTTGCCTTTCTTGAGGAGATCGGTAAGATGCTTCGCAATCTTCGAGAAGTTCTGAATGAAGCGACGGCAATAACTAGCCAAACCAAGGAAACTCTGGACTTCTTTGAAATTTTTGGGTGGAAGCCATTCAACAATTGTCCGAACAGTTTCTGGGTTGACGGCGATGCCCTTAGCAGAGATGACATGACCCAGATAGGTGACTTCAGGTAGCCATAACTCACACTTGGAGAACTTTGCATACAGGCGGTTCTCACGAAGCTTGTTTAGGACACACAGAAGGTGTTCTTCATGTTCTTCCTTTGACTTAGAATAGACTAGAATGTCATCCAGGTAGACCACAACGAACTTATCAAGATACTCCATGAAAACCGAGTTCATAAGCCTCGAGAAGGTGGCAGGTGCGTTGGTGAGACCGAAAGACATGACTGTGTACTCATACAAGCCATAGCGGGTTGTGAAAGCTGTTTTGGGAACATCTTCCTTGCGGATCTTGATTTGATGATATCCACTTCTCAAGTCAAGCTTAGAGAATACCACAGCTCCAGCTAGCTGATCGAAGAGATCATTAATCCGCGGAAGGGGATATTTATTCTTGATGGTTTTAGCATTGAGAGCCCAATAGTCAACACAAAGTCTATCAGTCCGATCTCGCTTCTTCACAAAGATGGTTGGGCTACCCCAAGAACAAGTGTTGTGCTGAATGAAACCCAACTTCTCTTGTTCATCAAGCTGGCGTTTGAGTTCAGCCAACTCAGCAGGACCCATTTTATAAGGCAGCTTGGAGATAGGAGCGGTACCAGGTTCAAGCTCAATCACAAACTCAACCTCTCGGTCAGGAGGCATACCTGGTAAATCTTCAGGAAAAACATCTGGGAACTCACGGACCACCGGAACACTCTGAATAGCATCCATAGCATCATCATTCAGAGCAGACAAAGAGAAGAGCTGAATTGCAGGAGTCAGACTTGGAGAATAGACTATATGGCCTTCAGGAATTTTCAAAGAAACCGAATGTTCAGCACAATCAATCACAGCTTTATTTGCAGCTAGCCAATCCATGCCTAAAATGACATCAATATCCGAGTTGCCCAGAATAATCAAAGAGGCCGGAAAGAAAGAATCCCCAATTTGAACATGATTGTCATAACTGATCTTGGAAGTTAACATCCTTGCCCTAGGAGAAAGGACCATCAGCTTTTTAGGCAACGAATCAGATGCAACCCATTCTCTTGAGCAAACTTGAAGGATACAAATGAATGCGATGCTCCAGAATCAAATAAAACTCGTGCAGGGACTGAGTTAACAGGAAGCGTACCCAGTACAACTCTAGGTGCATGCTCAGCTTGAGCGACGTTGACACAGTTGGCATGAGCAACAGTGGACCCGGGCTTGGTGTTGATGTTGAGAGCCCGAGGTGGCGGTGCACGAACCATAGAAGGACTTGCTGCAGGTCTTGGAGGTGGTGGAGGAAGAGCTTTGTTGTTCATGGGACAACTCCAGTGTTGATGCCCAGTGTTCCCACAAGTGTAGCAAGCACCAGGTGGACGTGGAGCAGCGTAGCCAGGGACTCCGCCAGGCGCTCCAGGGTAGTTGTGGTTGTAGCCCCTAGGAGCAGCGGTGAAGGAGTTTGGTGGCCTTGCCGCGTAGCTTGAAGGTCTTGGTGGAGCCGGGAGCGGCGGTGCGGTATTAGGAACCCACACGCGGCGCTTAGAAGGAGCTGTCATAGCTGAAGAGCTTGCTGCGTCACGACTGTGTTTCTTGGACTCCTCAAACACTTGCCTACTGGCTTCTTCCTGTAGAGTTGTATGTTGGAGTTCCAGAAAAGACCCCGGCCTTGCATGAGTGATTGCATATTTGATAGATGCATTGAGCCCTTGTCTGAACCTCTTTTGCTTCTTCTTGTCATCAGAGATCTCATCGCCACCATACCGAGAAAGATTCATGAAGTTTCTGATATAGGTGTTGACATTATCATTGCCCTGCTTGAGAAACACTTCCTTCATCCTTTCCATGACAATTTCTGACAGGTATTGCTCTTTGAAAGCCCCAGTGAACTGCTCCCAAGTAGGATGAAAACCAGAGTGGTTTGCCTTCAGGTAATTCTCCCACCATAGAGCTGCGCCTCCCTTCAGAAGGTGAGTGGCACATTTTACCCATTCTTGCTCAGGAACATCAGCAGTCATCAGCAACCTTGACATCTCACGAAGCCAATCATCAGCATCCAGTGGCTGATCAGACACCTCAAAGTGGCGTGGGTTAAACTTCAGAAAGCCCTTGATGTCTCCTCGCTTGGGAGGTGGAGGTAGCGGAACAAACTCATTCCTCCTGACACTTTCTTCAAAGCGTTGCTGGTTCTATTGCATTGTTCCCAAGGCATTAGCAATACTTGCCAACGTAGCCCCCAGTTCAGGTGGTATGTCCTCCTCAGTGCGGCGTGGTGGTGCCATCCTGGGATTGATATAAAACTCAAGTCAGTACCATAATGGAGAATAATAATAATCCAAAATAGTACCAAAATGGAATTAACCAAGATTAAGGATACAAATTACTAAGATGATATTAAAATATTAACAACGTTCAAAGCACCTAGAAGATAGTAAGCATATCGCACACGACTGAACAAGGAGTGTGGTACACAAAGCTATCAAAGAAAAAATTTCCGCAAATTTCGGCATCAAAATACCACTATATGCGCAAAACCACTTAACGAATCAAGATTAGCACTCTATCAATTCAATATACAAGAGCGAATGATAAAAGTAGTGGTATGGTCGTGACTCCATCCCGCACTCAAAGCATTACTCCGCACATGAATAAGTAAAACACATATCCCAACTCCCTTCCTTCTTAAGATGAACCTAAAGATTAGCAACTATGGAAAACAAACACCCCAAACAAGATAGCGTCGGATAACAAAGAGTAGGACAGATCGCGTCGGTTTTCAATGAATCAGATAGATTGCGTCGGTTTGGAAAAGCCTGTCGGTATGGAATGTACCAACAGTTGATAACCAAAAGGCAGATAGCGATAACAAGTTGGATGCAACAGATAGACAAGGAATTACACACACACACACTCACACAACCTATGGTACTACGGAACCCAGAACACGTGAATCCTAGTTTGAATTTTAGAAGAGGATTGAAAACGTTACACTTCCTTACCAGAAAAGGGTGGGTGGATGGGTAAGAAGAAAAATGGAAGCAGTCCTACTCTCGTGTTTTGTTTTTCCCTAGTATACATAGCTACAAAAATATTTGCTAGACCGACAACGACCATTTTGGCTGAGATCCTGAAGGGCGGGATTGCTCTGATACCAATTGTAACAACCTCGGACCCTACGCTCTAAGTTCAAGCCTGGATGAACCAAAAGTGGTTAAAATAGTACAGCGGGGGCCCAGGGGCCACCCACGTGTAAACCCGTCGGCCGTCCTAACCACTTCCAAGAACATCGGGACAAGAGCGAGCGGCGTAGGCAACATGCGAAGAGATCAAATACATACACAAGTGAGCATGTATGCAAGCTACCTTACAACAGTTCTCCGAGCCATACCATCTAAAAGAAACAGAAATATTGCAACGCCATACGGCAAGATCCAGATATCCTAGATATAGATA
Source organism: Avena eriantha (assembly GCA_910589775.1). Taxonomy (NCBI): domain Eukaryota; kingdom Viridiplantae; phylum Streptophyta; class Magnoliopsida; order Poales; family Poaceae; genus Avena; species Avena eriantha. The sequence continues at coordinate 197,843,644 of OU342743.1, read as the reverse complement.
ATAGTGTCGGATAGCTCCTCATACATCAATCAACAGAGTATCAAGCGGAAGTGGGAAACAAGATCCGAGTACGGACAAGAAGCAAATCGGCATAAGATGCCACATAACTAAACACATCCCGCCCACAGATCTCGCAGATCCCCATCCCCGGAATCTCTACACCGAGTGATCGTTGCCAACGTCATCTGTCTCCTCCACCCAGTATCCATCTTGCGAATACACCTGTTCATCTGAATCAAACAATTTATCGTGTGAGACCCTAGGGGTACTCAGCAAGTCTTTATGCCTCTAAAGGGAACATATACTTGGGGTGACGCAATTTCAGCAAAATATAATAACTAACAATTCTATAGATACTCGCTAACCATCCGCCCAACCAAAGATAGATGGATGTCTGTTAATTATAAAACAACAGTTATAACAGTATAAAGTAACAGATCCATCATCCTTCTCGCTTACCAACGAGAAAGCGGACGAACTACCCATCCGTTGGCAGTTTTATTAACCATTCCATGAGCATTGCACTATTTACTAGACAGGTATTTCGTCAAATTAGAAGCGGTACTTTAGTTATACTTGTCTATGATCGAGAAACTGTGCTCCAAGTCGTCAACAACCGCGGACACGGCTTTTAGAAAGATTTACCCTGCAGGGGTGCATAAATAGAAACACACACGATCGACCTCGGAAAAACAGAATCAAAACCCAACGAGGCTTTCACGACAAAGCAATCACAAGATTCATAAAATATTTCAGGGGGCCACCCCAATAAGCTATCCGTAATGAAGTTGGCCGGCTTCGAGATGGACCCAGGGTTTGCGATAATGGCCGTAAACGACTGGGAACCCGAAAATGTGACTGGGCTTGTCGATACCGTGAAAACATTCCGCATTCTTAAACAGTACAGGTGCTCCACGCACAATCTTAAATAAAACAGTAAAGCATGGCATAAGTACAGGATAGTAATAAAGCCCCAAACTACTTTGTGGCCCCAAGAAATAAAGTACAAATCAAACTCTGGCAAAGGGGAATTCATAGAGTCTCCCGTATGTGGATAGTGCGAATAGTCAAGGAACAGGTATCAAGTACTCGGGGGTCCTACGGGACACAAGTGGACATAAAAACCCAAATGACAGATATTGCCCACCGGTGCCTCTTTCATTAGTTATCCCATTACTACTCCGGTTCAGTTGTTTAGGTACCTCGTTATCCATCAGACACTCACATACCCTACACATGTTGTTCTACGACTCGCATGGCTCAAACAACTCCTGTAGTAATGGCTCATAGGATGGAGTAAAAAGCTTCGGTAGGGTTTAAAAGTAAGGCTATGCAATACTTGGGATTCAGTTTAATGCAATCGCGACTCAATGATGCAAGAATAAGATAGAGGCAATAGATACTATATGTATGCAAGCATGTGGTAGTGCTTGCCTGGTAGCTCAGTTGAAGCGAGGGATGGATCTGAGTAGTACTCCTGTGATTCTTGATAATTCCCCTGCTCGGCGTCTATTCGAAAAAGAACCAAACAAACAAGGGCCAACATAAATAAAGTGCACAAGCATATGAATAAAATGCGACAAGCAAACAAGCATGCCATGAGCGATGATGCACAATTTACATGGCAATAATGTAGCATGGTAAGGGTGAGGTGTGGGGACAAGAATAACTCATTTTATTAATTATTTGGTCAAGTTTTATTACCTTAAACAGTTCTGATTATTTAATATTTATATGATGCATGCTTCAATTCATATCATGAAATGTGTAGTTAGAACGGGCTCGTCGTGCTGATCGATTTAGACATATTATTTGTCGAATTTGGAGTTATAGAATTAAAGTTATTAATTAATTAAGAAAAGGCATTTTTATTGCAATTAAACAATTTCGAAAATTTAAATTAGCCAAACATTATTTTGGATGGTATATTTGAAATCCTCATATTTTTCTGATGCAAAAACATATATTATTTGTATGATTTGGAATTATAGGAGTTAAGTGATGATTGATTTCATCTTACTTGGAAAACTACAGAGTAAGTTTAATACTTTTAGTACTTGGAATAGCCAAATTCCAAAATAAACTTGTATTTGAAAATTTTAAACAACTTCAGATAACTTGCTTTGGAGAGTTTGGTATAGAACACTATCTTGTGAACCCAGGTGGTTTTCCTTTTTAAACAGAGGCTTAAGGTACTGGGATATGCCGCTAGTAGGTCGTGGTAAAAACAGAAAATAAAAGGGGGGCCTACAGGAATTGAACCCTGGACCCCTAGATGAAGATCGAACAGGACTAACCACTAGGCTGAACCTCTGTTGCTAATAAAAAGGGACGCATGACTCTTGTAAATAGCCAAGGATGGTTCTGGTACTGACGAAAACTGCATAGCAACAAAATTGACAACCCGGTGTGATTTCCAGACTCCGGTTCGACTAATCTGCCCCAAAGGGAATTCGATCCCATGACCTCCTGGGCGCAACGCACGGGCTCAGCCACTACACCAAGATCGACTTCGTGTACTAAATCGGGCGTGGCGTCTAAAGGCATGAGGCTGCGTAGAAAACTCCTGACGAAACTGAAGCAACAGAGCAACTACCCTGAACTTTTATACAGACAGGGGAGCAGCCGCGCGCCATGGACGGATCCGTCAATCGGCGGCCACAGCTGGGGTCGGAGGCCACATGAAGAGCAGGGAAGGGACAGGGGGTGCTCACTGGATCGATTCCCACCGAAGATGGGGATGATGGTTGGGGAAAGCAACGGCGTCGGTGACTGCAACACTCCAGCACGGGTACAGCGAGAAGACGTCGAGGGGAAGGCTGCTCCTGGCACTTCCGGGGCCCCTTCTGCTGTGAGCGCGACGCAGAAGACGACGGTGCAGCCTCTCCGCCGAACCACGGTCTCGGCTGCTACAGGATCGAGGACGGGAAGCTGGCCAGGCCGACGACCATGGCGACTCTCTCTCTCTCTCGGATGTGTTCAGGGGAAAACAGAGGGGAAAAATGGACTTGGTGGCGGCGGAGGGGAGAGGAAGGAACTAGGGATCACAGGGCTCCTCGGCTCGGGGATAAGGGGGAGGACAAGGTGGTGGCCGGTAACGCGGATGACGGGGGCGACGTCTACCTACTCCTCGCCGTTTCCTACAGAGACAAACGGAAGGGAAAAGGAGACATACAGTAACGGAAAAAGGAGTCAAAGGGGGGGGGGGGGGGGGGTACGTTGTATCAGTGTGCTGTGTCTAGCGATGGAGCACAGGGAGGGTGGACACGGTCGGCTGCAGCGGATGGTCTATTCGGACCCCAGGTGGGTTGATGTCCCGTGCTTGGTGGTCGGCGAAGTTGTTCGCTGCTGCTCTAAAGACTGCTACAGCTTTTAAACTGAACCTGCTACTGCAGTTTTGCTTGGTATCTGAACTTTGTCTGAGGTTTTCAGAAACTGCACCAAAATGCCTATGATTTGAAAAGAGGCTCAAAGTTTGAAACAGACCTGAATCGTATTTGAAGATGGAAAGGTTGAGAAGAAGGAAAACCGTAGATCATCCATGAGGATCAGATGGAAGAATTGCAAAAAGAATAGGAGGAAAAGGAATGAGGTTTGGCATCAAACTAAATTCTGGCCAATATTTTATCTTAAATTCTGCTATAGGCAAAGATTGAATATATAGCTTTGTGCCTGTTTAAATAGAGACAAGAGAAAAAAAAATAGGCGCAAAGAAAGATAGAGATGCCCACATACTCCATTTGGGAATTTACAAGAATAAGAGGAACAGAGTTAAAACTAAAATGGAGAAGAGGAGGAACCGGACTTGTATGGGCCATGCATGTATGCACGGAGTATTGGTGAAACCCATTACCTTCCCTTAGCAATTCAACCTACCCAAAAAGAGAACAAACAAACTTCCTCTCATGAGTTTATTTAGAGATAGGTATATTTGAAATAAGAGCCAAGTTTAGTGTGTATGTGCCACTAGGTTTTAATATGGCTCCATAGTTCAAATACAACCACAACTAAAGTAACTCATGATAAGAAATCAAAAAGATTCTACTACTACATGGCTTACAAAGGTGGTCTTGTAGGCTTCCATAACTAATATTGTGAAAACAATATATGACACATATGGGAGCATGTAGAAATAGAAGTGCATCCATCCCAACCCACATGATCTAGAGGTAAACCCAAATAAAATGCAAAGCTCACATATAGTTGGATGGTAGAATTATGGGGTGGTGACCAAGAAGGTGGTGGGGTTAAATAAAAGATATGCCCGCAACTCAACTTGGGCATCAAGCATTTATCAAGAGCCAAATACAATATATCAAGAGGCAAATACAATTAATAAATGCATATGAGACAAGATCCAAAAAAAGGATTTTATATGATGCTCAAATGCAAGATGGCATGATGACATGAGCATGATATAATTATGATGCAACAATTATATGTAGGAAGTAGCATTTTATTATTAGACCATGTAGCATTACAGATATTAGACAGATGTGATGCTACATTATAGAATCGGGACTAAAGGTCTTTATCTCTAGTCCCGATTTGCCATAAATCGGGACTAAAGGCCCTTACGGGGCAGCGGTCGAGCGCGTTAAAGTTTTTTTTTCTTCAATTTTTTCTTAATTTTTTGAATTGTTTGACTCGTTAATCTCTCACTTGGAAGCCTAACTATACTTAATCTTAGATCAAATTGCACTTATGGTCAAACTTTTCGGTCGTTCACCCATCCTAGCACTACTCCACCCCAGCACGCTTAACTTCTCCATTCTATCAGCATGTCCTCGTGCGAAGGACATTGTACCTTGTTGTCAAAAACTACCATATCAATTTTATTAACTCATATCAATATGTCACACGCCTTTATTTTTTAAAACTACAAACGACTATTTAAGTAAACAACAATAAATAAGTAATAACAATATTTTATTTAAACGAAAAGAAAGAACTAATTAAAATAATGTTTTATTATTTTTTGCAATTTATTCATTTAATATGACATAAATAATATCTTTAAATTTGTAAATCGAAATTCGATAAATAATATATATATTATTATCAGAAAAATGTGAGGAATCCAAATATGACATAAAAAAATAATTTTTGAAATAATTTATTTCCTTTTCGAATTTTATAAATCTAAAAGAATCCAAAACGCCCTACGGCAGTTGAAATCAAACTAGAAATATTTTTCTACATGTTTTGATAGGTTGTACATTTTTTTCCGACGTCGTATGCAAAAGTTGTGGCCATTTGAAGTTTTCATGACATTTGTTTTGCAAATTGTATCAAAATTCATGTTTGTTAATTTTCGTAATAACTAAATCACTTAATATAACTACAGTTCTAAAGATTTTATTTTTGAATTTTTTTATAATATTTTGGCATGCTTTTGAAACTAGAAAAGGCAGAACCCGTCATTTTTTTGCCTGTCTTTTTTTAGTCCAGTTGGTATTACGAACCAGGACTAGTGATTGACCTCTAGTCTCGGGTCGTAATACCAAAGACTTTCGCACGTGGGACTGGCTGGCGTGAGCCCTCTAGTCCCGGATCGTGATACCAACCAAGACTACAGGCTTCCTCACGTGGGGCTGGCTGGCGCGAGACCTCTAGTTCCGGACCGTATCACAAACCAAGACTACATGTCCAGAACGATCCGGAATTAGAAGCTCCGGCGTCCTAACCGTTGAAACTAGAACGAATCAAAACTAGAGCTCACACTAGTCATAGCCTATAACCCACCCCGGGACTATTGCTAGAATCTGCTCAGAACCCAGACTCTTTTTTCTACTAGTATCACTTCCTTACCGGTCTGCATAGAACGACGGTGAAACAGGTACTACGTTATCTCAACGTCACTTCATCTACTGGTTTGGTGATAGGACAGTCTTCCTCCAACTTGATGGGCGCTTTCTCAAATATCGATTGGGCACGGTGCCCAGATGACGGGAAATCTAGCGGCAGTTATGTAGTTTTCTTTATATCAAACTTGATCTCCTTGAGTGCGCGGAAATAAGCAATTGTATCTCGTTCTAGCAATGAAGTTGATTATAATGTCTTGGCAAATGCTACAACGAAGATTTTTTATATATGTTCGGATTGCATGAAAGGGTATCTCCCAATTATAATTGTCCTTATGTTTTTAGTTTTCTAAGTTTACGAGGAGGGGAGAACATCATAGCAAAACTCATCCGTGTTGGCCTATTGGCTGTAGACACAAGAAAAATTAAAATTAAAATAAATATAAAAGTGCGCTAATTTTCTAAAAATTTACATAGATTCATAGATAATTTACATATTAAATATAAGAAAAAAATAGCCCTAGCTACGACCTTTGCCCTACGACGGCGTTGTGGCCATCTACTCGTCATCGCAGACAAAATCTCTGTACGCCGGTGGCGTCCAGAGGTTCTGGGCGGCAGATCATGCATCGACAGGTCAATCGCCTGACCGGGTCATGCTGGCCACTCAGGCTAAGGCGGTGGCGGTGGCACTAGATCTGCCACCTCCATCCCCTACCGGGAGCTATCGATGGCACCCACGCCGAGCAGCCGCAGGGGAGGAGGCAGGGAGGCGTTGGTCTCCGCGACTCGTCAGCTACACGGCGTCACCGTAGCCCTCCCATTTTGTGTTCTCCTCCTCCACGGACGGAGTCATGACTTGGTCGAGGATGGCGTCCTCGTCGTAGCCGACCGCCAGGAGGGCCTGGTACTCCGAGGGTACCGACTGGGCACCCGCTTCCTGCTTGACGACGTGGCCACCATCCTCGCCCTTGTCATCGTCGTTGGAGGAGGAGAAGTCGGGTTCTCCCTTGTAGAACTGATATATTGCAAATGTATCTATAATTTTTGATGTTCCATGCTTGGTTTTATCCACTTTCTTGTGTTTTGTCCACACTTTGGAGTACTTTTCATATGATTTCTTGGACTAACCTATTAACAAGAGTCACAGTGCCAGCTGCCTGTGTTCTGTTGTTTTTGGTTCCAGGAAAGTCAGAAAATGAATATTCTCGGAATTGGACGGGACAAAAGCGAAAGTGCCTATTTTTCCGGAAGTCATCATATGCCAGAATACGAGATGGAGAAGGGCTGAGGGCCGGCCACACCACCTGGCCGCGCGGCCAGGCCTGGTCCGCGCCAGGGGGTGGTCTGGCCGACCCCATCACCCCCTCGGCCGCTCCTTCCGCCTATAAGATGCCCTCGGGACAAAAACCCTAAGTACCCAATCAAAATTCCACGAAAGAGTCTGTAGCCGCCGTCATCTCCATCCCTAGATCGGGAGGGGTCTGAAGCTCTTCCCGGCACCCTGTTGGACATGGGAATTCACCCTGGAGGCCTTCTTCATCATCATGTAAGCCTCCTGTGTGATGCGTGAGTAGTTCATCTCTGGACTACGGGTCTATGTAGTAGCTAGATGGCTGGTTCTCCTCCTTTGTTATTTTATGTTTAGATCTTGTGAGCTCCGTTCATGATCAAGATCATCTATTAATTCATACATGTTGTGTTTGCGGGGATCCGATGGATATTGAGATGCTATTTCAGATTGATTATTGATTCTATCATGTCTTTGTTATTTGTGATCTTGCATGTTTTCCGTTGTTAGTAGCTATCTTGGCCAAGTAGATGCTAGCAACTCCAAGAGTTAGTATTTATGATCGATAGTGGGTTCATGCCTCTGGTAATCTGGGGAAGTGACAGAAATTTCTAAGGTACCAGATGTGCTGTTGCTACTAGGGAGAAAACAATAATCCTTTGTTCATTGAACAATCGTATTGTTTACATTACACGCAATTCGTAAAGCAATAATCTGTTGCTTGCAACTTAATACTGGAGGGGGTTCGGATGATAACCTGAAGGTGGATTATTAGTCATAGATGCAGTTGGATGGTGGTATATGTATAATGTTGTAATGCACAATCAAGTTCCAAAGGAGTCAAGATGATTAGTATATGCATGTATTGCTTTCTCGATGTTTGTCAATTGCCCCGCTGTAATTTGTTCACCCAGCATGTTATCTATCTTAAGGAGAGCCACCTCTAGTGAACTATGGATCCCGGTCCTTTCTTTTACATACAATCTATAAACTGTTTACTGTTTTGTGTTTATTTTCTGCAAACTATTACTTCCTTCCATTCGATACGTTTAATCCTTTGTTTTTAGCAAAACCGGTGAGATTGACAACCTCATCGCAAGTTGGGGACAGAGTTCTGTGGTTGTGTTGTGCAGGTCTCCACGTTGCTACTGGCACCGGTAGTGCGCCCTGCCAACGTTCAGCTAGCTACACCTTTGGGGTGTTTCCTTGCTCCTACTGGATTGATAACCTTGGTTTCGTACTGAGGGAAAACTTGTTGCTGTACTCATCATACCTTCCTCTTGGGGTTCCCCAACGAGCTCGATATATTTTGGGCCATCAAGCATATTTTCTGGCGCCGTTGCCGGGGAGTAAAGGACATCTTCACAAGGGGAGTCCTTCATAACCAATCTCTTTACTTTGTTATTTTTGTTTTGCTTAGTTTCTTTTTTGCTTTGTTTGCTTGTTTCTTTACCAAAAACACACAAAAAATAGTTTTACTAGTTTGCTTTCTTATTTGAAAACACAAAAAGATGACTACTCTTGAAAACACTAAGTTGTGTGACTTCACTAGCACCAACCACAATGATTTTATGAGCACACCTATTGCTCCACCTATGCGTAAAGATACTTTCTTTGAGATAAAACCTGCTTTGCTCAATCTTGTTATGAGAGAACAATTTTCTGGTATTAGTAATAAAGATGCTGTTGCCCATCTAAATAACTTTGTTGAACTTTGTGAGATGCAAAAGCATAGGGATGTAGATGGTGATATTATTAAGCTGAAATTGTTTCCTTTCTCTTTGAGAGGAAAAGCTAAAAAATGGTTGAATTCCTTAACTAGGAATAGTATTGATTCTTGGACTAAATGTAAAGATGCTTTCATTGAAAAATACTATCCTCCTGCTAAGATTGTATCTATGAGAAGTGAAGTAATGAAGTTTAAACAATCTGATAATGAGCATGTTGCTCAAGCTTGGGAAAGAATGAAATCTTTGGTAAATAATTGTCCCACTCATGGACTGATTGCTTCGATGATCATCCAAACTTTTTATGCAGGATTGAACTATTCTTCAAGGAACCTATTGGATTCTGCTGCTGAAGGTACCTTTATGACCATCACTTTGGGTGCTGCAACAAAACTTCTGGACAATATGATGGTTAATTATTCTGAATGGCATACTGAGAGAGCTCCACAAGGTAGGAAGGTAAATTCTGTTGAGGAAACTTCCTCCTTGAGTGATAAGATTGATATTATTATGTCTATGCTTGTGAATGGGAAAGCCCATATTGATCCAAATAATGTTCCTTTAGCCTCTTTGGTTGCTCAAGAAGAGCAAGTTGATGTGAACTTCATAAGAAATAACAATTTTGGCAATAATGCTTATAGGAATAATTTTGGTAACAACAATCATAAGCCATATCCTCCCAACAATGGTAATGCTTATGGAAATTCCTACAACAATAATAGGAGTGCACCCTCTGAACTTGAAGTATGCTTAAAGACTTTATTAGTAAACAAACTGCTTTCAATAAAACTATTGAGGAAAAACTCTCTAATGCTGAAAGAAAATATAGCATCTTTGGCTGGAGCTCAATCTTCTTTGAATAAAATGGCTACTAAACCTGAAACTAATGATAATCCCTTTGTAGCCACTAATGCCATACAAGTAAGAATTGATGAAAATGTTAGACTATTAGCTGAATTACATGCTAAGTGGGAAAGAGAAGATGAAATTGCTAGAAACATTAGTGTTTCTACTATTACCACCACTAGTGCTGAGGCTAGTAATAGTTCTACTACTTTAGATGATAATTTTGATTTTGATCTTGATGGTTGCAATATCTCTGAAGTTATTAAGTTCCTACAAAATCTTGCTAAAAGTCCTAATGCTAGTGCTATGAACATGGCCTTTACGAAACACATTACTGATGCTCTCATAAAGATTAAAGAAGAAAAGATGAAACATAAAGCTTCTATTCCTATAAAACAAGAAGATGGTTGGGAAACCATCATTAATATGAAAGTGAATGACTTTGATTTCAAAGCTTTATGTGATCTTGATAGTAGTGTTTCTATTATGCCTAGAAGGATTTATGATATGCTTGATTTGCCTCCACTTGAATATTGTTATTTGAATGTCCCACTTGATGATAATGCTAAAAAGAAACTCATGGGGAGTATTAATGATGTTCTTATTATGGTTAACAATACCTATGTCCCCATTGATTTCTATGTTTTGGATGTTGAATGCAATGCTTCTTGTCCTATTACTTTGAGAAGACCTTTTCTTAGAACTGTTGGTGCCATTATTGATATGAAAGAAGGCACCATTAAATATCAACTCCCACTAAAGAAAGGTATAGAACACTGCCCTAAGAAGAGAGAGAAGATTTCTTTTGCTTCTCCTATGAAAACAAAATTTGGTCTTAATGCTTCTTCATTTGAGAACACTTGATTCTTTTTCTTGCTTCTTATGCCTAACTTAAAGGCGTTAAAGAAAAGTACTTATTGGGAGATAACCCAAAAGTTTTAGATGAGTTTTGAAAGTTATTACTTTAGCAATAACCGCTCCTTATCATTTTTATTTGCTTTTTGTGCCAAGAGTAACCTCTAATGAGAGAGAAGTAATGATTGGGAAAGTTGTTGTCCTGAAACAGATTTCTGCGCTTCACCGTAAAAATTCGTGTAAAATCTCTGAACGTTGTTCTGAGGCGTAAAGTTTTGTGCTTCTGCCCCAGGTTGTTATTTAACTTTTGTTAGTTCAACACTTTTTTATTGGAGTAACATAAGGTCTTCGAAAAAATTCGTCTTTACCTGCTGGTCTATTTTGACAGATTTCTGCCATTTTCTGCATTTGCTTCTTGTTGGTTCCTTTTTGAGTTCTTTTGGAGAATTGAGATTTTTTAGGGAAGTGCTTCAGTAGCTAGTGTTATAATGGAAGATTATTTGGTGTTATAACTGAACCTTAAGACCTATTATCTTGAGTGCACTAATGTTGCTAATAAAGATTGTGTGAAGTTTTGTATGAAGGAAAATTTCAGGTGTATGGAAGGAATGAGTAATGAGATGAAGGATGGACTAAAGCTCAAGCTTGGGGATGCCACGCGTGTCACCCCAAGAAATATCCAAGAAGTACAAGCGTCAAAGCTTGGGGATGCCCAAGGCATCCCCTTCTTCATCAATAAAAATCCCAGGTTTCTTCCAAACGCTTCATTTTTATTGTTTCATGCATAGTTGTGTTGTTCTTGGAGCGTCTTCTTTTTCGTTTTAGTTTTGGTTTTTCGTTTGCTTTTTTTTGCTTAGTTTTCTGAATAAATTGGTTGGACCCCCTCTTTCATACATTTGTTTGCAAATAGTTTGGTTTGGTTTGGAAAAGAGTAGGAAAGTTCATACTTATGTGGTAAAACGAGCTTGTTTTTGACAGTGGCCTATGCTTTGTCATGCCATGCTTGATATTGCTTTGGCTTTATGCTTAGTATTATTTGCTGTAGCATGACTTGTTATAAACAATTGAGATTGCTTAATGTGCCTTGGATGAATCATGCGTTGTTTTAGCATATTAAAGCATAGTATAGTGGTATTCTCCTTTGATACTTTATTTGGGTTGACTTGGCGCATGCTCACACCATGTTATTACTATCTCAAGTCACCATAGCCTTTATGATCCTTTATTTTTCAACTTGTAGTATCACTTTATGCTTTGATCAATGATGTTTTGTCGCTCTGCCTGATTGTGGCCATTATTGCTCTCTTATTTTGTCGCTCCCAGTCTTTTGCTAGCCTCCACAACTAAGTATGAGATCCACTCATGCATCCAACTCCCTAAACCAAGTTATTCCAAAGATTCCACCATACCTACCTACTATCTTATGCTATTCCAAGTATATTCATGCTTTTTTTACCTTCCAAATTAAACTTGTTATGAGAGAACTAGTGATTAAAGCTCTCACGAACTTGATGGCACACTCTACTTTTTTGCATCTAATAAACTTGAACCATTGGGTCCTTCTTTGTTGCGTATATGCTTGCGCTTTATAAATTGAAATTAGCAGAACCATGTATCATGGGGAACGCTTTCAACATTGCGCTTGTACTTTGTACCCCGTTGATATCATGTTCTTTTGCTTATGGATCCCGGTGGTGTGAAATAAAAGTGGAACTTGTAAGATCATGGACTTTGTATGTGTGTTAGAGAAACGCCTAGGCCACTAGCCTAAGCCATGCCTAACCATGGTGGAAACTTGCAGCATCACCATAATGAGCACTCTATGAAGCATCCTCAATAAAAACCTATGCAAATAGCAAATAAAAAGATCGCTGAGATGCTCATTGTCTGCTTGCCTTGTCATTTTGATTATGGGATAACTCATGTATCATGTGCAAGGGGTACCCCGTTGGCGGTTCTTTATGATACATATGTACTTACAATGACAAGAGCTTACTTGTGACTAAATTTGAGTAGCATGAGGTTCGGTCTTCGTAAGTAAGGGGCATGAGATTTCGGTTTATAACTTGTCAAGCATATCCTCTTAGTTGTGTCACTTTAACCTTAATCACCTTAAAGATGCTTATGATAGGGCAATGAGAGCTGAAAGCTATAAGTACCATAATTTTTGGAAGCTATTTATGAGACTTGAATCCCTACTTCCTTCTATGAAGGCCTTTCTTCCACCATTATATTGAGTCTCCACCTCTACCTTTGTGCACCTACTTTGAGAGCATACTGGCCATTCTTAGTTCTATGTGCATTGTCCCAAGACTAGTTGATTGATGCATAACTTGATATTTCTTGTTTTAAACTATTTGTATCTAGTCACTCTTATGAACTTTGAAGGTGTCCTATGCATTTATATTTGCTACTCTATGAGGGACAAGCTGAATACTATTATGCTATGTTTTCTTTATGTGAAACAAACAAACGTCTTGCAAAGCATTGTTATTCATGAATCTTTTGTTTGTGCTTTTTCATGTTGCAACATAGTTTCTTTGTCTTATTGCTAGAACTTTGTCTTTCATGTTATGATTGAACTACTACGATCCCAGCTTTGAATGTTTTACAAATACTTTGATCAAGTCTTTGATGGTGCATGTCACCTCAAAAATTATTCTTTCTTTTTATCACTTACCTACTCGAGGCGAGCAGGAATTAAGCTTGGGGATGTTGATACATTGCAAATGTATCTATAATTTTTGAGGTTCCATGCTTGGTTTTATCCACTTTCTTGTGTTTTTTCCACACTTTGGAGTAATTTTCATATGATTTCTTGGACTAACCTATTAACAAGAGCCACAGTGCCAGCTGCCTGTTTTGTGCTGTTTTTGGTTCCAGGAAAGTCAGAAAATGAATATTCTCGGAATTGGACGGGACAAAAGCCAAAGTTCCTATTTTTCAAAAAGTCATCAAATGCCAGAATACGAGACGGAGAAGGGTTGGGGGCCGGCCACACCACCTGGCCGCGCGGCTAGGCCTGGCCTGCGCTAGGGGGTGGTCTAGCCGACCCTAGCACCCCCTCGGCCTCTCCGTCCGCCTATAAAATGCCCTCAGGACGAAAACCCTAAGTACCCGATCAAAATTCCACGAAAGAGTCTATGGCCACCGTCATATCCATCCCTAAATCGGGAGGGATCTGAAGCTCTTCCGGGCACCCTGCCGGAGAGGGGAATTCACTCTGGAGACCTTCTTCATCATCATGCAAGCCTCCGGTGTGATGCGTGAGTAGTTCATCTCTGGACTATGGGTCCATGTAGTAGCTAGATGGCTAGTTCTCCTCGTTTGTGCTTTCATGTTTAGATCTTGTGAGCTCCGTTCATGATCAAGATCATCTATTTGTAATCCATACATGTTGTGTTTGCGGGGATCCGATGGATATTGAGATGCTATTTCAGATTGATTATTGATTCTATCATGTCTTTGTTATTTGTGATCTTGCATGCTTTCCGTTGTTAGTAGCTATCTTGGCCAAGTAGATGCTAGCAACTCCAAGAGTTAGTATTTATGCTCGATAGTGGGTTCATGCCTCTGGTAATCTGGGGAAGTGACAGAAATATCTAAGGTCCTAGATGTGCTGTTGCTACTAGGGAGAAAACAACAATCCTTTGTTCATAAACAATCGTATTGTTTACATTACACGCAATTCATAAAGCAATAATCTGTTGCTTGCAACTTAATACTGGAGGGGGTTCGGATGATAACCTGAAGGTGGATTATTAGTCATAGATGCAGTTGGATGGCGGTCTATGTATAATGTTGTAATGCCCAATCAAGTTCCAAAGGAGTCAAGATGATTAGTATATGCATGTATTGCTTTCTCGATGTTTGTCAATTGCCCCGCTATAATTTGTTCACCTAGCATGTTATCTATCTTAAGGAGAGCCACCTCTAGTGAACTATGGATCCCAGTCCTTTCTTTTACATACTGACGAGGGTTTAACTCATCAATGCCCATTGTTATGGACTTGGGTTTTGGAGAAGGAGGGAGCGCCAGAGACATCTATCGGCTAGCAAACAAGCACACAGGGGACTCGGAGATTTACCCAGGTTCAGGCCTCGCAGAGGTCCCTGCTCCTGCTTGTGTGCTCGTGGAATTATTGAAGGAATCGAGGATTAGAATGGTGCACAGATGCAATCTGGCGAGGGTTGTGGAAACTAGGGTTGCGTGTGTCCTCCTCACCGCCCCCTCCTAGCCTTTATATAGATAGCCTAGGTCCCGGGTAGCAGGTCGAGTCGGTTACAGGTTAGGGTTTTCCCCTTTGAACTTTCTACTTTTAGCTTCTTCTTGTTCTTCAAGCAATCGAGAGTCCGTAGGCTACTCGAGTTCTCTCTTTGGGCATTGGCGACACCGTGGGCTTCCGCTGTATCCAGGCCGTATATACCAAACTCGAGTACCTATAGGGTATACCCATGTTAGTAGCCCCCGAGTGTCCAGTGGAATCGGAGATTCGACTAGAGACTTTATGAAGCCTTTCGAGTGCATGAATGAGTATATTTTCGACTGCTTCACTTGTGTCATAGGGATTGTTGATGTGCGTGCCTGATTTAACCGATGTATCGGTATCAGTTAACTACCTTAGGGTAAAACAACGCAATCTACTCGAACTCGAGTCCCCGGACTCGAATCCAGAAAAGTGCTGGTGTAATTTGACTCAAGCCACAGAGGTCTTACAGGAGTCGAATTCCAGTATATGGGTGTGAGCACTCGACACGTCTGTCAAGGCATGTTCATCGTACCTGTAGGCACGGATATATTTCTGGTAGTGCACAGCAAATGCGTTGCCAGGCCATATTTAGGTCTTATCTTCATGCTGTAAGCGCGGCATCCGAATGTTGTCATCGCGGAGATGATTCGGGTAACCCAGGAGACGTAGTCTCACTGTAGGAAAAATATGAGGCGGTGTCGCCATAAACTTTGAGTGTGGATGTTATCAATACGCAGTACGATGTACAAATAATCATAGGGTGCGCGACCAGCGCTCCCTATGGGAGTAGCCCCCGAGTGCCTGGTTGAGTCGAAGACTCAGGCAGGTACTAAAGAACTTTTGCGACTGTTGTCGTCTTTTGTTGCTTGTTTCAGTTAAATTTGCTTCCGGCGCTCCCTATGGGAGTAACCCATGTCCATAGTCGAATTGCGGTTCGAGTGATTGGGTTTGCTTTGATTGTCCATGTTTCTGTAAAAAGAAAAAGAAAAAATCGTAGGGTGCGCGACCATCGCTCTCTATGGGAGTAGCCCCCGAGTGCATGATGGAGTCGAAGACTCGAGCAAGGACTAAAGTAGTCGAAGTCTTCTGCTGCGTAATTTTGGATGACGTCAGTGCTGACGATGCGATGACCTCAATTGCCCGTGTGAGCGAGCTTGACGGGACGTGACAAGTGATGGGTCCCATTTTTTGACTCTGATTTGACCGGGCGTGCATAATCTTTGTTTTAACTGCGCCTCCTCGATTTCCGCGTGTAATGGGGGTAGTGGGGGACGGTTCGCGCTTCAGGTCCTCCACGTGTCGAACATGATGAACGCCACGTGTGTGATAGGGTTTTTCTTGGCCGTTGGATTGCATCTTCCAGGGGGTTAAGTAGTGATGCGACGGCGGTAATTTTCACATCTGCTTCTTTTCTTCCTTTGCCTCCGTCGCCATTGCTGCTACTCCTCTGCTTCTTTGCGCTCCTCTCCTTCGCGGCGCTGGACCAGCTCCGCGTATTTCCCAGCTACTTCCTCCGGTCACACCGCCGCTGTGGAATGGGGAAGAAGAAGGGAGGTGCCACGGCCGATTCCGCCGCTGCCGCGGTTGCTACGAAGAAGAAGGGTGGCTCACGGGCACTCGCGTCACCAATGGTGCGTGGCACGCATCCGTGATAAAGTCTTCAGAGCTTCGTCTTCTATGCCAGGACGGAGTTTTGTCTTCCGCAGTCGCGGACGCGCGCGTCCCTGGCAGCGAGGTAATCCCCTCTCCTCCTGCCGGCTTTCGGGTGATGTTCCTAGCGTTCATCATCCGCGGTCTCTCGTTGCCCCTGCATCCTTTCTTCACGGGCCTTCTCTGTTTTTACGGGCTCCAGCTCCATCAGCTGTCCCCAAACTCCATCCTCCATGTAGCTTGCTACATTACTCTTTGCGAGTGCTGGCTCGGAATTGAGCCGCATGATGACCCACAAGTATAGGGGGTGTATCGCAGTATTTTCAATAAGTAAGAGTGTCGAACCCAACGAGGAGCAGAAGGTGCTAGCTAGTGGTATGGATCAGGAATTCTCTGCAAATACTTAGCAAACGGATTTATAGGGTTTTTTGATAAAGCAAGTAAATAAAGTACATGTAAATAAAAGACAGTAGGAATAAATGCAGCAAGTGGGCCAATCCTTTATGCAGCAAAGGACAAGCCAGTTGTATTTCTTAAGATGACCAAACATTCTCGAGGACACATGGGAAGACTGCCAAGTGCTTTCGCTTCATATAATCGATTAATCTTCTTTAGCTTGCTAAGTGTTGTGTGGGTGAACCTGTGCTAATGTACCACCCCATCCAAGACTAATACATACTTGTGATTATACCCCTTGCAAACATCCGTAAGTACAAGAAAGTAATTAAGGTAGAAACCTAACCACAACTTTAAACTCTAAGACCCTTACGTCCCTTGTGCAATGGTTTCCTAACGGGGGTTCAGGTTTCTGTCACTCCGGCAACCCTTACGATTAGTAGCCAAATACACAATGCATTCCCCTAGGCCCATATAGGTGAAGTGTCATGTAGTCGAAGTTCACATGACACCACTAGAAGAAGTACACCACAACTTAAATAACAATCTATTGAATCTTTCTCAACGCAACTCCACTACTAACAACAAGACTTCTCCCATGTCCTCAAGAACAAAACGAACTACTCACAAGACATCATATGGATCATGATCAGAGATGGAATAATGATGTATAACAATCTGAACATAAACAATAACTCAATGGTTCACTCAATAGCATCAACTACAAAGAGTAATCAACACCGGGAAAGTTTCCCCTATGAACTATGCAAGATTCAACTCAATTGTTACAGCAATATGGAGATGGTGATGAGGGTGCTGATGGTGATGATGGTGGTGATGATGATGATGATCCCGATGAAGTCCAGCTTGATGGTGGTGTTGATGGCGACGATCTCCCCTCTCTGGGAAGGAATTCCCCCGGCAGAAATCTATCTGCCGGAGAGATCTTTCTCTCTCGGTGTTTTCCGCCCCGCAGAGGCGGCGGAATCTTTCTGTGGTCGCTCCCCGAGTCTTAGGGTTTCGGGAAGATGATATATGCCAGAGGGGAGAGGCTGGAGTGGGCCAGGGCGGCCACACCACCTCCAGGCGCGGCCTAGGCCTACCCGCCCCATGGGGTGGTGTGGGCCCCCTGTGGCCCACCTCCACTCCATCTTCTGGCATCCTTAGTCTTCTGGAAAAATAGGATTTTCTGTATATTTTCCCGGATTTTCTGATCTTCGCGAATTTTGCCTCGAAACAGCACCTTTTCCATCAGAATCCTGACTGCAGCGGTCCATGCTCCAAAAGTCATCAACCATGCAAAAATAGATGAAATAACATAAGTATCACCTCTCAATACGAAATATATCAATGAATAATAGTGAATTAAGACATAGAATAGTGATGCAAAATGGATGTATCAACTCCCCCCAAACTTAGACTTCGCTTGTCCCCAAGCGAAACTGAGCTCAATAAACATGGCCTCAGGTTTATGGAGTGAAGAGTCGATAAAAGAATACGGACAAGAAGCATCACATTCATCAAATACATAGATCATAATAGAAGACAACTCACTATTATATAACTCAACTTGTAATGACTAAAGGAAACACAATAAAGATACATAAAGTGAATTAGAATTGGTAATGGCAAACTTAGCTCTTGGTCGAAGAATAGTTGATAATTTGCTGGAGTTCACAAATAGCTGGTTTTTCAATGAAAGCTTTCAAAGTAGTAAACATCGAGATAAGAGCAATGTGCAAAACAAGGAACATAAGAGGCATGATTGAATAAATCATCATATGAATGAATGAAATACATCAACTCAAAATACTTGCTGAGATAGAAGGGAATAGGTTTACTGACTCACAAAGCAAAAGAAAGGCCCTTCAAAGAGGGAAGCAGGGATTGCAAGTCTCATAAAGAGCTCCCAAAAATTATGATACTTACTAGCTTTCAGCTCTCATTACCCATATCATAGGCATCTTTAGGTGATTAAGGTTAAAGTGATCAAATATGAGGATATGCATTGACAAGTTGTAAATTGAGAATCTCATGTCCCTTGAATACGAGGGCCGCTCCTCATGCTACTCAAGTTTAGTCACTGGTAAGTTCTTGTCATCGTAAGCATATGTGTATCATAGAGAACCGCCAACGGGGTACCCCTTGCCCGATGATACGGAAGAATCCCCATATCAAAATGACAAGGCAAGCAGACAACAAGTATCTCAGCAATCTTCTTATTTACCATGGGAATATGGTGATTTTTTCTCTCTTTCCTCTTTTCATAATCTTTTTTTCTTTTTTTTCTCAATCTCTATCTCTTTTTTATAAGAAGAATGCTTCATAGATACTCTTTATGGTTACGCTGCAGGTTTCCACCATGTTAGCATGGATTAGACCAGCGGCCCAGGCGTTTCTCTAACACATATGCATAACTCCATGGACTTACAAGCTCCCCTTTCATTTCACACCGACGACATCCATAGACAAAAGAACATGATATCAACTTGGTACAAAGTACCAGTCCAATGTTGAAAGCGTTCCCCATGACAGCATGGTTCTGCTAATTCACAACTTACAAAGCGCAAGCATATACGCAACATAGGTGAGCACAATGGTTCCAGTTTATTAAATGCGAGAAAGTAAAATGTGCCATCAAGTTCGTGAGAGCTTTAATCACTAATTTTCACATAACAAGTTTAATTTGGGAGGTAGACAAAACAAGAATTTACTTGGAATAGCAATGATGCTACTAGGTAGGTATGGTGGACACAAATGGCAAAGGTTTTGGTTTAAAGGAGTGGATGCACGAGAAGAATACCCTCTCAGTACAGGTTTTTGGCTAGCAAGGCTGGGTAGTAAGTACAAGAGTTGAAGGAAACAACCAAACATACAAATGAAGAAGACAAACATGCAATCTTCCTTGGAAGCACAAAAGATCTTAACTAGAGAATACTAGACTTATGAGCAAATCAAGAAAGAAATATGATGAAATCATTTTTCTTTAGAGTACTTCTATCTTTTTCTTTTCAACTCTCAAAAAGGTGTTGCTACTAACCGAGCCAGGTTTTCCAAAACCAACTAAATTAACTCAATGATCCCAAAGTGATACCAATACTAACAACAAGATCAATCATATAACCACGAATTAAAAACTAACATAGCTATGCAAAAGAGTAAATGGTAGAACTTCTCATTAATATTCCATAACGGAAACTCACACCAAGGGATACATATCTAACGAGAGAGGGGACACTTCCATAATGCAAACCATACTACATAATAACTCCTCTATTCATGATATGACTCTACTAATAAGGTAAAAAGATAGAAGATAGTGATGTGATACCGCGACACTCCCCCAACCTTGGAACAAACCAAGGGGATGCCAAACCTGATGACAAATTACTCCTTAGGTGGTGGTGGTATCCTCTCGATGAGCTCTCTGATCAGTCTCTCCAAGTACTCAATCTCGAAGGTGAGATTACGAATCAGCTATGAGTTTTGCTCAATGCGGCTCATGATCATGTCGTGTTGAGAATTCCAGCTCTTGCTATTCTTTCCCCACTCTTCCTCCTTGAAGTCTTCTTTTCCTGTATGGCTAGAACGAGGAAAATCCCAATTGGAGGGTAATTTCCCTTTGGGCATATTCTGGTATTGATGCTCATGGATAAGAGTGTGGAAAGGATTCTTGGTGCGTGGAGGAAGTGACCAGGGATCTGAACGGTGATGAGGAGGATTCCCTCCAATGGCTGGGTTTGCCACCACTCCAATGCTTTCAATGGTAGTGCCGGTGTGCTTTGCCTCCTCTTCACCTTCACTCTTGATCTCCTTCTCCTTCCCGGGGTCTTGGAGGTCTTCCTCCATGGGCTCCTCCCCTTTATCCTTGGTAGACACCATTGTGCTTCTAAACTTTCAAAGAGTATGTCCTGACAAAAACAAATCGAAACAAAAACACGACGAAAATACGATATACGGACCTCGGGGGATCCGGGGGGGTTATATATTACGAAGTTTCATATCAAAAGGAAGGTACTGGGAGAAAACGAGTCGAAGGCGGAGTCCTGGGTGGACTCACCACCTGGTGGCGCGGCCAAGGGTGGGCCCGCGCCACAGGGTGGTGTGAGCCACCCTAGCTCCGTTTCCGTCCCTTTTTCGCTTCATAGTTTCCCTTATTGACTGAAAACTGCAAAAATATAATTGGATTGTATTTTCGCGGAACTTTTCTTACCAGAACTATTACCTATTTGAAGACGGACTCTACAGGTCTCTGAATTTGGTATCTAATAGATTTTTCCGGAGTCATCATTTGAATAACATCAATATCTTCATCTTCATACACTTATTACTTGAGTCATAAAACCCTTCTCTTCCTTATTACACCATTATCTCCACTTCCTAGAAATTTCTTTCACACAAAACTTCACACAGTTCTCATTAGCAACATTATAAGTGAAGTGATAAAACCTTTTGAGTGCAACTTCAACTGAAAACCATCAAAACAAAAGCTACTGTAGCAACTCCTTCCAAAAACCCAAAAAGAATTCAAAAAGGAAATCGAATAAAGACGCAAATGCAAGATTGGCAAAATCTGTCAAAACAGACCAGCAGGTAAAGATCATTTTTTTCGAAAATCTTCTGTTGCTCAAATCAAAAAGTGCAAAACTAAAAAAAGTTAAATAACAACCTGGGGCAGAAGCAAAACAAATTACAGCTCAATCCGACATACAGAGATCTCTCACGAATTTTTATGGTGAAGCACAAAAATCTGTTTCAGGACAGCAACTTCTCCAAATCTTACTTCTCTCTCATTAGAGGTTGATCTTGACACAAAAACCAAACAAAACGGATAAGGAGCGGTTATTACCGAAGTAATAACTTCCAAGACTCAAAGAAACAAAAACAAACTGAAAGCAAAAACAAATTGGGTTGTCTCCCATAAAGCTCTTTCTTTATAGCCATTAAGATGGCATGATAATTTTGAAGAAGCTCTCATAAGGATATGATTTGAAGTGAAAGAGAGCATTAAAAAGCAAAAACACACAGACATTTAAGTCTAACCCACTTCCTATGCAAGGGGATTTTATAAACAAACAAGTTATTGAAACCAAAGGCAACTTGTATAAGAAGGCAAAAGAAGCGCAACATAAAAACTTTCAGCATAAAACGAGGAAACTTGATATTATTGAGATGCATAAGAACACTTTTCCCTCTTTTATAGTAACTTTCAGTATCATGCATAAACTTAACAATATAGCTATCACAAGGACCATCATAGCAATGATCACTTATTCTAACAGAAAACACGGGAATACTAACTCTCATAACACTATTTTGTGAAACAATATTAGAGGTATCCTTACAAAGGATAGTGTGTCCCTTCTTTTTCATACTTGGTGACAAAGTCTTTCACATTTGCTATTATAGGTTCATCAACCATTTGTTTATCAGGTTCAACAGCTTTACTTGTACTTTCATCTACCATACTAGCCATCATAGAATGTTCCTTTACCTTAACTGGAAAAGGCATTTTCTCAATATAAGGTTCAGGTAAAACATGATTAGCAGTATAAACTTCAGTACTTCTTGCAGGAACACTCTTAGCAATATCTTTATAAGGTTCATGATACTTATTCCACTTCTTTTTAGGCACTTCAATATAAGAAGCAAAAGCCTTAAAATAAAAAAGCAATAGCTTGAGAGTCTGGACCATAAGCATTTTTAATATTTTGAAAGTCATCAGTTCCCATAAAAGATTCAATGCATTCATAATCATAATTTATACCTGACTTTCTACCTTTGTCATTCTCCCAAGCTTCAGCATTGTCTTGAGTATGGTCTAGAAGGTCCCATTTAGCTTCTTCTTCCATGCGAGTGAATGATCCAGCACAAGAAGCATCCAAAAAATCTTTATCATGTAGAGGGAGCCTTGCATAAAAGTTATTGATAATAATATTGTTGGGGAGCTCATGAATGGGACATTTGAGCATTAGTAACTTCAATCTCCCCCAAGCTTGAGTTGTACTCTCTCCATCAATAGGCCAAAAGTTGTATATTTGATTCCGATCTTTATGAATCTCACTAGGAGGATAAAACTTTGAATAAAAGAGAGGCACTATTTCCTCCCATTACAGAGCTTGACCATTCTTCAGCAGCTTATACCATTCTTCAGCTCTTCCTTTCAGTGATAATGAGAATAACTTCTTCTTAACTTGATCTGTAGTAATACCTGCACACTTGAACAACCCGCATAATTCGTGTATAAAGAGTAAATGATCATCGGGATGGACAGTTCCATCCCCAACATAGTAGTTATCCATAACAAGATCATTAATTCTTGTAGGTATTTTGAAAACATCATTCTCAGCAGGTGGTGGCTTATCTACTACCTTAGTAGTGGTAGTAGCATTATCAAATAAGAAACTCAGCGAATTATCCATAACGAAAATAAAGCAACTAGCAGGAGTAAACAATACTCATAGTAGAAGTTTCCTTTACCAGTTCCACTCTCCAATAGCGCTTCACTCCCTGGCAACGGCGCCAGCAAATAGTCTTGATGACCCACAAGTATAGGGGGTGTATCGCAGTATTTTCGATAAGTAAGAGTGTCGAACCCAACGAGGAGCAGAAGGTGCTGGCTAGTGGTATGGATTAGGAATTCTCTGCAAATACTTAGCAAACGGATTTTTAGGGGTTTTCGATAAAGCAAGTAAATAAAGTACGAGTAAATAAAAGACAGTAGGAATAAATGCAGCAAGTGGCCCAATCCTTTATGCAGCAAAGGACAAGCCGGTTGTATTTCTTAAGAAGACCAAACGTTCTCGAGTACACATGGGCAGACTGTCAAGTGCTTTCGCTTCATATAGTCGATTAATCTTCTTTAGCTTGCTAAGTGTTGAGTGGGTGCACATGTGCTAATGTACCGCCCCATCCAAGACTAATACATACTTGTGATTATACCCCTTGCAAACATCCGTAAGTACAAGAAAGTAATTAAGGTAGAAACCTAACCACAACTTTAAACTCTAAGACCCTTACGTCCCTTGTGCAATGGTTTCCTAAAGGGGGTTCAGGTTTCTGTCACTCCGGCAACCCCTACGATTAGTAGCCAAATACACAATGCATTCCCCTAGGACCATATAGGTGAAGTGTCATGTAGTCGACGTTCACATGACACCACTAGAAGAAGTACACCACAACTTAAATAACAATCTATTGAATCTTTCTCAACGCAACTCCACTACTAATAACAAGACTTCTCCCATGTCCTCAAGAACAAAACGAACTACTCACAAGACATCATATGGATCATGATCAGAGATGGAATAATGATGTATAACAATATGAACATAAACAATAATTCAATAGTTCACTCAATAGCATCAACTACAAAGAGTAATCAACACCGGGAAAGTTTCCCCTATGAACTATGCAAGATTCAACTCAATTGTTACACCAATATGGAGATGGTGATGAGGGTGCTGATGGTGAGGATGGTGGTGATGATGATGATCCCGATGAAGTCCAGCTTGATGGTGGTGTTGATGGCGACGATCTCCCCTCTCCGGGAAGGAATTCCCCCAGCAGAAATCTGTCTGCCGGAGAGATGTTTCTCTCTCGGTGTTTTCCGCCCCGCAGAGGCGGCGGAATATTTCTGTGGTAGCTCCCCGAGTCTTAGGGTTTCGGGAGGATGATATACGCTAGAGGGGAGAGGCTGGAGTGGGCCAGGGCGGCCACACCACCTCCAGGCGCGGCCTAGGCCTGCCCGCGCCATGGGGTGGTGTGGGCCCCCTGTGGCCCACCTACACTCCATCTTCTGGCATCCTTAGTCTTCTAGAAAAATAGGTTTTTCCGTATATTTTCCCGGATTTTCTGATCTTCGCGAATTTTGCCTCCAAACAGCACCTTTTCCATCAGAATCCTGACTACAGCGGTCCATGCTCCAAAAGTCATCAACCATGCAAAAATAGATGAAATAACATAAGTATCACCTCTCAATACGAAATATATCAATGAATAATAGTGAATTAATACATAGAATAGTGATGCAAAATGGACGTATCACCACACTTTGGTCTCTTCAAGCGCCTCTTCAAGCTGAAGCGCCAATCGGCGTCTGGCTCCATAGTCTACGATGTAGGCGGCTGCGGTATCCACGTCGAATCCTCCGCCACATACTTTGATATCAAACTCACAGCGTTTGTCCAAGGGTGGAGGCACAAGTAGTTTTACATCCGTGACCTGAAGGCTGACGGAGACCACTTCGGACTCGCGCCCTTCGATCCCGCGACGTCGTGCAAGAGGAGGCGCTCTTGGAAGAACGTAGTGATGCCCGGCGAGTCCACGGAGACAGATGTGCTATACGAGCACGTCTGCGACCTCGAGAGTCGCATGGGCAAAGAGGAGGGAGGCTGCGCCCTCATTCGCACATGGCTGCACCGCCGCATCCAGCCCCTACCGGCCAGAGTCCACCCTATGTTCTAGTGGGCTGGCGCGGATGATGTCTCTCGTGTATCTCCTGATGGCATTTCTGCGAGTGAGGTAGATAAAAGCGTTCCATTGGTCACCAAGTACACCGCCAAGGATGTGCTTCCTAATGATCCAGACATTCCTCTGTTCGATGTTACTAACCCTCCTTCTGACGTACAGTTGTGCTACGTAGTAGCTTTGTTTGTCGATCGCTGTTTTGCTGTTTCTTGACTTTGTGCTAAATTGTTTTCTGTATGCAGGATTGGGCGGTATCACCTTGTATGCCCCCTCTTCCTGAGGGGGTTATCCCTCGTGAAGCCTTGGAAGTGGACGAGTCGGAGTCGACCGTCCGATCTGATGTGGAGGAGGAAGCCCCCGAGTTGAGCGGTCCGGACACTCGCAAGCGTTCGCGCGGCAAGGGTTCGGATGCATATTCTCCTTCAACTTCGGGAGGTGCAGCTATGCGTGCCGAGTCGCCAATACCTGCCATACCTGTGAGTGCTATGGCGCCATCTTCCTGCAAGAAGATGCGGCTGTCGAAGGAGTCGTCGTCGGAGTCGGGGGATCAAACCTTCGATTTTGACAAGTTTGATTGGTAAGTATACGAATCTTCTTTTTTGGTTCTTCTTTGGAGTTGCATTCCCTTGATGTTGGTTTTCGCCCTACAGTCACCCGTCGTCGTCGTCTTCTAGCGATGTCGAATTTTTGAAGGAATCTGGAGTCGCAACCTCCAAGGCCAAGAAAATGGCGGAGCACACTCCTTCTCCTCCATTGGCGGCCCACTCCGGCCATAATTCATCGAGTTCTCCGCATGATGTGGAGCACCAGATGGTTATCCGGACGACTGCGCGTCAATCGACTTCGGAGTCATTGGAGGATCATGTATGTGGTGCATTTGTTTCCTCTATTTTTTGCAGTCAAATTTATCATCTTCTATCATCTGCTTATCCTTTGCTGTTTTTTCCTGTCGCAGCTTATCGTGAAGGAAGTCGCTCTCTTAGCGGAGCAAGTTCTTGCGATGGGTCGCCAACATGCAATGCTAGATAATCTCCATCGCGTATTTGAAAGTAGGTGTCTTGTTTCTTCTTTGTCCTCCTTGTGATATATCTAGCTGATAGCCTATCTTTGTTTGTTTCATAGCTGAGCATAACGTACTCCATCGCGACGCCGCTTCCCTTGAAAAGGCGCTTGCCGCAGCGGTAAAGAGTCGCGATGAGGCAATCGCAGCACGTGACGTGTCGCGGAAATGCGAAGAGGATCTGCGCGCCTCCATCGTGGCTAGAGAGAAATTGTTCAAGGAACAGCTTTTCTCGATTGCCAAGGCTCTCTCAGGTATTCTCTTGTCTGGATTTTCTTTGTTTTTCTTCTTTCGAATTTGTCGTTGTTGTTGACTTTCGTGCCCATGCTTGGGTTTTATGTAGATGCCAACGGTTTGAGCTTCGACCCTCAGGCACTCCGCCGTGACGATGCCTTGGCGGGTGCCATTTCGGCAGTTGAGGATCGCAACGCTGCCGTTCAGGGGACGCTCTCCAAGGCCAAGAGCGTGCTCAGTCGCCTCCAGGAAGAGTTGGCGCCCAAGGCTGAGTTGATCAAGAATATGGACGAGCTGGTGGAGTCCCTTGCCGGGGGCGTCCCTGCAAGCTTCAAAAACTCGCTCCGTGCGGCTGGCACTTCGATGTCACTCGCAATGGTTCAAGCCCATGGAGTCGAAGTTGATCCTGCAGCGGTCTCCAAGGCGATGCCTGTCAGCGCAGATGGCCAGTAGGTAGTCTTTGCTCCCTTCGCGACTGCTTGTGGCAAGTATGGCCCGCAGCTGATCAATACATCTGCGAAGTACTCTGAGGAGCTTCAGCGAGCCAAGAAAGCTACGAAGGCTGCGAGGTCAGGGGCCTGCGGGAAGTCTGTGGCATCTGATACTGCTATAGACTCGATGAGGCCCCCAAAGCCGAAGTCGAAGTCGAAGAAGCCAATCGCTCCTCAGTAGTCGCATCTTGTAATAGTTAAATAGCTTATGTCTTTTGTCAAGAACATGCATGTTGGCGAGTGTATCTGCTGATATTTTTGTCAATCTTGAATGCACTCGAATCTTTTGTCTATGCCTCGCCTTAGTCCTCTTATTGTCTCTTGCTTGACTTGTGATAGGGCACATCGAGTGATCCGTTGAGGGAACCTCAGGATTCACACCCCTTGATGACACCTTGGCGTCGTCGCGCTCAAGGGTGGATGAGTTGTCTCTACTCTCGTGACCGCGTGAAGCAGTTGGAGCATGAATTGCCCGTACTCCGCGGTAATGCGGATGTATGGAAGTCGAAGGCGGAGAGGCCGCCGCCCGAGAACAATATCTGTTAGGGGAACTGATGCAGCTAGGTGACCAATTCAAATGTTAGTTTTCTTTTTCCTTATCTTTTCCTTGTAGTCACTCGCAGTAGTTCCTTATCTTCATGCTTTTGCCTTTTCTTAGTACAGTTGTCAGTGCGCGCCATCCGCAGGATGAGAAAGATAGGATTGCCATTCGCATGAATGATCTAACCCAGGAGCAGTTTCAGGCGAGTGGATACTTCTGGGTGGATCATGATCATGCAATCGCACTAGCGACCCTACATGATCGTGCGTCGCGGGTGCTTCACTTCCTGAAGAAGTCGCAATCGTGCCTGAAGAATATTTATCGGACGATGTTTCCGCTGGACATCGTTCCATCGAGCCTGCTAGCCCTTGCTAAATTCCAAGATTTGAATGTGGTCCGTGAATGTGTACGGCAGCAGCTAGTGGCTGGTGCCAAGGCCGCTCTATCACTTGTGCGACTGCACATGCCTGATGTGGATGTTGCGGCAATTGCGGCCGGACCTCCAGCGCCGCTAGCAGGTTCGACTTGGAACATGGTTCCGCACTACCAGGCAATGGATCGCCCAGCGGAGGAGATCGTCGACTTCTTCGAGGAGCAAACCAACGTTCCTTTACTGCAACAGTAGTTTAGTTTGTATCCTGCACATAGTTGTACCAGTGTTGTAAAATTCATATATATGCTGTCTATAATTGATTAATTTGGATATATAAAAGAGCTTGTTAGCGTGTATGCGTTGTGAGTGTGTTGCACTATGCGATTCCTTTTCGTTAGCCTGACTTGCGATTATCTCAGCCCCTTGCCAACCTGTCAGGTGCGTTGCAACTGGGTTGGTGTTTGTCAGGGGTTTCGATTGATGCGCCGGCTACTCAGGATATCGCGATTAGTTCGTAGAATAGATATGTATAGGATGGCGCAGCCCCCGAGTGGATACTTTGCAAAAAATAAAAGAAAACACAGAGTTTCGGGGGACTTAGCTTTATTTATTCGCGGGGGTAGTATGGGGTACAATGTGCGGCTAAGTAGCCTTGGCTGATTAGCCTTATTTGCAATGTAAAAACAGAAATGACTAAGGGTATAAGCGTCGTAGCTGCGCGACGTTCCAAGGGTTGGAGTATGCGACTCTTGTCTCTAAATCTTTGAGGCGATAGGCGCCACCTGGGATTACTTCTGTAATCACGTATGGTCCCTCCCAGGGCACTCGAGCTTGAGATGCCCTTGTTGTTTCAGTCGCAGGACCAGGTCGTCTTCGATGAAGGACCTGGGGCGTAGCCTTCTGCTGTGGTAGTTGCGCAGGTTCTGCTGGTAGATCGTTGATCTTTCCGCGGCGATTTCCCTTGCCTCGTCAAGGAGGTCGACGGAGTCTTCGAGTGCAAGAGTTGATTCTTGTTCGCTGTAAGCGACCACACGTGGTGATTTGTATCATACTTCGGCAGGTAGCACCGCTTCGGCCCCGTGCACCATGAAGCACGGAGTGTATCTTGTGGCGCTATTTGGGGTTGTGCGTAAGCTCCACAGTACCGATTGCAGCTCGTCTGGCCAGCAGCCCGCGCCCTGTTCGAGTGGCCTGAGGAGTCGCTTCTTGATGTCGCCGCAGACGAGCCCGTTAGCCTTTTCGATCTGACCGTTGGTCTGTGGATGTGCTACGAAGGCATAGCTGACGTTTATTCCTAAATTCTCGTGGAATTCTTGGAACTCCTTGGATGTGAAGTTCGTTCTGTTGTCCGTGATGATGTTGTGTGGCACCGCGAAGCGGTAGACGATGGACTCGAAAAACTTGACTGCGCTATATCCTGACTGATTTGTTACTAGCATGGCCTCTATCCACTTGGTGAATTTGTTGACTATGACCAGGAGGTAGACGTAGCCTCCTCGTGAGGACTTTGGGAGCTTGCCAACCATGTTGAGTCCCCATTATGCGAAGGGCCAGGCCAATGGAATTGGCCGGAGTTCCGCGCCAGGTGCGTGTGGCTTATCCGCGAATCGCTGGCAAGCGTTGCATTTCTGGACGATGTCCTTGGCGTCACGCATGGCCGTAGGCTAGTAGAATCCTGCTCGTAGATCTTTGGGACGAGGGCGCGACTGCCGGCGTGGTGCCCACAAGTCCCCTCATGGATGTCGAGGAGAACAACTCTTCCATCAGCCGTGGAGACGCATCGTTGGAGTACTCCCATGATGCTGCGCTTGTATAGTTCACTGTTGATAACAGCGAATGCCTTGGATCGCCATGCAATGTGTCGTGTGTTAGTCGGGTCGTCCGGTAGCCTTTTGCTGAGGAGGTACGTGATGTATGGTTGAGTCCAAGATGGCTCGATCATCATGATGCTCATGAAGGAAATATGCCCTAGAGGCAATCATAGAGATGATTGTATTTCATGTGTATCCATGAGTTATTATAATGTTCCTTGAATATCCATATACTAGGCAACTTGTATTGATTGGCAATTATGTGAATTGTTTGTGAAACTCTTTACTTGTATGGTTATCTAATAATTGTCCCTAGTCGGAGTTCATGCGAGGACACATGTGAATATTAGACTAGCACATCGATTGGTTGATGACTATATTTTGCAAGTCATAGACATGGAGATGTCAAACCAATGATGTGGACACATGTTATGAACATGGGGTTGGACTGACCCAACATGAGACTGGCAATAATACTTGCAGCTCTCTCTACACATCGTGTACGTTTTGTCCTTAGACCTGAGATTGTCGCATGTACTTGAGATGTGGATCGACCTACTTTGGGGCTACCAAACACTACTCCGTAACTGGGTAGTTATAAAGGTAGCTTTCGGTTTTGTCCTGATACATGCTGCAAGGCATCGGTCATTCAAGATGGGATTTTCCCCTCTCTACTTGAGAGAGATATCTCTAGGCCCCTCGAGTGATCGGATCCAGAAATGCATGGCCGTGCTACATATGGTTAAGAGTTAACCTAGTAAAGGGATTCCGAATCACAGTATCGAGAAAGAGAGGTCAGCTTGGAGCTAGACCAAATATCGTGAGGCAAAGGGAAAGACATGTACTCAACCTTATGATGGTTCGTCCGAATGATCTTTATATGCGTTTAGGAGTTGGCACGTCTTGCTAGAGGCCGCTACCAACTATTGACGGAGTAAGTGTACTCGCGTCATGTCTATACGTGTATGAACCTATAGGGTCACACACTTTAGGGGCTGGAAGCCTAATGAGGATTGGATCCAAATTAGACTAGGCTTAGGATGCTAATGGGCTACTAATGTAGAAGCCCACCAGGGATGCCTATATAAGAGAGGGTGAGGCGAGCTGAATAGGGTTGAGCATTCCACCCAGCCGCCACTCCTCTTCCGCCTGTGTTGCACGCGCAGACCTAGCAGTCTGGCGTGTGATGGCTTCCACTCCGGATGTGTGGATACCTCGGAGGTGCTGCATCTGTAGCACTTGGACGAGCCGCGCAAATGGGAGCTGCTCGTGGGTCGAGGACGAGGAGGAGACGTAGAACATCTACACTGCCGCAACGTGGTTCATCGAGTTCCGCACCTGCGCGTCTAGCGGTAATCCTGTGATCTATGACAATAGTATTCCTGGTTGACGCAGTAGAAAATTTTGTTTTTATGCTAGTGTAGCCTACCCGTTACCCTACAGTGGTATCAGAGCCGATGCTATTCAGTCATAGGTTCGGGAAGTTTGCATATGGTGATATGTAGATTGATATGAATGATGTGATCGTTTGTATGGTGGTGTTTCTGGATTGATCTATGATCTTACTTTCCGTGATCGTGATTCGAAGGTCGTCGAACGACTTAACCCTACCGGTCGGTTTCCGCCATCGGGGTAGACAGTGACACATAAATCCTTTTGAATCACGCAAAGATCAATATGATTGATCGAATCGGGAATTAGATCTGAATCGACGTACCATGATCAAAGGAGTTTGGTCGAATCGGAACTATGGTCGGTTTATGGTAAATTTGATTTGCCGATCAAAATCCTTAAAGAAAATTGTACCGCGAGGGGCGCTGCCCCTTCGAACCCCGCAGGGGGAGACCCCCTAGACCCCCCTTAGTCGTAGCCCCCTTTTGTATCTCGTTAAGGTTCATAGGTGCTACGATTTCACATGATCCGGTAGAATGCGATTCTATGCACAACTTGTTTTTGCAGGATTTATGTGATCAGTATGGCCCAAAAATATATGTGATGCATGTACGTATTTTTTCATGACCTGCGTGTCGTGAGCAGGGCAACACGTCTGGAGCCATATGTGTTGTCAATTATTGTAACGGCTTGCGTGCCAACTTGTGATGATCCCAATACCATGTAATTTTGATTACTAGCTGTTAGGAGTAATAGCTTGTATTAGTTCTTGGAGAACTCATCATTTGGAGGATGGCTCGCATAGAGCATGAAGATGGAGATCATCATGGTGGACAGGTTCTATGGCGATGGAGATCACCATGAGAAAATGGGCCATACTGTATCACATCTATGTGAATGCTATTCTTATACGTTTTACTACTATGCATGCTTAGATGATAGAAGTAGAACAATCCCTCAGAAAGTTTAAGTTAAACCATGCCCTCCCAACCAAACCTTGCACCATCCTATGCCATGTACAATCGTTGGTGGGTCTATGAAATTAGGGTGCCACGGTTTTCCTTGGCTGGATGGGTTTGTATCAGATACCTATACGCATAAGGGTTGGTGAGCTTAACAAGGTCATCTTAACAGTTAAGGACCTTGGGGCATAAAGGTTGGGCGCCTAGTTTTGACATAGAGATGTCACCCAACAACAAGAGTCATATGTGATATGATTAGCAAAGGTTGCTTACCGATTTACCTTGTCATCTAGCAGTGATGCTAAAGCTCACTAGTCGACTTGTTAATTGTGGATCTTGAATCACTTAGTATCAATAGAGGGATGTTGATTTAAGTGGGAGTATATGCTATTAAATTGTTTAATATGTTTTACTCTTTCATGGTTACATGGCTTAGTATTTTGCATATTTTTTGGTTGTAGATCAATGGCACCGAACAATTCATCACCTTTTGCTTTGCGTTTGATTCTTGAAAAGGATAAACTAAATGGAACAAACTATTCGGACTGGGTCCGTAACCTGAGAATTGTTCTCAGGGCTGAGAAAAAGGAAACTGTTCTGGGTACCCCAATCCCGGATGAACCTGCTGATAATGCAACTACTACCCTTAAGAATGCCTAAAAGAAAGCATGTGATGAATCTCTTGAGGTTAGTTGTCTTATGCTTGCATGCATGGAACCTGATCTTCAAAAGCAGTTTGAGGATCAGGAAGCGTACGATATGATCGTTGCGCTTAAGGACATGTTCCAGACTCAGGCTAGGACTGAGAGGTACAATGTCGCTAAGTCCTTTGTGGAATGCAAGCTGGCAGAGGGAGCAGCTATAGGCCCCCATGTGATCAAAATGGTTGGTTACAGTCAGACTTTGGAAAAGCTTGGTTTTCCATTAGGCCAAGAGTTGGCCACTGATTTCATTTTGGCATCTCTTCCATCTAGCTATGGGCATTTCATTTCGAACTACCATATGCATGGGGTGGAGAGGGGCCTTAATGAATTATGTGGGATGCTGAAAACAGCAGAATGTGACATTAAGAAGTGTGCAGGGCATAGCCATGTGATGGATGTGCAGAACAAGCCTAGCTTCAAGAAAAAGGGCACTTCTTGGCAGAATAAGAAGGGCAAGGCTAAGGATACGATCCCTAAGCCAAACCCTGCACCCAAGCAAAAGGCTGGTCCTGTAGGAGACACTGAGTGTTTCTTTTGTCACGAATATGACCACTGGAAGAGAAACTGCAACAAGTACCAGGCTTCTTTGAAGAAGAGTGGAAGTAAGGGTACTTCCCACTCAGGTACGCTTGTTGTAAATGTTGTGGACATTTTTCTCGCAGATTCTTATGTTAACTCTTGGGTATTTGATACCGGATCGGTCGCTCATATTTGCAATTCGATGCAGGGGCTAATAAGGACTAGAGAAGTGCAGAAAGGCGAAGTGGATTTTCGCGTCGGAAATAAAGCAAGGGTTGCTGCATTGTCCGTCGGCGTCATGCAACTTCACCTTCCGTCAGGATTTATCATGGAGTTGAATAATTGTTATTACATTCCTAGTATAGGTCGAAACATTTTATCACCTTCATGTTTGATGAGGGATGGTTATTCATTTGCGAGTACAAACAATGGTTGTGTAATCTCTAAGAATGCTATGTTTGTGGCTGATGCTCCCATTGTGAATGGGTTATTTATTTTAAATCTTGATAATGCATGTGTTTACAATGTTAGTGCTAAAAGGCTTCGGCCAAATGATTTGAGTCCTACCTATTTAT
Organism: Avena eriantha; assembly: GCA_910589775.1. Classification (NCBI taxonomy): domain Eukaryota; kingdom Viridiplantae; phylum Streptophyta; class Magnoliopsida; order Poales; family Poaceae; genus Avena; species Avena eriantha. The sequence goes on along the minus strand of OU342743.1, from coordinate 197,809,694 downwards.
GGCATTGTCGTTTGGGGCATATAAGTGAAAAGCGCATGAAGAAGCTCCATGGTGATGGTCTTCTAACTTTGTTTGATTTTGAATCATACGAGACATGTCAAGCTTGTTTACTTGGAAAGATGACCAAGACGCCTTTTACGGGGTTTCCCGAGAGAGCGACAGACTTGTTGGAACTCATACACACTGATGTATGTGGACCAATGAGCACGACAGCCAGAGGAGGATATCACTACTTCATTACTTTCACTGGTGATTTCAGTAGATATGGCTATGTCTACTTGATGAAGCATAAGTCTGAAACTTTTGAAAAGTTCAGAGAGTTTCAAAATGAGGTAGAGAATCAACGTGGCAAGAAAATAAAGGCCTTGCGATCTGATCGCGGAGGTGAATATTTGAGTCACGATTTTAGCAATCATCTTAAGCGTTGCGGAATTGTTCCACAGCTCACGCCACCTGGAATGTCTCAAAGAAACGGGGTCTCTGAACGGCGTAATCGAACTTTGTTGGACATGGTTCGATCGATGATGCGCCAGTCGGATTTACCATTATCATTTTGGGGTTACGCGCTAGAAACAGCAGCTTTCACACTAAACAGGGTACCATCTAAATCCGTAGTTAAGACACCATATGAGATGTGGACTGGAAAGAATCCCAGTTTGTCTTTTCTAAAGATTTGGGGTTGTGATGGATTTGTCAAGCGACTTCAGTCGGACAAGCTAACACCCAAATTGGATAAGTGCATTTTTGTGGGATACCCAAGGGAAACCTTAGGGTATTACTTCTACAACCGAGAAGAGGGCAAAGTGTTTGTCGCTCGTAGCGGTGTTTTCCTAGAGAAAGAGTTTCTCACAAAGGGAACAAGTGGAAGGTCGGTGCGACTTGAAGAAGTTCAAGATGAGCCAGTCGGGGATGCTTCTACGAGTGATGCTATTGTAGCAGAAAAAGTTGAGGAACCCGTGGCAATAGAAGCACCACAGCCACGAAGGTCGGTGAGGCTTCGCGAAGCGCGAGAGTTATTATTGTTAGACAATGATGAGCCTGCGACCTATGCAGAAGCGATGGTGGACCCAGACTCTGAGAAATGGCTGATTGCCATGAGATCCGACATAGAGTCCATGGGAGACAATCAAGTTTGGAACTTGGTTGACCTGCCTGATGGTTTTAAAGCCATCGAGTGCAAGTGGATCTATAAGAAGAAGATTGATATGGATGGAAATGTTCACATCCATAAAGCTCGACTTGTTGCAAAAGGTTTTCGACAAGTTCAAGGAGTTGACTACAACGAGACTTTCTCGCCCGTAGCGATGCTTAAATCTATACGGATCATTCTAGCCATTGCTGCACATTTCGATTATGAAATATGGCAGATGGATGTCAAGACGGCTTTCTTAAATGGAATCCTTTCTGAGGACGTGTATATGATGCAGCCCAAAGGTTTTGTCGATCCAAACAATGCTGGAAAGGTATGCAAACTTCAAAAGTCTATTTATGGGCTGAAGCAAGCATCTCGGAGTTGGAACATTCGATTTGATGAAGTTGTAAAGGAGTTTGGCTTCACCAAAAACGAACAAGAACCTTGTGTGTATAAGAAAGAAAATGGGAAATCACTTGTGTTTCTAATCTTATATGTGGATGACATATTACTGATTGGAAATGACATTCCTATGCTCGAGTCTATTAAGACCTCATTGAAAAATAGTTTTTCTATGAAGGACTTGGGAGAAGCGGCATATATTCTGGGTATCAAGATCTATAGAGATAGATCAAGGAGGCTAACTGGATTAAGCCAGAGTACGTACATTGACAAAGTGTTGAAACGGTTCAGCATGGAAGAGGCTAAGAAGGGGTTCTTGCCCATGTCTCACGACATTAAACTCAGCAAGACTCAGTGTCCTTCGACCACTGATGAGCGAGAACGCATGAGTAGGATTCCATATGCTTCGGCTATTGGATCCATCATGTATGCAATGACATGTACTCGCCCAGATATTTCCTATGCTCTAAGTGTTACGAGCAGATACAAGGCTGATCCAGGTGAGATTCACTGGACATCGGTAAAGAATATCCTTAAGTACTTGAGAAGGACTAAGGATATGTTCCTATTTTATGGAGGTGAGGTTGAACTCAGTGTAAAGGGTTACACAGATGCGAGTTACCTTAACGACTCAGATGACTCGAAATCGCAATCAGGTTATGTGTTTGTCATGAATGGTGGTGCTGTGAGCTGGAAAAGTTCCAAGCAAGATACAGTGGCCTCCTCTTCCACAGAAGCTGAATATATTGCTGCCTCGGAGACTGCAAAGGAAGCTGTTTGGATTAGGAATTTCCTGATCGCTCTTGGTGTGGTTCAGGGCTCGTCCAATCCCTTGGACGTTTATTGTGACAACAATGGTGCTATTGCACAAGCCAAGGAACCTAGACAGCACCAGAAGAACAAACATATTCGCATGCGTTACCATCTGATTCGTGAGTTCATTGATGATGGTAGTGTCATGTTATGCAAAATACATACGGACTCAAATGTTGCTGATCCCTTGACTAAGCCACTCCCGCAGCCTGCGCATGAAGCGCACACAAGAGCAATAGGTATTAGATACTGTCTAGATTGACTCTAGTGCAAGTGGGAGACTGAAGGAAATATGCCCTAGAGACAATCATAGAGATGATTGTATTTCATGTGTATCCATGAGTTATTATAATGTTCCTTGAATATCCATATACCAGGCAACTTGTATTGATTGGCAATTATGTGAATTGTTTGTGAAACTCTTTACTTGTATGGTTATCTAATAATTGTCCCTAGTCGGAGTTCATGCGAGGACACACGTGAATATTAGACTAGCACATCGATTGGTTGATGACTATATTTCGCAAGTCATAGACATGGAGATGTCAAACCAATGATGTGGACACATGTTATGAACATGGGGTTGGACTGACCCAACATGAGACTGGCAATAATACTTGCAGCTCTCTCTACGCATCGTGTACATTTTGTCCTTACACCTGAGATTGTCGCATGTACTTGAGATGTGGATCGACCTACTTTGGGGCTACCAAACACTACTCCGTAACTGGGTAGTTATAAAGGTAGCTTTCGGGTTTGTCCTGATACATGCTGCAAGGCATCGGTCATTCAAGATGGGATTTGCCCCTCTCTACTTGAGAGAGATATCTCTGGGCCCCTCGAGTGATCGGATCCAGAAATGCATGGCCGTGCTACATATGGTTAAGAGTTAACCTAGTAAAGGGATTCCGAATCACAGTATCGAGAAAGAGAGGTCAGCTTGGAGCTAGACCAAATATTGTGAGGCAAAGGGAAAGACATGTACTCAACCTTGTGATGGTTCGTCCGAATGATCTTTATATGCGTTTAGGAGTTGGTACGTCTTTCTAGAGGCCGTTACCAACTACTGACGGAGTAAGTGTACTCGCATCATGTCTATACGTGTATGAACCTATAGGGTCACACACTTTAGGGGCTGGAAGCCTAATGAGGATTGGATCCGAATTAGACCAGGCTTAGGCTGCTAATGGGCTGCTAATGTAGAAGCCCACCAGGGATGCCTATATAAGAGAGGGTGAGGCGAGTTGAATAGGGTTAAGCATTCCACCCAGCCGCCACTCCTCTTCCGCATGTGTTGCACGCGCAGACCTAGCAGTCTGGCGTGTGACGGCTTCCACTCCGGACGTGTGGATACCTCGGAGGTGCTGCATCTGTAGCACTTGGACGAGCCGCGCAAAGGGGAGCTGCTCGTGGGTCGAGGACGAGGAGGAGACGTAGAACATCTACACTACCGCAACGTTCTTCATCGAGTTCCGCACCTGCGCGTCTAGCGGTAATCCCGTGATCTATGACAATAGTATTCCTGGTTGACGCGGTAGAAAATTTTGTTTTTACGCTAGTGTAGCCTACCCGTTACCCTACAGCTCATTGGTCCTTCGAGTCCTGTGTCAAGATCCAAGTCATCGAGTGCCATTGGCTCATTGGGCGGCGCAGCCCCCGAGTTCGTTGTTGCGCTTGTCTTCTTCTCTGTGGCCTTTGGCTTGATGGAGCGTTCGCAGATGCGCTCGATAAATACCCCAGGTGGTATGGGGCCGCAGGTAGGCCAATGTTGGTGAGTGTGTCTGCCTCTTCATTGCTTTTGCGGTATATGTGCCGCAGCTCGCAACCATCAAAGTCCCCTTCGAGTGTGTCGTAGAGGTCGCGGTAGGCGATCATATTGTCGTTCAGTGCGTCGCACTCATGCATTGTCTGGTTGACGACCAGCTTGGGATCGCCGTATATTATGAGCCTCTTGGCGCCGCAGGCTTTTGCCATCCTCATCATGTGGAGCAAGGCCTCGTATTCAGCTTCGTTGTTGGAGGCGGTGAACTGCATTCGTAGAATATATTTCATCTTGTCTCCCTGAGGCGATGTCAGTATGACACCTGCGCCAGCTACGTCCTTTCGTTTGGATCTGTCGAAGTGCATTGTCCAGAGGTAGGACAAATCTGGTTTTTTCGGGAGCTGGTTCTCCATCCAGTGCACGAGGAAGTCAGGGAGAACTTGCGACTTTATTGCATCGCATTTTTCATATGTGATGTGTCGTTGAGATAGTTCAATTGCCCAAAGTGCGAATCATCCGGTGGTGTCGGGATTGTTGAGGATGTGCCCAAGCGGGGCGTTGTTGACTACCACGATTGGGTGTTCCTAGAAGTAGTGATGCAGCCTCCATGCCGTCATGAAGACGCCGTACGCCAGTTTATGGTAGTGCGGGTACCGCTGTTTTATTGGTGTAAGTACCTCGTTGTTGGGAATATGCCCTAGAGGCAATCATGAATGATGATATTCCTGTGTATTCATAAGGTTATGGTCCATGTATGAACTGCTGATATGTATCATCTAATATGTGATTTGATTGTGGAACTACATATTCATGTTGTTCGTACTAATTGTCCTTGGTCATTGAGGTTGTGCCGGACACACAACTTAGACCAATGTGAAAGTCGATAGATGACTAGGTTCCACTTGCCATGGGCATGGAGATGCTATTCCGACTTACACAGATTCGACTAAAGAGTTTAGCGAGTCAGACTGACCCATATTGAGATGCAACGAACAAGTCGTCATTTGCATGTCTCAATCAATGTAATCCTTAGACCTGAGGTTATTGCACAATCCGAGTTGAGGATCTCCGACTTAGGTTCTGTCAAACGATGTTCCTTCATTGGGCAGTTATAAAGGCGGAGTTCGGGTCGTCTGAGAATCAAGCTACGTGATGTGAATAACCAAGACGGGATTTTGCCCCTCCATCCGGAGAGATATTCTCTAGGCCCTCTCGGAAGATATGATTCAGAAAGCATGGCCATGCGCGTCTCAGATTAAGTGTTAACCGGGGCAACCGACTAAGAGTTAGTCGGATGAATCACTTATCTCGGATCGAGAAAGAGAGTCGGACTATTTAAGGGATGACGATCATTCGCCTATAGTCTGACAAGGTATATCGTGAGGCAAAAGGGACTCAGACGAAAGTCGCATTGGAAGGTATGTCGTCATGACTTATTGGTACTTGGGAGTTGGCACGTTCTTCTAGGAGCCGCTACCAACTGATCGATCACGAGTGAGACTCGGAATCGTGTCCGGGTTACCATGAGCCTGTCGGGTCACACACTTAAGAGCGGGAGCAAGTTTGGGTTAGACCCAAACAGGAAACCTATTTGGGTTGGACCCAAATAGAGACATGGACTTAGTCAGCAAGTGAGACTTGCAGTGGCTAATATAGGCCTTTTTAGTGAATGGGCCACAAGTGAGTGGAGCCCACTTTCACTCCCTATATAAGCTGGGGCGTAGGTGCTTAGAGCACTAGGTTAGGTCACTCCATGTGTTGGAAACCCTAGCCCCAGTCCGTCCTGTCACCGCCGTACCGGACCTAGCAGTCCATTGCCGGCGCTCCTCCTCGTACGTGTCAATACCGGCGGAGGTGCTGTACGTTCAGCACTTTGACGATCGTGAAGAAAGTACGGATCATGGATCGTGGAACCGGAACGGATCGCGAGGACTGCACTACATCAAGCGACGTGCTTCATCAATTCCGCAACTGCGCGTCTAGTGGTAATCCTCGTGGCCTTCTACTTGAGCTGGATCTTGGGATCACCGCGTAGGGAAAAAGTTTTGTTTATCTCTACGTGGCCCAACAGTGGTATCAGAGCGTTAGCTTCTGGTTTTAGGCTCGAGATCGCGCATATGTGATATGCGGTTGGCGTTAGATTGGATCTAATTGCAGTTTTGGTGGTCGATCTATGAGATAGATCGGTTTTGTACAAAGTTGATTGGATCAACTGTACTCGGGGAAATGGATGATCTGGTTTCCGTGATCTAACTGCTAAGGTCGTGGAACGACATAACCCTACCGGTCGGTTTCCGCCATCAGGGTAGACTGTGACACGTAAACCTGGATGCGGTGATCGAAGATCAAAGGGTTTGATCGAATCGGAGTCCGGATCGGATTTGGGTAAAATTATTTTATCCGATGATGAAATCCATGTCCGGGATGCAGATGAGATCTGCGTTTTTTGCCCTGTCATAGCACCTTAGATGTCGCTGTGAGTTTCACAACGCCGGTAGATATCGTATCTATGCATAACTTGTTTTTGCAGGATGATGTTGTGAATGGTATAGCTTATGTGCATGTGATGTGTGTAATCCATACGTGATCTGCGTATCACAGATTTTGTCGGCCGGCTGGAGCCTAGGTGTTGTCAACTTATTGTATAACGGCCTACGTGTCGGATTCTCTGTGTAATTTGCATTACTAGCTCGTGTAGCTGTTTGGAGAATCCGGATGGCATGCAAGTCGGTGTACAAGTCAGCTACATGGTATAAGACGGCACGTGACAAGAGTTGACATGAGTCGGATTACAGGCTTTATGGAGATGGAGATCACCATGAAGAGAGCCATACCATTTCACATTATAATTGCTTTACTTTGTGTTATTGTTATGTCTCTGTTTTACCGCTATTAGATAGCTGGTAGAAAGTAATCCCTCAAAGAAGGTCTAGTCGGTTTCCCCGCCAGTGCTGCACCATCACAAGTCGGACATTTTTGGTAGTGGGCTCATAAAATTGAGGTGCTATCAATTCTTTCCGACTAGATGGGTTCGAGTCAGACTCTTACAGCAGAAGCACTTAGTAATCTAGACAGGTCTATCACAACGGTTGTGGGACTTGGGGAAAAGTCGGATGGGAACCGGGGCATGTGATGCCACCCATCCAACAGGAGTCGTATGAGATACGATTGACAAGGAGTTGCCTACCTAGATCACTTGATGGCTAGCGGTGATGCTAAAGCTCACTAGTCGACTTGCTTATTTAGGGTCTTGAATCACTAAGTAACCATCAGAGGGGTGTTGGTTCTAGTGGGAGCATAAATATTAAAGTGTTTAATATGCTTGCTCTTTATGGATACATGTCTTAAGTGTTTTGCATATTTTCTGTTGTAGATCAATGGCACCTAGCAGTCTTCCTCAGATTTCCGGTTTTGCTTTGAGAACCATCTTAGAGAAAGATAAATTGAATGGAACTAACTTCACCAACTGGTATCGTAATCTGAGAATTGTTCTCAAACAAGAAAAAAGGGATCGTGTCCTAGACAACCCACTTCCAGTTGAGCCGGATGAGAATGCGACTGTCGCAGCCACCAATGCCTACCGTCGGATTTGTGATGAATCCACGAAGATTAGTTGTCTTATGCTTGCTCACATGGAACCGGACTTGCAGCAGCAGTTCGAGAATGTTGAGGCCTACGATATGATCGAAAGCCTCAAAAGTATGTTCCAGGCTCAGGCAAAGACTGAGAGGTATCAGGTCTCTCAGGCTTTGTTGAGCTGCAAGCTTAAGGATGGCGATCCACTGAGTCCGCATGTGATCAAGATGGTTGGTTACGTGCACTCTCTGGAAAGGCTTGGCTACCCCATTAGCGAAGAGTTCGCTACGGACATAATTCTGAACTCTCTTCCTAGTGCGTATGGCCAGTTCATATTGAACTACCACATGCATGGTATGGATAAGAAGCTCACTGAATTACATGGGATGCTCAAGTAGGCTAAGGCGGATCTGAAGAAAGGTGCCAGTCAAGTGTTGATGGTACAAAACAAGGCTAAGTTCAAGAAGAGTTCTTGGACTAAGAAGAAGAAGGCAATGTCAGGAGGTAAGGCGGAGGACCCAGTCCAAAGCGCTTCCTCAGGGACTAACCATCTCCTGCAGCCGGATCCACTTGCTTCTACTGCAAGTCGGATGGCCACTGGAAGAGGAATTGCAGCAAGTATCTGGCTGATAAAGCCAAGAGCGGAGGTGTGACTTTCGGCTCAGGTATGCTTGTTTGCAATGTTATAGACATTTATCTTGCTGATGCACCTGGTAGTTCTTGGGTATATGATACCGGATCAGTCATTCACATCTGCAACTCGTTGCAGGGACTGGTAAGAACTAGGAGCGTTGCAAGAGGCGAGGTTGACATTAGAGTCGGAAACAAAGCGAGAGTCGCTGCGTTGGAAGTCGGCACAATGCAACTTCATTTACCTTCTGGATTCATAATGGAGCTAAATAATTGTTATTATGTTCCAGTGCTTAGTCGAAACATCATTTCTGCCTCATGTTTGATGATACAGGGCTATGAGTCGAATATTAAGAATAATGGTTGTTCTTTATATTTGAATGATATGTTTCATGGCTTTGCACCCGTCCAGGACGGGTTATTTATTTTGAATCTTGATAGTGAATCTGTCTATAACATAAATGTGAACAGGTTAAAACTAAATGATCTGAATATGACTTACGTTTGGCATTGTCGGTTTGGTCATATAAGTTGGAAACGCATGAAGAAGCTCCATGATGATGGACTCCTAACTTCGTTTGACTTGGAGTCGTTCGAGACATGCGACTCCTGCCTTTTCGGCAAGATGACCAAGGCACCTTTTGCAAAGAGTTGTGAAAGGGCGTCTGACTTATTGGGACTAGTACATAGTTATGTATGTGGCCCAATGAGCACGACAACTAGAGGTGGTTATAAGTACTTCATTACCTTCACTGATGATTTGAGTAGATATGGATATATCTACTTGATGAAACATAAGTCGGAAGCCTTTGAAAAGTTCAAGGAATTCCAGAATGAGGCACAAAATCAACTTGGCAAGAAAATAAAGTTTCTTCGGTCGGACCGAGGAGGCGAGTACATGAGCCATGAGTTTGATGACCATCTAAAGAGTTGTGGAATAGTTCCCCAGCTCACTCCTCCAGGAACGCCACCGAGAAACGGTGTGTCAGAAAGGAGGAATCGGATCTTGTTGGACATGGTACGATCAATGATGAGTCGGACAGATCTACCTTTATCATTTTAGGGTTATTGTCTAGAAACTGCAGTGTTCACACTAAACAGAGTACCATCGAAGTTGGTAGAAAAGACACCGCATGAGATGTGGACTGGCAAAAAGGCGAGTTTGTCTTTCCTTAAGATTTGGGGTTGTGAAGCTTTTGTCAAGGGACTTCAGTCGGACAAGCTTACAGCTAAGTCGGATAAGTGTATTTTCGTGGGGTATCCGAGGGAAACCTTGGGTTACTACTTCTACAACTGAAAAGAGGGCAAAGTGTTTGTCGCTCGAAACGGTGTCTTCCTTGAGAAAGAGTTTCTCAGTCGGGCAGTCAGTGGGAGTACGGTGCATCTCGAAGAAATTCAAGAGATACCGGCTAGCAGCGAGTCGGCAAAAGCCTTAGAGGTTGAGCCGGACGTGGTACCTGAGCCGGAAACTGCACCGACACTGCGAAGATCGGCCAGATTGCGAAGTGTTCGTGATGTGATGCTGTTGGACAGTGATGAGCCGACAACTTATTTGGAAGCGATGGTGGGTTCTGATTCCGAGTCATGGCTTGGGGCCATGAGATCCGAGTTAAAGTCCATGGATGAAAATCAAGTTTGGAACTTGGTTGATTTGCCAGACGATGCAAGACCCGTTGAGTGCAAATGGGTCTTTAAGAAGAAAACTGATATGGATGGAAATGTTTCTATCTATAAAGCACGGCTTGTCACGAAGGGGTTCCGACAAGTTCAAGGAGTTGACTACGATGAGACTTTCTCTCCTGTAGCGATGCTTAAATCAGTTCGGATCATGTTAGCTATAGCAGCCTATTTCGACTATGAGATATGGCAGATGGATGTCAAGACAGCTTTCCTCAATGGAAATTTAACCAAGGACATGTATATGATAAGCCCGAGGGTTTTGTCGATCCGGCTAATGCTGACAAGGTATGCAAACTTCGGAAATCCATTTATGGGTTGAAGCAAGCATCTCGGAGTTGGAACATTCGCTTTGATGAGGTAGTCAAATCGTTTGGCTTCATAAAGAGTGATCATGATTCTTGTTTATACAAGAAGTTTAGTGGGAGCAAAGTAAACTTTCTGATCTTATATGTGGATGACATATTACTGATTGGAAATGATGTCCAGATGTTGCAAGAGACCAAGGAATCATTGGAAAAGAGTTTTTCGATGAAAGACTTGGGTGAGGCAACTGACATACTAGGAATTCGAATCTATAGAGATAGATCAAGGTGGCTCATTGGATTGAGTCAGAGTACATATTTGGACAAAGTGTTGAAGAAGTTCAACATGGAATCGTCTAAGAAGGGGTTCTTACCAATGTCCCATGGCGTAAAACTTAGCAAGACTCAGTGTCCTTCGACAACTGATGAGCGAAGTCGGATGAGTACGATTCCGTATGCTTCTGCAATCGGATCCATCATGTATGCTATGATTTGTACTAGGCCGGATGTTTCCTATGCTCTTAAGTGTTGTGAGAAGATACCAGGCTGACCCAGGAGAGATCCACTGGGCAGCGGCCAAAAATATCCTCAAGTACTTGAGAAGGACTAAGGATATGTTCCTGGTTTATGGAGGTGAGGATGAACTTAGTGTAAAGGGTTACACGGATGCGAGTTATCTCACTAACTCGGATGATTCTTGTTCGCAATCCGGATATGTGTTTGTGATAAACGGAGGGGCTGTGAGCTGGAAAAGTTCCAAGCAAGAAACGGTGTCTATGTCTACGACAGAGGCTGAGTATATTGCTGCCTCGGAGGCGGCAAAGGAAGCCGTTTGGATGAGGAATTTCCTCATGGATCTTGGTGTGGTTTAGGGCTCGTCCAATCCGTTAGACGTGTGTTGTGACAACAATGGTGCTATTGCACAAGCCAAGGGACCTAGACAACACCAGAAGAACAAACATATACTCATGCGATACCACCTTATTCGCCAGTTCGTGGATCAAGGTGATATCAAGTTATGCAAGGTACACACGGATGCAAACAATGCGGATCCGTTGACAAAGCCACTTCCGCAGCTGAAGCATGAGGCGCACCTGAGAGCAATTGGCATCAGATGCCTGGACATGTGATGTCGGAAGATTGACTCTAGTGCAAGTGGGAGACTGTTGGGAATATGCCCTAGAGGCAATCATGAATGATGATATTCCTGTGTATTCATAAGGTTATGGTCCATGTATGAACTGCTGATATGTATCATCTAATATGTGATTTGATTGTGGAACTACATATTCATGTTGTTCATACTAATTGTCCTTGGTCATTGAGGTTGTGCCGGACACACAACTTAGACCAATGTGAAAGTCGGCAGATGACTAGGTTCCACTTGCCATGGGCATGGAGATGCTATTCCGACTTACACGGATTCGACTAAAGAGTTTAGCGAGTCGGACTGACCCATATTGAGATGCAACAAACAAGTCGTCATTTGCATGTCTCAATCAATGTAATCCTTAGACCTGAGGTTATTGCACAATCCGAGTTGAGGATCTCCGACTTAGGTTCTGTCAAACGTTGTTCCCTCATTGGGCAGTTATAAAGGCGGAGTTCGGGTCGTCTGAGAATCAAGCTGCGTGATGTGAATAACCAAGAAGGGATTTTTCCCCTCCATCCGGAGAGATATTCTCTGGGCCCTCTCGGAAGATATGATTCGGAAAGCATGGCCATGCGCGTCTCGGATTAAGTGTTAACTGAGGCAACCGACTAAGAGTTAGTCGGATGAATCACTTATCTCGGATTGAGAAAGAGAGTCGGACTATTTAAGGGATGATGATCATTCGCCTATAGTCCGACAAGGTATATCGTGAGGCAAAAGGGACTGAGACAAAAGTCGCATTGGAAGGTATGTCGTCATGACTTATTGGTACTTGGGAATTGGCACGTTCTGCTAGGAGCCGCTACCAACTGATCGATCACGAGTGAGACTCGGAATCATGTCTAGGTTACCATGAGCCTGTCGGGTCACACACTTAAGAGCGGGAGCAAGTTTGGGTTAGACCCAAACAGGAAACCTATTTGGGTTGGACCCAAATAGAGACATGGACTTAGTCAGCAAGTGAGACTTGCAGTGACTAATATAGGCCTTTTTAGTGAATGGGCCACAAGTGAGTGGAGCCCACTTTCACTCCCTATATAAGCTGGGGCGCAGGTGCTTAGAGCACTAGGTTAGGTCACTCCATGTGTTGGAAACCCTAGCCCCAGTCCGTCCTGTCGCCGCCGTATCGGACCTAGCAGTCCATCGCCGACGCTCCTCCTCGTACGTGTGGATACCGGCGGAGCTGCTGTACGTTCAGCACTTCGACGATTGTGAAGAAAGTACGGATCGTGGAACCGGAACGGATCGCGAGGACTGCACTGCATCAAGCGACGTGCTTCATCAATTCCGCAACTGCGCGTCTAGTGGTAATCCTCGTGGCCTTCTACCTGAGCTGGATCTTGGGATCACCATGTAGGGAAAAAGTTTTGTTTATCTCTACGTGGCCAACACTCGCTGAGGTAGTAGACTGGGCGCTGTACTCCATGGACTTTGTTTTCTTTGGCTCGTTCTACCACGAGCACCGTGCTGACCACCTGGTTGGTAGCGGAGATGTATAGCAATAGTGGTTCCCTTTCGCGTGGAGTCACCAGTACTGGTGAGGTGGATAGTAGGCGCTTGAGGTCTTCGAATGCTTCCTGTGCCTCGTTGGTCCACTCGAATTTGTCGGCTTTGCGGAGGAGTTGGTAGAAAGGTAGTGCCTTCTCGCCCATTCGACTGATGAATCGACTAAGCGCCGCGATTTGCGCAGCCAGCTGTTGGACGCCTCTTATGTTTTTTGGCTTCTCCATGGCCAGTATGGCTTTTATTTTCTTCGGGTTCGCTTTGATTCCTCTCGCGGAGATAAGATATCCGAGTAGTTACCCAGATGATACGCTGAAGGCGCATTTGTCCGGATTGAGCTTGATCCGGTAGCGGTCGAGGTTGGCGAAGGTTTTGCGCAAATCGTCGATTAGTGAGGCTTCCTCTTTGGTCTTGATTACTATGTCATCGACATAGACTTGAATGTTGCGACCAAGTTGGTTCTTGAGGCAAGCCTGCATGCACCGCTGGTAGGTGGCTCCTACGTTCTTTAGCCCGAAGGGCATTGTGTTGTAGAAGAACACACCAAAAGGCGTTGTAAACGCTGTTTTTTCTTGATCTTCCTCCTTCATTCGAATCTGGTTGTAGCCTGAGTAGGCGTCGAGGAAGCAGAGGCGCTCACATCCCGCGTGGAGTCGATGATCTGGTCGATTCGCGGTAGCGGGAAGTGATCTTTTGGGCAGTGCTTATTCAGAGAGGTGAAGTCCACGCACATCCGCAGGATATCTATGTCCTTTTTTGGTACTAGCACCGTATTGGCGAGCCAAGTTCTTTCCTTGATCTCGCATATGAATTTGGCGTCGAGGAGTCTGTTGATCTCCATTCCGACTGCCTTTGCTCTTGGTTTAGACAGTCGCCGAATTGTTTGTTTGACTGGCCTTGCGTCTGGGTTGAAATTGAGTGTGTGCTTGGCAAATTCCCTGAGAACTCCTGGCATGTCCGTTGGACACCAGGCGAAGATTTCCCAGTGCTCACAGAGGAATTCGTCGAGCGCGAGTTCCTATGTGGGACTCAGGTTGTTGGCGATGAGGGCTGTCTTGGCGGGATCCGATGGGTGGACATGTACTTTCTTCGTGTGCACCGATGAGTCGAAGGACGGGTCGGGTGAACTTGGCCGGCTCAGGGGAGGCAGACTATTGTCTGTCGACTCCTTTAGTCTCGCGAGTTCTTCCTGCATGCTGAAGGACTTGGAAATTCTGTTGAATTCCCTGTCGCAACTATCGGACCTCTCGAAGCTCCCGTTGACTGTGATGACACCATTAGGGCCTGGCATCTTCATCTGCAGATAGGCGTAGTGTGGCACTGCCATGAACCTAGCGAACGCGACACATCTGAGGATGCAGTGGTACTGCGAGGGCCAGTCGACGACTTCGAAGTCAATGCGTTCACGTCGAAAGTTTTTTGGCGTGCCAAAGATGACGTCGAGGTTGATTTTACCCAGAGGATACACGCCTTTGCCTGGGACGATACCGTGGAATGTTGTGTCTGAGGCTTCCAGGCAGGTCAGAGGGATCCTCATTGCTCGCAAGGTACTCGTGAACATAAGGTTAATGCCGCTTCCGTCGTCCATGAAGACACGGCTCATGTCAAAACCTCCAATTTGTGCCTCTAGGATGAGGGGACAATGGCCTGGACGAGGCACCTGGCGCGGGTGGTCGCGCTTATCAAAGGTAATGCAGGAGTCGCTTCCACTAAGGTACTCAGTGGTGGATGGTGGTGAGTTTGTTGCTAAGTTGACTTGGCGAGTGATTGCCTTCTTCAACCGATTCGAAGGTCGTCCCTTTTGGATCATCATGGTACCCATGGCTCATGGGTATGGCTCGCCTCCGTGGTGCTGATCTGGCGCAGCTGCGTTTGGGGGTGGCCCGTGTGGTGGTGGCGGAGCTCCATGTGCCACAGCACCTGGGGCGGCTCCGTAGTCCCTGTTGATAGCATCGCGGTTCATCCGGGCTAAACCCTCATGAAGCTTGAGGAACTCGCGGTAGTCCTTGAGGAGATGGCTGGACTTCTTTTTGCCGTCATGCTTGTCGATGTAGAAGTGTACGTTGCATGGCCCGGATAGCTTGTCCTCGATGGATGTTGCGGGTGCCTCATCGCGAGTGCGGTGCTGCCATACCTGCGTGGTTTTCCCGGAGTCGCGGTATCCACCGCTGCGGTAGCCGTTGTTGCGGTTATCATCGTGTCTGTCGGCGTAGCCGGCTGCGACCATGTTGACATCGTCGCGGTCATCGTAGATGCGCATGCGGCGTTTGCTTCGGCGGTCGCGTCTGCGTTTGAGTTCTACTTCATCGTCAAAGTGAACATGATTCTTCACCGAATCTTCTCCATCTGCCCATCGATTCGCGATTTCCATTAGGTGGTCGATGGTTTTGGGCTTCGAGCGGCCCAGCTCCTCCCTGAGCTCTATGCGACGTACGCCGCCGTTGAATGCGTCAATCGCGCGATCCTCCGAGATATTTTCTGCGGAGTTTTTGATGATGGACCACCTCTAGATGTACGAGCGTAGTGATTCACCCGATCTTTGCTGGCAGCACCTCAGCTCTTCGATTGACGCGGGCCTTTTGTAGGTGCCCTTGAAGTTGCGCACAAAGCTGTAGACTAGCTCTTCCCAGCTGCGAATGGATCCGCGCGGGAGGTTGTTGAGCCATGCCCGAGCAGCGCCCTGTAGCTGTAGCTGCAGGCATTGCATGGCTGTGCTTCGACTCCCGCCATGGAGCCTGATGGAGGAGATATGATCCTCCGACCAAATTTTCGGGTCCTGCAGGCCGTCAAACTTTGGGTTCTCTGATGGAAGCTTGAACCCCTTGGGCATTCGCTTTTGACTGATGGCTCTGCTGAAGCATCTAGCGCCATAGAGCTCCACGTCCTTGTCTTCTGAGTAAGTCGAACGGGCACGTCGCGCCCTTGACTTGTCAATCTTACGATGCATGATGTCGTAACGCGCATCGTAGTCGTGATCGTGTCGCCGTGAGCGGCGGTGTCGAGACAGATCGTGACTGTCATCGCTGGATGAAGGTGAGGAGTAGCGTTTTGCCAGAGCCTTGCCTTTCTTCGGCTCCGGCGTTGGCTCTTTGTCGAGAGCAGCCTCGATTAACCCCAAGCCTGCGATCGTAGATCGGTGCATGGCAGCTCGAGGATCTCCAGCTGGCGGTTGATTGTTCAGGAGGTACATGGTGGCTACCATTACCGCTGCATGTGGCGTCTTTGGACCACGTTGCCTCGGGTATCAACTATCATAGAGCTGAAGTCGAGGACTTTTGCAGCTTCTATGCGCTCCTACTCGGTGAGGTGGGCCATTCGAGATCGTCTCTTGTTGGCCACGTACTCGTTGCCCTTGGAGGAGGATCCTCCGTGGGAGGAGAGTCTGGCCCGTCGAAGGCTCGACTCATCTACCACCTTTTTACACGCTTCGAGTTGCACGATTGTTTGCAGCTGGCATCTGTATTCCTCCTTAAGTAGACAATGGTAGCCCATTAGCAATTCTTGCGACGTGCCTAGAGGTAGGGGATTGCCTCGCAGAGCTTCTCGGCAACAGGCCCACTCGAGATCGTTGAGCCTGATCACGACGCGCTCGCCGGTGTGCTCGTTGATCATGGTGGGAGGTTCGGGTGCCCCTCCATTGTTGACGGGGGGCCGTTGGTAGGGCCGCCGTTGGGTGGTCCACCATTGGGTATTCCGCCGTTTGGCGGGTCGGTTTCGTGGCCACCGTTGCCCGTGTTGTCGCGATTGGCAGAGGAATCGCCCGCGTTGATGACGGCACACATGTAGTGGCCGAGGAAGCTGCTGCTCCCACAACTTTCAGATCCGGAGTCGTAGGCTCCTTCTTCGGTTGCCAGATCGCCTAGATCGGATTCACGACTACTGTCGCTAACTGTATTCTCGACTGTTGTCGAGGCATTGAGCTCACTGAGGGTGCCGATCGGCAGAGGGAACCACGATGCTGGAGCAATCGATGGTGTAGTAGGCTGGTCAGGCATGCGAAGCGTGCCCATCTGACCAACTTGGAAGCAGAAGCTCCTGATCGCCAGACTGATTCCGTCGCCCACGGACTCGAAAGCCGGGCGAGTGGCCGGCGTGTGGACGGTGAAGTCGAACGCGCCGAATAGCTGGCGAATCTCCGCTGTTGCGGAGTTGTAGATCGCAGTTGATGGGGCCGAAGAAGCCGCAACATCATCACTCCCAGTTCCCATAGACGGCGCCAATTCACGAGGGTTTAACTCATCAATGCCCATTGTTATGGACTTGGGTTTTGGAGAAGGAGGGAGCGCTAGAGTCATCTATCGGCTAGCAAACAAGCACACAGGGGACTCGAAGATTTACCCAGGTTCAGGCCTTGCAGAGGTCCCTACTCCTGCTTGTCTGCTCGTGGAATTATTGAAGGAATCGAGGATTACAATGGTGCGCGGATGCAATCTGGCGAGGGTTGTGGAAACTAGGGTTGCGTGTGTCCTCCTCACCACCCCCTCCTAGCCTTTATATAGATAGGCAAGGTCTCGGGTAGCAGGTCGAGTTGGTTACAGGTTAGGGTTTTCCCCTTTGAACTTTCTATCTTTATCTTCTTCTTGTTCTTCAAGCAATCGAGAGTCCGTAGGCTACTCGAGTTCTCTCTTTGGACCTTGGCGACACCGTGGGCTTCCACTGTATCCAGGTCGTATATACCAAACTCGAGTACCTGTAGGGTATACCCATGTCACATACAATCTATAAATTGTTTACTGTTTTGTGTTTACTTTCTACAAATTATTGCTTCCTTCCATTCGATACGTTTAATCCTTTGTTTTCAGCAAAACCGGTGAGATTGACAACCACATCGCAAGTTGGGGACAGAGTTCTGTGGTTGTGTTGTGCAGGTCTCCACGTTGCTGCTGGCACCGGTAGTGCGCCCTGCCAACGTTCAGCTAGCTACACCTTTGGGGTGTTTCCTTGCTCCTACTGGATTGATAACCTTGGTTTTGTACTGAGGGAAAACTTGCTATTGTGCTCATCATACCTTCCTCTTGGGGTTCCCCAACGAGCTCGATATATTTTGGGCCATCAAGAACTCCCAGGGCTGGATCTCGCCGTGGATCGAAGACAAGCGCCACGCCTTGTGCTCCCACGCCAGGAAGTTCTTCCAGTACCCCTTGTTCTGGTAGGCGCTCTCCCACCAGACGGCCTGGGGGAGCTTGGCGATGCAGCGATGTGTCTCCACGTACAACGCCTCCCCCTTCTTCGGCGCGGGTGGCACATGTACCCTCTCTACGTTGAGGTGCTAGCCGGTTGGGGGAGATATCATGGTGGTTGATGTCGTCCCCGTCCAGCCAACGTCGCTCGCACTCCTCCACTCGTAAGTAGGGGCGGTCACGCTGGCGGCGTGTGTCGCACGACCGACGAAGTCCTGCAGCCTTGACGGTGGTGGCATGCCGCGGAGGAACTGCGTCATCGGTGGTGGAGTGGGCGACTGACACCCTCGTCGCCGGCGCGGCCTAGTTCCGCTGGCCTCGGCATTGTTCTTCATCTTCCTGATCCATGAAGGCATCTTAATCGTTGATGTTGGCAGTGGTGGCGGCGATGGGGAGCTTTCTTGGCAATGGCTAAGGTGGAGAGTGCGGCGCCAACGACCCTAGGGCCGGTTTAGCACTGGCCATCAATTTGCGCGCAGGTTCTCACGCCTTCACCATCAATGCCGGCGTGGGAATTCAGGCGGTGTCTCGTCTCGTCAATCAGTATGTGCCGACATTGATGGCCATGGTTGCTGCCGCCAGTCAATCTGCTGCGAGCGTGTTTGAGTCGATGACATGTAGATCCGCTGCCATGGGTGGTGGACACACGCTCTATCCAACCGTGACCATGTCTGACGCGTCGGCCACCCAAATTTGTTGTGCGAACGCGTCGGTCATGATGGATCATAGCGTCGGAGCATGCGTGGCCGACCCCCGCGTTGGCTCGGACTAGTTCGAACACGGCCGGACCATTTGGGTTGTGCCGCTAGAGCCCTTTTGTTTTCTCTGAAACAAATTTTGAGTATGTGCGTGAGACACGAGGTTACTTCTATTTCTGTGTCGTGGATTTAGAAGCCTTTACCTCCCTGCCTACTTTTTTTTCTCTTCCGAGAGAACCTCCCTTTCTATACTAGTAGAGCAAGTCCAGCAGCTCGCCTAAAATTTTCCCCCTAAATCTCCCTGTAGGGGCTTCCCTTAAAAAGACACCTCCCCTATAATTTGTCTATTTCCAGCAGCTCCCCTATATACTCTCCCCTATATTACTTTCACATATATTTTATCAATATTTCATAACTAACTTTATGAATGATTATTTCTACAACAGCCATATTTGAAATGACTATCTCCAACGGCTACTTTTCGACAAGATTATTTCCAATGGCTAGATTTCCAACGATGCTATTTTTAACGGCTAGTTTTACAGGTCTATATATACAGCTCCATCCCTCACAGATCTCTCACACATTCTTGGACCTTCCATATATATTTCTCTCACAACGAACTGAGTCGCCACCGGAGCTTGGCCGTGCGAAGGTGCATGGAGGAGTCCTCGTCGTCCGATGACGAGGAGCTCTATGTGATGGCTGTTGTCGTAGCTCAACAAGAAGAGGGTCGCTTGAATGCCCCACGCCATCGTGGTTCCGTGCTAGGACGCCAAGTTATTCATCGCGAGAGAGCGGAGGGTTGTATCAGACTCCACAGAGACTACTTTATAGAGAATATGGGATACCCCGCAAGGCTATTTCGTCAAAGGTATGCGATTCTCAGAAATATTCATTTTTTTACCTGTCTTGTTCATATGGGTCTCATTCCTTTTATTTCTTTGTAGATTTAGAATGCATCGGCCTTTGTTTTTGCACATAGCGGGAGTTGTTGAACACCATGATAGATGGTTTGAGCAGAAAAGAAATAATACTGGCGTTCTTGGATTACATCCTTTGCAAAAGATCATTACAGTTTTTCGAATGCCTGCTTATGGAATATCAGCTGATGCTACAGATGATTATTGTCGGCTAGGGAAGAGCACCACTTTAGAAAGTCTTAGAAGGTTTGTGAGAGCTGTTATTGAGATCTTTGGTGATGAGTACCTCAGATCTCCAAATGCTGATGATACTGCTAGGTTACTTGCTATTGGAGAGCAAAGGGGTTTTCTATGCATGCTAGGGAGTATAGATTGCATGCATTGGAAGTGAAAAAATTGTCCTAGTGGACACCAAGGCTTTTTTCAGGGACATATTCGTGAGCCCACAATCATTCTTGAAGCTGTTGCTTCACAAGATCTTGGATTTGGCATTCCTTTTTTGGTTTACCCGGATCTTTGAATGATATCAATGTTCTTCACTGCTCCCCTATCTTCGCAAAGCTAGCCGAAGGTGAAGCGCCCGAAGTGTATTATAATATCAACAGACACAACTATACAATGGGATATTACCTTGCAGATGGCATATATCCAGAGTGGGCAACGTTCGTGAAGAGAATACCAAGTCCATTACTACCAAAGAAGAAACATTTCACCCAAGCTCAGGAGGCTGCTAGGAAGGAAAGAGCCTTTGGAGTTCTCCAAGCTCGTTTTGCCATTGTTCGTGGACCAGCGAGATTTTGGGACCAAGAGACACTTGGAGATATCATGACAGCATGTGTCATCATGCATAATATGATAATTGAGAATGAGCGTCACACTCATGAAGACTATAATTATGAGCATATGGGTGAAAGGGTGATAGTCTCTCACCAACACTCTCAACTCTTTTCTCAGTTTCTTCAGGTCCATAGAGAGATTGGAGACAAACAAGTTCTCTCTCAGCTTCAAGCTTCAAGCAGACCTAGTTGAGCACCAATGGCAGATCCGAGGAAACATGATGTAGCTTGTTTATGTATGCCTAGTACCATAATCCATATATTTTGTAATTTAAATTATGTAGGGTGAACGCAATGTAATCTTTTTCTAAATAGTTCGAGCATTACATAGTTTTGAGCACCAATGGCAGATCCGAGCAACTTGTCTCATACAACACATTACATGTCTCAATAGTTCGTACATCACATATTTAATCCAAACAAAACATTAAAGAGTACGGGAAATAGTTCATACATCACATAGTTCATACAACAGATTAATCTAATCAGGAAGCTCAAACATATGAGTTCCGGGCAAGGATCTGATTCCGAACTAGGAGTAGAATGATAGGTCTTTTTCTGTTTTTTGTTGGACACTCTATTTTTCCACTTCTCTTCACCTTGTAGTTTCTCATAGCAATGCATCAATCCGAAAGCTTTATTACTCTCATCTTCACGGTACTTAATAAGTGCGTTTTTCATCTACACAACAAGTGAAAACAACCAATGAGCTCAACACAACATGTACATAACACATTAATTGAAAAGAATAAAACGAATTTGTACCTTGACAACTTGTGTACTCCCACTTTGGTTTCTCGTCTCAATCTGCGCCATAGCCGCACAAAACTTGCCAACATGCTCATTAATATAAGCCCAACGGTGTTGGATAGAGTTTTGGCTACGATCCGACTTGCATCCTATTTGCGCATGAAAGTAATCATGGACCCTTTTCCAATAGGAGTTGCTCTTTTGTTCGGTCCCTACAATCGGATCTTGAGTAATCGTGAGGTACGCATCACACAACACCAAGTCCTCCTTTGAGCTGAAATTTTTCCCTTTCTTCGAGCTTGATCTCACGGGAGGGACATGCTCTTCATCTCCACCAAGATTATGTGTATGCTATGTCTCTCCCCAACTGAACTCGACGTCATTCAGGTTAACACCACCGCTTTAAAATGCCCATAAACGATGAATCCTCCATCATAAAATCTGCACCAATATGCGACTATTTAGACAAGTTGTTTCAGCTAGCAAAATTGCAGAACAACAAACAAGAATCAACAATAGTGAAAGATCATCATATTAATATACACTTGACTTAAAATTGATGGAAGTTGATAACAATTGGCATGGGGCAATTGGACATCACTTTGACAGAATCTGAACAAACAACTAATACAACTAGCTATATTGTACCAACATCAGTGAAAAACAGGAAATGTTTGTTCATCGCCTAGCAAACATGCAGTAGAAAATTTTATATGGATGTAGATGTAGCATGGCATGGACAGTAGCACAGCTGAAAAAACTCCAGGTCGCATGCACCCCAGAGCCCTTCCTAGGCCGCCCGTACGCCAGCTCCCACGGCAGCGCGCACACGAGCTCCACCGGCAGCGTGCACGCCAATCTCGCGCGGAGACCGAGCTTCCCTAGGCGGCGGGCACGCCAACCTCGCCCCAAGCCGTGCGTCCAGCTCATCCCCTCTTCTCCTGGGCGACACAGCGCCATGGCTTGGCCGCCGCGAGGTGCCCCTACCCTCCTCTCCTGGCCAGCCCCTCCCCTCCTATCTTGGGCACGAGCTGCCTCTTCCCTGCTCTCCTGGCCAGCCCCGCGGCCGTCACGCGTGCGCCGCCGATGCCAGATTTCGATCTTGATTGGAGAAGAAAAAAAGAGGGCTCGACGAACCTGGTGGCGAGCTTGTGGCGCCGGTGGCGGGAGGGAGTCTTCCAGCGCGAGCAGTTGGTCGCATCCACGGATTGGGGGCGCCTCCGTCGCCCCGATTCGTAGGGGATGTGGAGGGGTTGGGTCGGGGAGGCGGAAACGTCGGGGAGGCTGTAGGGGTCCTCCTGGAGGCTGTTTTTTCTCTCTCTCTCTCTCCTATGTGTGCTATCGGGGGGGGTATTGGGCTGCTGCTGGACTTGCTCTGATCTGCATCCCTAGAGTGACGCATCTTCCCAGTCGAGGAGCCCTAGGCGTCTATTCTAGGCGGGTGTAGGAGTCAATCCCTACACCATTCGAGGTCTGACTGTCAGAGTCCACCAGTTCCTCGAGCTGTGCAGACACGCTAGCTCGACAAAGAGAGAAACGAGTCGTGTGCTAGTTCCGGCTTTTGCTCACAGCGCAGCATGCCACAATATGGTCACAAGCTAGAGACCGCAAGTGTCGATGCATTATTTGTGCAACCAAAAAAAAGTGGTCGATGCATGACACTGACATGCATGTTGTCAAGGCTGTGTTGTGTGAAAACAAAGCTAGCGGGCATATGAACTGACCAGGACTACTTTATGGACTTCCCGTGTACCGCCGTTGCCTGCTGAATGCATGCTCGCTCGATACGTGGACACGCAATAATGCAACCACAAGGAGTAGCACAGTTTAGGTTTAGCTCCGAGGGACCGCATTCATTCCCTGGAGTAGTAGTCGGTCCACCAGTATCAGTTTGGCTGTACCAGACTAAGCCAAAAATATGTAAAGGTAACACAAAAATTAAAGGTGCCACACACGCAGGCATGATAGACAACACGATCTATGTATGTTGTGTAGTGTGGGCATGAATGAATTGCTTGCACATGTATGTGTGCACGGTGCACCTAGCTGCCCGATCTCCCCCACTCGCCAGCAGTGGCATCTTAAGGCAAGCCATGCCACATGACAATCGAAAGAAACAGATTTAATTAGGGGTAGTACGTCGTGCGCCACGACCTCGTGATGTCTGCTGTAAAAATATCGAGCCGGGAAAATAACATTTGTTGCGCAACCGCCATGAAAAAAATATAATTACTGGAATGAGCGCAATGCATTAGACAACAAAGTAGATTTCTATCACGTAAATGCATTATTTTTCTTTCTTTGAGGAAAGGAGCCCAATGAGCTCCCAATTTCATTTAAGAAATTGGAGTGTCTTTTCAGATGCATGATCTAGGAAAGAAACTCAGACGAACAGCAGGACAGACCCCTGCTATTTGTCACCATTATCAGACACAATCAGGTATGGCACCCGCCGGGTTTGGGGCCGGGTTTGTCACCATTATCAGACACAATCAGGTATGGCACCCGCCGGGTTCGGGGCCGGGTCCACCACCCCCATACCCGCTCCGTTCAATTAGTCGGGTCTCATTTTTTACCAGACCCACGACCGGCTGGGTTCAGGGCCCCAACGGGTACCCTCCAGCGCGTGAGTCCTGACCAAAAATGAGAATGGGTAGGGCTTTGGTTTACACTGAGTAAAAGTACCTTTTTCGGGTATTTTTCTCTAATAACCAGCTCTTGCCAAAGGCCATCTTTGTTCTGAAATCTCCAAATCCACTTACACAAAAGGCTAACATTCTTGAGATGCAAATTTGTCACCCCAAGTCCCCCTTGATCTTTTGGTTGGCAAACATCCGAACCACTTAACTAAATGATACTACTTCTTAACATTTTGTTTTTCTTGCCAAAGCATGCATGCGAGCCCGAAAGAAATCACATCTTTTCTGGATCCCTTTCGGCATAATAAAGAAGGACATCATATAGCTAGTTACATTACTTAGAGAAGCTTCAAGCAAGAATTAGTCTAGATCCTATATCGAAGTAATAATGTTGCCCTTCGAGCTAGAACTTGCATGGGGGTATTATGTCAGTGTTGGCCGTTGGGGTGGTCGACACGTATAGCTCCATCCTCTCCTCTCTCTCGCCCAGGCCATTCCATTGGTCTCAGTTGCCCCGCCTGCTAGATGCACTTCACTGATAAATACCCCATCGGTCCACCCCTTGAAGCTCACGGCCAGTAGCAAGAGCAACTAGCAACTCTCTCACAGGCTCCCATAGCAAGTTAGCAACCAGCTCGTGCGGCGCGAGGCGCAATGGCGGCACCTTTTCTCCTGCTCGGTCTTCTTCTGTTGAGCGCGTCCGCAGCAGCTGCTGGCGGCGACGACGGTGCAAGGGGGGAGCTTCCCCATCTCGATCTCCCAGCAGGCAGCCCCGACTCGGGCGGTGCGCACGGGTCCGACGCGCTTCTCGAGCTTCTACGCACCACCACCGACTCGGGCCCTGCGCACGGGTCCGCCGCGCCGCCGCCGCCGCCGCAGGGGCTCATGGAGATCATGTCCACGAGCGGCTGCGGGAGCTTCGCGGCCCTCATCGCCGCAACTCCCAACGCGAGCGCCGCCTTCGAGGAGCGCATCGCGGCCGGCGGCGGAGGGCTGACGGTTTTCTGCCCCGACGACAAGGCCGTCGCCAGGTTCAGTCCTACGTTCCGAGCCCTCGCCGACAAGGCCTTCCTGCTGCGCCACGGGGCCGCAGGGCGGTACGGCCGGGCGCGGTTCGCCGGCTTCGAGTCGGTGACGCTGGCCACGCTGGCCGTCGCCGAGAGGCACACCGTCCACGCCGTCGAACGCGGCGACACGGTGAGCCTGTGGCCGGCGTGGCGCGAGGACGGCGTCTGCGGCGTGGCCAGTGTCACGAAGACCGTTTCGTCGGAGGAGCCCAACCTCGTCCTGCACGTCGTGGACGCCGTGATCCTGCGAGTGCGAGAGAAGCTGGACGGAGGAGCGGCGGAGGCGGCCAGCGGTGGGTACCTTGGCTGGCTGCACCACCGCGTCCCGTTCTGGTGGCTGATGTTGCAGCAGCCCGTATCGACCATCATGGGCATCATCATTGGGGGATCATGGTTGGCTGCGCGCTCTGTTTAGTCCCTAGCTAGCTCTACATACGAGCGAGTGCGTGCGTTGTGTCTGGCCCCTCGCTCTGTGTGCTCGCATGCATGGTACTGTAGTGAGTGTGCGCGCGATCTTGTGTTTTAGTTGCATTGCATGGTACACTAGTGCTGGAGTGAGTTCTCCTGTTGGGCTTCCTGTGCCGCGGGCAGCTAGCTGCATCGACCGCTGAGAAATAATGTCTCTGTACGTGTTACTCCACTAGTAGAAAACATACGTTTGCTCTAGGGGTATTAGCCCCGGTTTTACTACAAACTGGGACTAATGCTCCGATCCAACGGCTAGAATTGGCCCCAGGAGGTGGCACTAGCTCCCTCCCCATATTAATTGATTCAACTTTATCTAGATACTGATGCATCTAGAGTAGATATTTAACTAGATACATATGAATCTAGACAAAGTTGAGTCAACTAATATGGGGCGGAGAGAGAGCATATTTCATCGAGGGCGATCTTGTGTTGTGTGCACGTCCATCTTCCATCTATAAATCTGTAATAGTTTTTTCTTTGTGCTCTTCATGTTCTTATTGTTGTCCTGAACAAGGAAGTAGTGTCTAAGCGACCTGGACGTTTTTTTTCTTTCACTTTGACAGTAATGTGAGCGGTCTGATCCTTGTTCTTATGTATTACAGTACTTCAAAACTGACTATTTGTAGTTGCTGCGCAATGAGAAGCGAATCGGGTTATCTTCTGGATCGTCCTTGGAGATACCTCCTACTCCTAAGTGATTGGCGCGTTATGATGCATAAAGAAACAATGCTCAATCCGGAAATCCCTTTTGGCTCGTTTGCACCTAATGTGAGAAAACATATTTCGAAATGTAAAAAAAAAATATGTACATTCGAACATTTTTTGTTCGTTCACAAGTTTTCGAGATGAAAAAATATTTTATGTGTCATGTATAAATAAGACAAAAAAGTTACGTGAATATAACTATTCAAAGGACATTTTTTATTTTTTTTGCACGGCCACGTAGAATGTTCTTTCATCCCGAAAACTTGTGAATAAATATAAAATATTCGAATGTATATGTAGAGATTTTTTCCGAGTTTTTAGATGTTTCTCAAAATGGGTACAAATGCACCCGTGAGCCGAATAGCCATCTCCCAATCGATCATACTATTGTCTTACGAAACTTTACATAGGCTTTGTCCAGTATATTTCGTAACAAGCTTTCTAAAATCTGAAATATCCAACTACCACTTTATCCTTGAACTAATACTAGTAATAGGAGTTTTTTAATTAATTGTTGATTCTTTGTACATGATTATTGGTAGATCGTTAACTATATATGGAGCTACTATGAGCGTAGGCTGGGTAGCTAGCCTTGCACGGGAGCTGAAACCGTGAAAGGAAGAAGGAAAGCAACGTTTGCATGTGATTGTGCCATGGCTCCCTCGCTGGCTGGCTGAACCTCCTATGACTCAAGAATTTATTTCTTCACGACGCGTAATTGTGATTGTGGCATAGGCTGTGAGCGTCACGACGCGTTACCAAGAATTTATTTCTTCTTGTGCATGTGGTGCACCCGATCGCAATCTGCATGCCCTGTCCAAATCCAGACACACGGCCACACAACCGAGATCGATCTACACAACTCTCGCAGGTTGCAGGGTAGCAAGTCCATCATTGGAACATGTCGATTCCTTGGTACTACCATGTTCCATAATATAAGCCTTTTTAAAAAGCTAAAACAGTTTGCTAAAAAGTCTTATATTATGGAACGGAGAGAGTAGATCGCTAGGTGGACATCCAAAAAAATAGAACTCTATTGCATGATACACCACCAAAGCAGAGTATGTTGTTAGACATAAAACTACAGCAGTAGCACAGGATTGACACAAGCAGCAACTAGAACACCTGATCAACATAATAAGGAGTAATAGATTAGAGCTTTACGGGGTGTTGGAGTCAAGGAAGACGCCATTGCTCCCCGGCTGATGCAGACTTGTGTTGTACTCGAGGGAGATGATGCGGGGAAGGTACGGACACCCTCCGGTTTCCAGCGGCACTGCCTTGGCACCGACGGGGTGTAGGTTGGCCTTCCCGTCACTGTTGTGCCTCCCTAGATCGGTAGGGTTTTGGGATTGTGGGGGAGGAGCTAGGGCGGATCGATTGCTGGGAGAGATCAATCGCTATGAGCCTCCCCACCTTTATATGGCGCATGCGACAGGGGACCTAGAGCCATCGGTTAGTTCAGGTGCCCCCGATCAGGGCGCGTAAGGTGGCATATGAGATGTCCATCTCGTTGGTTTTGGTGGGCCCCTCTTTGACTTAACGTAGTTTATTCTTATCCTTTTATTTGACTCTGTCTCTTGCATGTTAAACGTGACAGATCACACCAACATTCTCCCCCTTGATCATTAGGTTTAACTTCATTTACCCATTCTCTATAGGAATAATACACCAAAGTGAGGCGTTGCAACAGCCAATGAAATGTTGTCGAACTTCAACACTTATGACATAACATCCTATTTCAAAGTGGATAACATTTTACTTAATAGGAGTGGTTCTTTGTAATGGTCTATTTATTCTAGAATCACAAGGCTTCCAGTAGTCCCATGCCGGCAACAAGCTCATGAAAATACTGGATGGTAAGCCTTTCGTTAGCGGATCCGCAAGCATAGGAGTAGTACTAATATGCTTAACATCAATAGTATGATCATGGATTCTATCTTTCACAACATGATACTTTATGTCAATGTGCTTGGCAGCAGCACTTGACTTGTTGTTACTCGTATAGAAACTGCGGGTTCATTATCGCAGTACAACACAAGTGGTTTAGAGATGCTATCAACCACTTTAAGCCTGGGAATGAAATTCTTTAACCATACAGCCTGCCTAGTGGCCTCATAACATGCTATAGATTTTGCTTGCATCGTAGATGAGGCAGTTATTGTTTGCTTGGAGCTTTTCCATGATATGGCTCCTCTGGCAAGTGTGAACACATAACCTGATGTGGATTTCTTATTATCCACACAACCGGCATAATCATCATCTGAATAGCCAATAACTTCTAGGCTATCAGACCTTCTGTATGTAAGCATGTAGTCTTTAGTGCCTTGCATATAACGCGAGACTTTCTTTGCGGCCTTCCAGTGGTCTAATCCTAGATTCGATTGGAATCTGCCAAGCATTCCCGTTATAAAAGCCAAGTCAGGGCGCGTACAAACTTGTGCATACATGATGCTTCCGATAGCTGAAGCATAAGGAACTAACTTCATCTGATCAGTTTCAATTTGGTTCCTTGGACATTGAAATATCCCAAACTTATCACCCTTGACTAATGGAGTAGGTCAGGCTGAGTACTTATGCATATTGTATTTCTGTCGTACTCACTCAAAGTATGCCTTTTGTGATAGTCCTAATACACCTTTAGACCTATCCCAATGAATCTTGATGGCCCAAACTATATCGAGCTCGTTGGGCAACCCCAAGAGGAAGGTATGATGAGCACAGCAGCAAGTTTTCCCTCAGTAATAAAACCAAGGTTTATCGAACCAGTAGGAGCAAGGAAACACCTCCAAGGTGTTGCTAGCTGGACTTTGGCAGGGCGCACTACCGGTGCCAGCAACGACGTGGAAACCTGCACAACACAGCCACATAACTTTGCCCCAACTTACGATGAGGTTGTCAATCTCACCGGTTTTGCTGAAAACAAAGGATTAAACGTATCAAGTGGAAGAAAGTAGAAGCTTGCAGAAAGTAAACAGAAAACAGTAAACAGTTCTAGATTGATTGTAAAAGAAAGGACCGGGGTCCATAGTTCACTAGTGGTGGCTCTCCTTAAGATAGAAAACATGTTGGGTGAACAAATTACAGCGGGGCAATTGACAAACATCGAGAAAGCATTCATGCATATACTAATCATCTTGACTCCTTTGAGATTTGATTGGGCATTACAACATTATATGTCGTTGGATTGAGGACAAGTACGCCATGAGGGGGTCCTCGAGGCGTGCGGAAGAGAGGGGTGTGAGACTTATGGTGTTCCAGGATGGTGAGCACACAAGTTTACCCAGGTTCGAATCCGCCGGCTTTGGACGGATCGTACTCCTGCTAGCAATCCAGTAATACGGCAGAGCCGGAATATGAGTTACAATGGTATCGCCTGTGCGAGTTGAGGGTCTAAAGTATTGGGTGTGCCCTAAAGGCTCTCCCTAGGACGGCTTATATAGATATCCGGCCTAGGGTTTACAGGAGAGATCAATCCGGCTACGACTAAGAGTTGGTTACAGAGTACATCTTGAACTACAAGTAACATTATGGGCCTAAGTCGGTAAGTCTTCTGGGCCTTCCCGTAGCCGGATTGGACTCCGTCTTCTCTCTCTAACTGGGCCGCCCGTGAAGCAAAGCTCTAACCCGAAGTGGGCCACCCTGGTCAGTGAGGAACTGTGAGGATACTCGGAAAGTATATCCCCAATAGCAGCCCCCGGAGGCCTCCAAGATCCAAAGTCGGATTTTATCATCGTCTAGCTTGATCTTCGGCTTGCAGAATCTTGAAGGGTTCCTGAAACTTCACAACAAAAAATACGATCCGGGTCTTAAAAGTAAGTCGGACCATTCAATTGGTTACTCGGATTTTCCAGCTCGCTTTTAAACTAAGCCGGAACTTGGTCTCTAACGCCACCTGACACAAGCATGGTCAAGTCACGTCATCTGACAGACGTTCCGTCAGCACAACCATTGGTGGGTCCGCGGTTTGCGGAACCGAGGCGCCGTTTCAATGCGTGCGTGGAGATCGAGGCGACGCAATCATCGCGCGGGCCCTTCCCAGTTCTTTCCACGACGCGTGGCGGTTATACTGTAGCGTTTGCACGAATCTTGGCGCAGGTAGGTGGATATAAGGGGTTTAGATTTCTTCTTCTCTCCACCAGTCCTTTGCCGTTCCTTCCTTCCCAATCCTCATGCGCGCCCAGAGCCTCCTCGTTCTCCTCCCACAGAGCTCCTAGCGCCGCCACTTTAAGGTCACCTTTTCCACCGGAGAAAAATGGCTTCATCTTCTTCTTCCTCTGGTTTGGCGGCATTGGCGGAAGCAGCTGCGGAGAAGGAGAGTTTCCGGGGAATCTGGATCCCCTGCACCCTCAATGAGGCAGGCCTCAAGAACGTGGAGAAGGAGGGCTTCTCGCCGTCGGTGACTGGCGGACCGGCCTTGGCGAAACCGTCCCCAACCCGCGCGAGGGCGAGCGTGTCCACTTCGGCACCCATCTGGACCAAGGTTTGTCCTTTCCTCCCTCGGAGTTCTTCTCCGAGGTGATAGATCACTATGGAGTTCAACTCCACAATCTTCCTCCCAATTCTCTTCTAGAAATGAGCGCATATGCTGCGCTTTGCGAGGGCTTTCTCGGCATTAGGCCGAGTTTGCTTCTCTTCCGGTACTATTTCCATGTCCGGAGAAATTCCATCACTGTCGGTGTTCCTTATATCACCGGTACCATTAGTTTTTCTATTAGACGAGACCGGGCCTATCCCAAAATTTCTGCCAGTGACTCGATCAAACAATGGCCAGCCACTTTCTTCTACCATAGGGATATTCCGGCTCCCGGCAAAGCTACTGCTTTGCCGGCTTTTATCGACGGAGCCGCCACAGCCCAGCCTTCCTAGGACGAGGCTACTCCGGCTCTCACCGATGATTTGATCCTCGCTAAGAGGCGGATCGAGTATTTGATCAAGCACAAGGGTCTGAAGGGATCCGACTTAGTCCATTGCTGGGTCTCACGTCGGATCCAGCCTCTTCAGTACCACGGAGATAGACTGATGCACTCCATCACGTCTTCCAAAAAAGATTCCCTCTGCATCAGCCCAAAAGCCTACACCACCCAGGGTTACATAAGCCAGATTAAGTGGTTGATTAAGGAGCGGATCGAGAGGAAAATTCTGGAGGTTTCTCTGGATATGCACACGGCGGAAAACCCCGTAGTGTCGGTAAGCTTCCATCAGTACACCTTTTATGTGTTTCAATCTTTAAGTTATATACTGCAATGCTTATATGCTTTCTTGTTTTCAGCTTGTTGACCTCCCCGAGTCGGAGCTTGCTCCACTCGAAGGATATCCTCTTGAGTTTTCTCAGGAGACCGAAGTAGTCCCATTGCCGGATCTTGCGCTCAAGAAGCGTAAAGCTCCGACAGTGGCAGTTGGCACAAAGGAGGTGCCAGTCGTGAAAAGGTAACCTTTTGTCACAACATTTTCGCCTTTGTACTTTACTCAAGTTTCTTTCCGAGATGTAATGTTTCCGACTTTACTACTTTCTCAGAGCAAAACCAATCATCAAGGGCAAGGGGAAAGGGATTCCTTCGAAGCCCTTGCGAAAGACGAAGCTTACGATAGCTTCCCCTACCACGGCTCCTTCGACTCCTGCCCCTCAACCTTCTACAACACCGGCGATTACTCCTTCTCCGGTTGTTGCAGAAGATCCGGCTCCTCCAACGGCGCCTATGATCCTTGGGTCACACACTGACGTCACCGTGGGTGCGTCAGCTCAAGATAAGGGTGAACCCTCTTCGGGTAATGATCCCTTGGCTGAAGTCTTCGCCGACAACCTCCTCAGCAATCCCGGACTTGCCAAGTTTGGCTTATCCCAGAAATCTGCAGAGGAGATCCAGCGGCTGGCCAGGCAAGTCCTGGACAAAAGCCATCTATCCCCCGAAGAGGAAGCGCAAGAAGCAGAGGACGTCAAGTTCTCTGACCTTCTCGCTCAAGTCCGCCTTCGCGACGAGAGAATCAGGACTGGCGAGCTTCCAACAGCCCCAGTAATTCCTCTTACCCTCGCCGAGAAGGTGGCAGCTGAAGTGAACGCGGGGTTAGACAAACTCACCCGCGAGCAATCTGTAAGTCGGAATTCCAACTCTTGTTTTTACATTATGTTATATCATATCCTCTAGCCCCCAAGCATGAAGTAGGATATAGAAATCCGAGTTTATGCTTTCATTAGGATGCCAAAGAACGAACTAGTGTAGCCCCCAAGGCTTGTGCTGATATTTAGCATATAATATTAGCCCGAGTCTTAAGTAGCTTTCTGACTTTGGGTATTCTGACTTACAGAAAGTATGTTCCTATAACCAGGAATTATTAACCAATGTCTGTGATAAGCGGAGAGAGATCAAAGCTCTCTGGCTTAAAAATGCTGAGCTCAAGGTAGCCAAGGATGAAGCCGAAGGTAAACATTCCGAGATTCAAACCTTGTCTTTTGCTTTTTCAATGTCGAATTTTTCTGAACTATTGTTCTTTTTGACTTACAGCGTTGGTGAAGCAATCCATTGCTATGATTGAAGAGACCGAGAACCTCAAAACCCTGGTGGTGGAGAACAAGGGACTTCGCCAAGAGCTGGATAAGCTCAAGGCGGATCATGAAACGAGCATAGCTCAAGTCCTGGAATCCTCCTCCATGGCCACTAAAGAGCGCGATCGCAAGATTGCCGCTCAAGATAAAGTTATCTCGGACCTCAAGAATGAGCTTGGCAGAGAGAAGGACATCTCCCAGGCGCTCCGGTCTGAACTCCAGAGTCTCCGGAAGGAGAAGGCCAAGATTGACGACGTCATTCTTGGTATGTTTCCCCTCTCTGACTTATCTTTTCTTCGACTTCTATCATTGTCGGTTTTTTCTTAACTTGTTTTGTGTATAGGTCCTCTGAACTTGACGGACTCCTCCTCGTCTGAGCCCCGCACTCACCGGCTTACCCAAGTCGGTGATCTTCTTCATGACTACCGCCAGTCCCTTGAGGACATTGGCGAGTCTCGCAGGATTCCGGACATGCCAAGCATGTCGGACTTCCAGGTGTGGGAGAAGGCCAAGGAGATGCCGCAGCTCGTTCGGGACTGGAACATGTCCTACGCACGGACTGCTGCGTAGAACGCTCTCACCATGGTCATGAGCCACCATGGAAACATGGAGATATGGCAAGTGACCAGAGGGTACTGCAAGGTAGACGAAGACGGTCAGGAGCAGGACCTTCAAGCCATCATGCACTCCTGCGCCAGATATGGGTGCCACGTAGCTGACCTAACCAGCTACGAGGTCCCCTTCTTCACCCGCGTGGATACCCCGCCTCCTCCTGCAGAAGAAGCCGAAGAAGTTTCCGACGATGAACGGACCACCTTGGATCCGGACATCTCGGAACGATATCAAGGTGCAGTTACCAGCGAGCCGGCAGATCCTTCATCTCCTCCTGCATCATAGACCACAAACTTATGTATTATTCTGTGAAAGAACATGATGTGCTTGTAAATATTAAGTACTATGACTTTTGCTAGTGCTAAGTTTTTTATCTATTCAACACTTTTGGCTTAGATTTTTTGCGTGCCTGAAATGTTTTTATAAGCACTTGGAACTTTCCGTCTCTACTTATCGTTTATCTAGCTTTCCGCCTCGTCCCTTTTGTGAGCTGGCTAAACCTTCAGCCGGAAACTTTGCCGAGCAACGGAGCTCAATTGCTAAACCAGTTTAAACTCGGAAACAAAGCCGGCTTCCAGTACCAACAATTCACTACTCGGAAAATACCCGCATCCAGCAATCAGACAAATAACCAAAGTAAAGACTAGAATTTTTAGAGTTATACCGAAGGTAGCAGTTTTAGAATCGGAAATCTAAACTAGAACGAACATGAGCATAAAGTACTTTCAAGCATTCTGGGATTTTTGACTATGACATGATCATTAGGAAATAAGATGGTACAAACTTCTCAGAAAAACTTTGAGGTAACCAAAACTTTTATTTCTCACAGAACATGTAGATATTTATGATTACAAAGAAGGATAAACTAAGAATAAAAGGGACGTAGCTGAGCAATATTCCACGGTCTGTCTAACTCATCTGGATTTGTACTGCCTCCAGCTCTCTTTCTCTTCTTAGTAGCAGGTCTTTCTTTGACTGGCCTCATGTCAGTTAAGTAGTACGATCCATTGTGCAATACTCGACTAACTAAAAAGGGCCCTTCCCATACTGGGGAAAGTTTGTGCTTTCTTTGTTGCACAAGCCGGAGAACCAAATCACCTTTATTGAAAGATCTAGTTCGGACTCTCTGGCTATGATACTTGTGTAACTTCTGCTGATAGGCTGTAGATCTCATTTCAGCAACGACGCGAACTTCTTCGACTAAGTCAAGATCATTTTGTCGAGAAATCTCGGCATCCTCTTCGATATACGCGGCCACTCTAGGAGAAGTATGAATTAAATCACTAGGAAGAACTGCTTCTGCGCCATAGACCAAGAAGAAAGGTGTATATCCTGTTGACCTGTTCGGAGTTGTTCGTAAACTCCAAATTACAGAGGGTAGTTCCTCTGCCCAAGCCCCCGCAGCACGTCTCAGTGGTGCTTCGAGTCTTGGTTTCAAGCCTTGTAGAATTAAACCATTTTCTCTTTCGACTTGTCCGTTAGCCTGTGGATGTGCGACTGACGCAATGTCAAGCCGGATACTTTGCTCGTCGCAGAATTCAGCCAATTCTCCCATGGAAAAGTTGCTCCCGTTGTCCGTGATAATGCTATGCGGATAACCATACCGGATTATAACATCCTCGACAAATCTTTTGGCTGTTGCTCCATCACAACTAGTGACAGGTTTAGCCTCAATCCATTTGGTGAATTTATCCACCATCACTAAGAGGTGAGTAAATCCACTTGGAGCTCGTTTAAAAGGTCCTACCATATCAAGCCCCCAGACCGCAAAGGGCCATGTTATAGGTATTGTTCGCAATTGATCAGCCAGAACATGAGCTTGCTTGGCGTACTTTTGGCAGCCTTTGCATGTCTTGACTAACCGTTCAGCATCTGCCTGAGCTGTAAGCCAGAAAAATCCATGTCGAAAAGCTTTTGCCACTAAAGATTTGGCTGCAGAATGGTGAGCACACTCGCCTTCGTGGATTTCCCTTAAGATTTCCACTCCTTCTTCCGGAGATACACAGCGCTGAAAAACCCCAGAAACACTCCATTTATGGAGCTCACCTTTAACAATAGTATAGGCTTTTGCTCGTCGGATAATCTGTCGGCTCAACACCTCGTCTTCGGGTAATTTGCCATCTACCAAGTAATCGAGGTAGGGTTGAGTCCAGCTGGGAATTACAGCCAGAACTGCTATCAAAGGTGAGTCGGATTTGGTCGGATATTCCTCATCTACTCCCTTTATCGAGGGAACTTTGAGGTGCTCTAAAAATGTGCCATCCGGGACCTCTTTCCGTGCAGAGCCTATTCGAGATAGTGCATCTGCTTCCTCGTTTTCTGCTCGAGGGATGTGTTGAACTTCAAACCCTTCGAACGATTTACATAGATCATCCACGACAGCTTTATATGCTGCCATGTGCTTATTTGCATTACAAATATCCGAGACTTGCTGAGCAACAAGATCCGAATCTCTGTAACACATTAAACGTCGGATGCCGATATCCTTAGCAATCCGGATTCCATGCAGCAGGGCTTCATACTCGGCAATGTTGTTTGTCGCTGTGAAGTGGATCTACAACCCGTATAAAAGTTTATCTCCTTGGAGTGATTTGAGCACCACGCCAGCCCCCGAGCCCCCTCGAGCCTTAGACCCATCAAAAAAGAGGGTCCAATACTCCGACTCGGGGAGGACCATGTTCTCCTTGGTCTCTGTCCAATCAGCGACAAATTCGGCAAGGATCTAGGATTTGATTGCTGTCCGGGTTTGTACTCAATATCGAAAGCTGCAAGCTCTATGCCCCATTTGGCGATGCGTCCTATGGCATCGCTATTGTTCATTATATCTCTCATGGGAGCTTTGCTCACCACCGTAATTGGATGCTCCTGAAAATAGTGTCGTAACTTACGAGATGCTAGAAAAACACCGTAAGCCAACTTTTGATAGTGCGGATACCGCTGTTTTGATTCTGTCAGGACCTCGCTGACAAAGTATGTCGGACGCTGCACTAGGTGCTCCTGATTTTCCTCTGGTCTCTCCACCACCATAACTATACTGACAACCTTATTTGTCGCAGCAAAGTAAAGCAACATCGGTTCCTGAGGTTCCGGTGCTGCAAGGATAGGAGCATATGAGAGTACTTTCTTCAGGTCTTGTAGTGCAGCTTCAGCTTCGTCAGTCCAGACAAAGTCCTTGGTCTTCTTCAAGAGTTTGTATAATGGTGTGGCTCTTTCACCAAGCTGGCTTACAAATCGACTAACCACAGGAATGCAGCCAGTTAACCTTTGTACGTCCTTCAGGCGAGTTGGCCTGGAAATATTGAGAATAGCCTTGATTTTGTCGCGGTTCACCTCTATGCCTCTTTGAGACACGATGAAACCTAACAATTTTCCGGCTGGTATTCCAAAGAAGCATTTCTTCGGGTTAAGCATGATGTTGTATTTTCGTAAATTGGCGAACGTCTCCTCCAAGTCGGAAATCAATGTTTCCTTCTTTTTGGACATGACCGTGATATCATCCACGTATGCATGTACATTATGTCCGAGTTGGTCATGGAGGCAACGCTGCATCATGTGTTGGTACGTAGCTTCTGCGTTCTTCAGCAAAGGGCATCGTAACAAAACAGAAGGTTCCGAAGGGGGTTATGAATGAAGTTTTTACTTTGTCAGATTCCTTCATCTGGATTTGGTGATATCCGGAATATGCGTCGAGAAAACAGAGGAGTTCCGAGCCTGGCGTAGAATTGATAACTTGATCAATTCTAGGCAGAGCGAACGGATCTTTTGGACAAGCCTTGTTCAAGGCAGTATAATCAACACACATCCTTAAATCAGTGGTGTCCTTTTTAGGGACCATTACAGGGTTGGCCGACCAATCAGTATGGATGACCTCTTCTACGAATCTGGCTAACTAGAGCCGCGCTAGTTCCTTAGCTATTGCCTTACGCTTTTCATCACCAAACCGTCGTAAGGACTGTTTGATGGGTTTAGCGTTCGGGTTTACATTTAGAGAGTGCTCGACAAGTTCCCTAGGTACTCCGGTCATGTCAGATGGCTGCCATGCAAAGATATCTTGATTTGCTTGGAGGAACTTGACGAGCGCGCTTTCGTATGTGCTACTTAGAGCTACGCCTATCTGAGTCACCTTGGAGGGGTCATCATCCTTCAATGGCGTTTGGTTCGTCTCTTCTGATGCCTTGAACTCCAGATTTGGCTTTGTCACCTCCTTCTTCGTCGCAGGCATCTCGGACGGATCTATGCTCTTCTTGATCTCCTGGTACTCTTGGGCGTGCAGCACGGCTTCGGCAAAGGCGACATTTCCATCTTCGCACTCTCACGCCTTCTTCGGGTCTCCCCTGATGGTGATCACGTCGTTGGGACCTGGAATTTTCATCATATTGTAAATGTAATATGGATGAGCCATAAAAGCCCAGTAAGCCGGACGTCCGAATATAGCGTGGTATGCGCTCTTGAACGGGACCACTTCGAAGGAAAGTGCCTCTGTCCGATAATTCTTTGGTGTTCCAAAAGTAACATCCAAAGTGATCTCTCCCAGGGAATTAGCTTGCCTTCCTGGGACAACTCCGTGAAAGATCACAGAGCTATGGTTCAGCTGTGTTTCCGAGATCTTCATCCGGCGTAGCGTTCTGATATAGAGAATATTGATGCTGCTACCACCATCCATGAGGGTCTTGGAGAAACCATAACCGTCAATAAGTGGATTGACGTTTAAGGCGTATTTTCCTCGCCTATGTAGCTTAGGCGGATGATCAGCGCGGTCAAACGTTATTGCCACTTCTGACCAGTCCAGATACTGAGGGACAGCCGGAATTGTTGCGTTGAGCTCGTAGAGAACTGCTTTCTTGACCTTTGTTGGTTGAGATCCGAGGAAGGTGATGTAAGTGTCCTTCTTGGTGGGAAAAGTTTTCTTCCCTTCCGACTTGGGATTTGAAGCATCGGCTTCCTCCATGTCGGAATCTTCCTTGGTCTCTTTTTCCTTTTCGGGATTTTTCTTTCGCTTCTTCCGCTTAGCTTTGTAGCCCGCGGTATCATATCTCTTGATGTCGTCGTTAAAACGACACTCAGCGTTGGTGTGGGACGAGCCCCCATTGGCGTCCAAGTGATGCACACATGGGTTATTGGCGATGTCGGCCCAAGTGTAGGTTTTGCCTGGTTTTTGCTCTCCTCTACCTTGGACCCTTGATGTCCCACGGCCACGCCCGCGGCCTCCTCCACGTCCTCCTCGTCCTCCAGACCCGGAAACAGTAGTGACTACTGCTGTCTCCGCGTTGGGTTTTTCTTCCGAGGTATTTTTGCGCTTCTGAGCTTGTTGCTTTGGTTGTTTTGCCGAATGAGGCACAACCAGGACATTGAGTAATCCCTCTACATCGTCGTTAGCATCTGCATACTTGCTCGATGTTTCTATCATCTCTCCCAGATCAGTAACCTTGTCACACTTCAAGCGATGGCGCAGTAAACCAATTGGGAGACCTGCGATGAAAGCTTCAATCGTAGTTTGATCATTTACTCCTTCGCAGGAGTTCTTGGTGTCAATCCATCATCCGAGGTAATCCCGGCAAGTTTCTCCGGCTTTCTGGGTGCAACGCTATAGGTCTCCAACCGTACAGGTCCTCCGATATGTGCCTTCGAAATTCCGAAAGAACTCACTTTGTAAATCATACCAGTTTTGGATGGTGTTCGCCGGAAGTTCATTGAGCCATGATCGTGCCGTCTTCCGCAACATAAGTGGGAGATATCGGGTTGCGACCAGGCTGTTTCCGCCTTTGGCGATGCAGCAAGCTTGGAAGAAATCATGTAACCAGGTGTCTGGCCGACCAATGCCATCGTAGGCTTGGATATGTCTTGAGATAGCGAATCCTTCCGGGAACTTTGTAGCTCTGATTCGTGGTCCGAAGCATTTTGGGCCCACGTATACGTCATTGTTTTCGTAGCGCCGAGCCTCTATGTTGGAGTTGATCCTATGCCTTGCGTTGTTCAGGGATAGGGATCGTCCCGAGTGTCGGCTGTGGCTGCGGTGCCTTGGAGCCGGACTTCGGCTTCTGCCACCACCTCCTCCGCCATGTCGTCCTCCTTGACCTCCTTGGGGGCCGTTGTGATAACTGTGTTGTGGAGAGGGTGGTGCAACTGGGTTGTTTTCGGCTGATCGCCGGCCTCCGTCCGGAGCGTCATTATTCCGGTTCTGGGGAGGTTCTTGACTATGACGAGCCCCCTGCCGGCTTGTGTCAGCGTGGTTTCCGTCGTTCCTTCGTCCGTCATTCCCACCACGGTGAGGCTCAGCCGGACGGTTTTCATGTCTAGGAGGTGGCATTCTCTGACGATTCTCCTCCCGATGTTTCTCTTTATCTTCTCCCTTTCGAGGAGGATTCCTCGGATTTAGTGCAGCGATCGCGTCTTTCTCGGCTACTGGAGCGACGGTGCTCCAGTTATCTGTAGCTCTGCGGTGCTGCCCCGACGATCCGGTTCTTGAATAATTGTCTTCCCTGCGTTCTGGGTGACGATACTGTGCCCGAACGTAGTGGGATCTTAGGTCAGCCCATGCCGGATCTGTGCGACATTGGTCGGAATCCGAGACCAGCTTTTGACTTCCAGACAGGGCGACCTTTTGCTGCTCCAGTCCCTTATTGAGTAGCTTGATACCCAAACGTATCTCCTCTGGTCTTGGATTAGCCGATAGAATTTCACGAGCTACCACGGTATTTTGCACTGGTGTTGGGTAAACCCAATCTCCGTTGTTATCCTTCTGTGGCTTCCCCATCTCATCTCCAAAAAGGATGGCACGAACACGTGGGAATTGGTTGTCATCTATGTGACGCTTCCGTGTCTTCTGATGTAGACCGGACATGTACTCCTTGTTTGACATGCGCTTCTTCTCCACCTCGATGTTTTTGGCTTCATCAAGGAGTTGTTGACGACGCGCTTCTAGGGCCTGGGCCCTTTCGTCCAGCTCATCTGCAGTAAGTTTTGCAGCTGTAGGGATAGGTGTGGTTAAGGCGGCATCGATGAGCTTACGCGCACCTTCAGTGATCCCGTGTCCATCCACCAATGCTTATTTTTTCGGCTCGTCTAGGATAAGTGCTCCATCCGAGTCTTCTTCGTGTTCGTCAGCAATCACCCCCTTTGTCAGAGGGTCTTTTGCCAGGGTCTTGTTCTTCTTTTTCTTCTTCTTTTCCTTCTTGGCAGCACCGATAGCAAAGACGGCTTTGGGTCCGTTTCCCGGAGTCAAGCTCTGATCAGTACTTTCGGACATCTAGACCTCGGGATTATCTTCGACGTCCATGTCATCCTGCGCTTTGGGAGAGTGTTCCCCGGATCCTTCATCCATGGCTTCTCCTTCTTCTGCAGCTTTGGAGTTGTACTCCTCTTCGTATTCCGCAGAGAACTTTCGGAAATCTGCCGACGTCATAGATTCATCCGAGGATGCGGGAACGTCGGCGTTTGTTCCAATTGCCTCCAGCACCGAGTCGGCGTTTTCTCCAGCATCGGCCGAGCCGGACCCGGATCCAACATATCCGACGAAGTGTGATGCGTGCTTCCTGAGGTACCTGTGGCTTTCGCGATCAGCAATATCGAAACTTTTAATGGTTTCGAGGATTGCATCTGCACTAGCGCCTTGCAGTATCATACGTCTTAGTGTACCTGAGGAAAGGCCTGTCTTTCCCGGTATCGTCAGATCTGGAATCAGTGTCGTTGATATGCTCCTCCTGGATTTCGACTTCCACGGGTGGGTCGATCTGGGATCCGGCTTCTCCAGGGAGATCCACTCCAGATTCGACTTGGACCGTGAGGTCTTCTTCAGGCTCAGCTTCTCCACTATCTCCGCAACTGGTGCGGGCTGGGTGGGATTAGGGTTTTCGGAGATCCGGAACTCTGCTGCCTCCGCGGACAAAGGGGACCCAGAAGATTCTTCTGCCTCTATCATCACCGCTGGGGTGGGTTGGGCAGGTTCAGTGAAACCGGTGTAAACATCGATCTCGCCAAAAGACATGATAGTATAGGCAGTCACGGCCTCCCTAGCCGGAATCCAAGTCTCGTCGAGAACGATGAGAGGGACATCGCTGGCGTAGAGGATGCGACCGACGGCGATGGTCTCGCCGATTCCGATTCTTGCAGATTCCGCTCCGAACGCAGATCCGAAGCTCACTTGCCCCACGGTGGGCGCCAACTGTCGTCGGATTGAGGACAAGTACGCCATGAGGGGGTCCTCGAGGCTTGCGGAAGAGAGGGGTGTGAGACGTACGGTGTTCCGGGACGGTGAGCACACAAGTTTACCCAGGTTCGAATCCGCCGGCTTTGGACGGATCCTACTCCTGCTAGCAATCTAGTAATACGGCACAACCGGAATATGGGTTACAATGGTATCGCATGTGCGTGTTGAGGGTCTAAAGTATTGGGTGTGCCCTAAAGGCTCTCCCTAGGACGGCTTATATAGATATCCGGCCTAGGGTTTACAGGAGAGATCAATCCGGCTACGACTAAGAGTTGGTTACAGAGTACATCTTGAACTACAAGTAACATTATGGGCCTAAGTTGGTAAGTCTTCTGAGCCTTCCCGTAGCCAGATTGGACTCCGTCTTCTCTCTCTAACTGGGCCGCCCGTGAAGCAAAGCTCTAACCTAAAGTGGGCCACCCTGGTCAGTGAGGAACTGTGAGGATACCCGGAAAGTATATCCCCAACATTATACATAGACCGTAATCCAACTGCATCTATGACTAATAATCCACCTTCAGGTTATCATCCGAACCCCCTCTAGTATTAAGTTGCAAGCAACTGATAATTGCATTATGCATTGTGTGTAAAGTAAACAATACGATTGTTCTATGAACAAAGGATTGTTGTTTTCTCCCTAGTAG
Organism: Avena eriantha; assembly: GCA_910589775.1. NCBI lineage: Eukaryota > Viridiplantae > Streptophyta > Magnoliopsida > Poales > Poaceae > Avena > Avena eriantha. Next base: position 197,767,469 of record OU342743.1, on the reverse strand, counting down.
CAACATCACATCTAGTACCTTAGAGATTCCTTTCACTTCCCCAGATTACTAAAGGCATGAATCCACTATCGAGCATAAATACTAACTCTTGGAGTTGCTAGCATCTACTTGGCCAAGATAGCTACTAACAACGGAAAGCATGCAAGATCACAAATAACAAAGACATGATAGAATCAATAATCAATCTGAAATAGCATCTCAATATCCATCGGATCCCCGCAAACACAACATGTAGGATTACAAATAGATGATCTTGATCATGAACGGAGCTCACAAGATCTAAACATGATAGAACAAAGGAGAAGAACCAGCCATCTAGCTACTACATGGACCCGTAGTCCAAGGATGAACTACTCACGCATCACACCAGAGGCTTGCATGGTGATGAAGAAGGCCTCTAGGGTGAATTCTCCCCTCCGGCAGGGTGCCGGGAAGAGCTTCAGATCCCTTCCGATCTAGGGATGGAGATGACACTGACTACAAACTCTTTCGTGGAATTTTGATCGGGTACTTAGGGTTTCTGTATTGGAGGCATCTTATAGGCGAAAGGGGAGGCCGAGGGGGTGCCTGGGGCGGCCAGACCACCCCCAAGTGCGGGCCAGGCTTGGCCGCGTGGCCAGGTGGTGTGGCGTCCCCCTGGCCCCTCTCTGTCTCGTATTCTGGCTCCGTGTCCCCCACGATGAAAAACTGACTTTGGCTTTTGTCCCGTCCAATTCCGAGAATATTCATTTTCTGACTTTCCTGGAACCAAAAACAGCAGAAAACAGGCAGTTGGCACTGTAACATCAAAACAGACCAGCAGGTAAATACGAATTTTTTCGAAGACCTTCTGTTGCTCAAATCAAAAAGTGTTGAACAAATAAAAGTTAGATAACAACCTGGGGCAGAAGCACAAAAATTTACGCCTCAAAAAGACATACAGAGATTTTACACGAATTTTTACAGTGAAGAACAGAAAGCTGTTTCGGGACAACAACTTTCCCAAGCATTACTTCTCTCTCATTAGAGGTTACTCTTGGCACAAAAAGCAAATAAAAAGGATAAGGAGCGGTTATTACAGAAGTAATAACTTCCAAGACTCATCTAAAACTTTTGGTTTATCTCTCAATAAGTACTTTTCTTTAACGCCTTTAAGTTAGGCATAAGAAGCAAGAAAAAGAATCAAGTGTTCTCAAATGAAGAAGCATTAAGAGCAAATTTTGTTTTCATAGGAGAAACAAAAGAGATCTTATCTCCCTGCTTAGGGAAGTGTCCTATACCTTTCTTGAGTGGGAGTTGATATTTAATTGTGCCTTCTTTCATATCAATAATGGCACCAACAGTTCTAAGAAAAGGTCTTCCCAAAGTAATAGGACAAAAAGCATTGCATTCAACATCCAAAACATAGAAATCAACGGGGACATAGGCATTGTTAACAATGATAAGAACATCATTAAGACTCCCCATGAGTTTCTTTTTAGAATTATCATCAAGTGAGACATTTAAATAACAACCTTCAAGTGGTGGCAAATCAAGCATATCATAAATCTTTCTAGGCATAATAGAAACACTACTATCAAGATCACATAAAGCTTTGAAATCAAAATCATTCACTTTCATATTAATGATGGGTTCCCAACCATCTTCTTATTTTATTGGAATATAAGCTTTATGGTTCATCTTTTCTTCTTTAGTTTTTATGAGAGCATTAGTAATGTGTTTTGTAAAGGCCATATTAATAGCACTAGCATTAGGACTTTTAGCAAGCTTTTGTAGGAACTTAATTACTTCAGAGGTGTTGCAACCATCAAGATCAAAATCATAATTATCATCTAAAGTAGTAGAGCTATTACTAGCTTCAACACTACTGGTAGTGATAGTAGAAACACAAATGTTTCTAGCAATTTCATCTTCTCTCTCCCACTTAGCATGCAATTTAGCTAATAGTCTAACATTTTCATCAATTCTAACTTGTATGGCATTAGTAGCAGCAAAGGGATTCTCAATAGTCTCGGGTTTAGCAGCCATTTTATTAATCAAATAGGATTGTGCTTCAGACAAAGATGATATATTTCTTTCAGCATTAGAGAATTTCAATTGCAAACTAGGAATTTCCCTATTCAAACTCTCAAGTTGATGACTAATATTCTTCAAAATGGTAGATTGTTCCTCCATAGTTTTAGTAAATAATTTATTTTGTTCATATTGCATTTGCATCAAGTTTTTAGTGGCTCTTTCAACTTCTAAAATTCTTCCTTCACTAGGTATTCCAGGTTTGCCATTATAACCATAAGTATTATTAGGAGGGTAAGGCTTATAATTATTATTACCATAAGCATTATTGCCAAAATTATTATTTCTTATAAAGTTCACATCAACTTGCTCTTCTTGAGCAACCAAAGAAGCTAAAGGAACATGATTTGGATCAATATGAGCTTTCCCATTAACGAGCATAGACATAATAACATCAATTTTATCACTCAAGGAGGAGGTATCTTCAACATAATTAACCTTCTTACCTTGTGGAGCTCTCTCGGTGTGCCATGCAGAATAGTTAACCATCATATTATCCAGAAGCTTCATTGCAGCACCCAAAGTAATGGTCATAAAGGTACCTCCAGCAGCAGAATCCAATAGATTTCTTGAAGAAATAGTTCAATCCTGCATAAAAGTTTTGGATAATCATCCAAGCAGTTAGTCCATGAGTGGGACAATTCTTTACCAAAGATTTCATTCTTTCCCAAGCTTGAGCAACATGTTCATTATCAAATTGTTTAAACTTCATTATTTCACTTCTCATAGATATAATCTTAGCAGGAGGATAGTATTTTCCAATGAAAGCATCTTTGCATTTAGTCCAAGAATCAATACTATTCCTAGTTAAGGAATTCAACCATTCTTTAGCTTTTCCTCTCAAAGAGAAAGGATACAATTTAAGCTTAATAATATCCCCATCTATATCCTTATGCTTTTGCATCTCACAAAGTTCAACAAAGTTATTTAGATAAGCAGCAGCATCTTCATTACCAATACCAAAAAATTGTTCCCTCATAACAATATTGAGCAAAGCAGGCTTAATTTCAAAGAAAGTGGCTTCAAGACCAGGCGGAGCAATAGGTGTGCACATGAAATCATTGTTGTTGGTGCTAGTGAAGTCACACAACTTGGTGTTTTCAAGAGTGGTCATTATTTTTGTGTTTTTAATAAAGAAAGCAAACTAGTAAAACTATTTTTTGTGTGTTTTTGATAGAGAAACAAGCAAACAAAGCAAGAAAATAAACTAAGGAAAACAAAAACAACAAAGTAAAGAGATTGGTTATGAGGGAATCCCCTTGTTAAGATGTCCTTGATTCCCCGGCAACGGCGCAAGAAAATATGCTTGATGGCCCAAATTATATCGAGCTCGTTGGGGAACCCCAAGAGGAAGGTATGATGAGCACAGCAGCAAGTTTTCCCTCAGTTATGAAACCAAGGTTTATCGAACCAGTAGGAGCAAGGAAACACCTCCAAGGTGTTGCTAGCTGGACTTTGGCAGGGCACACTACCGGTGCTAGCAGCGACGTGGAGACCTGCACAACACAGCCACAGAACTTTACCCCAACTTACGATGAGGTTGTCAATCTCATCGGTTTTGCTGAAAACAAAGGATTAAACGTATCGAGTGGAAGAAAGTAGAAGCTTGTAGAAACTAAACAGAAAATAGTAAACAGTTGTAGATTGATTGTAAAAGAAAGGACCAGGGTCCATAGTTCACTAGTGGTGGCTCTCCTTAAGATAGAAAATATGTTGGGTGAACAACTTATAGCGGGGAATTGACAAACATCGAGAAAGCATTCATGCATATACTAATCATCTTGACTCCTTTGAGATTTGATTGGGCATTACAACATAATACATAGACCGCCATCCAACTGCATCTATGACTAATAATCCACCTTCAGGTTATCATCCGAACCCCCTCCAGTATTAAGTTGCAAGCAACAGATTATTGCTTTACAAACTGCATGTAAAGTAAATAATACGATTGTTCTATGAACAAAGGATTGTTGTTTTCTCCCTAGTAGCAACAACACATCTAGTACCTTAGAGATTTCTGTCACTTCCCCAGATTACTAGAGGCATGAACCCACTATCGAGCATAAATACTAACTCTTGGGGTTGCTAGCATCTACTTGGCTAAGATAGCTACAAACAACGGAAAGCATGCAAGACCACAAATAACAAAGACATGATAGAATCAATAATCAATCTGAAATAGCATCTCAATATCCATCGGATCCCCGCAAACACAACATGTAGGATTACAAATAGATGATCTTGATCATGAACAGAGCTCACAAGATCTAAACATGATAGCACAAAGGAGAAGAACCAGCCATCTAGCTACTACATGGACCCGTAGTCCAAGGATGAACTACTCACGCATCACACCGGAGGCTTGCATGGTGATGAAGAAGGCCTCCAGGGTGAATTCTCCCCTCCGACAGGGTGCCAGGAAGAGCTTCAAATCCCTCTCGATCTAGGGATGGAGATGACAGCGGCTACAGACTCTTTCGTGGAATTTTGATCGGGTACTTAGGGTTTCTGTATTGGAGGCATCTTATAGGCGAAAGGGGAGGCCGAGGGGGTGCCTGGGGCGGCCAGACCACCCCCTGGCGTGGGCCAGGGTTGGCCGTGCGGCCAGGTGGTGTGGAGGCCCCCTGGCCCCTCTCCGTCTCGTATTCTGGCTCTATGTCCCCGTCGGAGAAAAACTGATTTTGGCTTTTGTCTCGTCCAATTCCGAGAATATTCATTTTCTGACTTTCCTGGAACCAAAAACAGCAGAAAACAGGCAGCTGACACTGTGGCATCTTGTTAATAGGTTAGTCCAAGAAAGTGTATGAAAACTACTTCAAAGTTGGAACAAAACATAAGAAAGTAGATAAAAACCAAGCATGGAACATCAAAAATTATGGACACGTTAGCAACGTATCAAATCTCTATGCCAAGGACATACGAGGCTTCACCAAGATCTTTCATATCGAAATTGCAAGACAGAAATTTCTTGGTCTCGTGTAGCATATCCTTATCGCTGCAAGCGAACAATATGTCATCCACATATAGGACTAATATTGTGAACCTACTTCCCTTAAACTTAACACAAATGCAGTTGTCCACAACATTTTCCATAAAACTAAAAGTTCTAATAATCTTGTCGAACTTAAGGTACCACTGTCTCGAAGCTTGCTTCAAGCCATAAATGGATTTCTTTAGGCGACACTCCAAATGTTCACTTCCTTCCATGACAAAACCTTCTAGCTGAGTCATGTAAACATCTTCTTTCAGTTCTCCATTCAGAAAAGCTGCTTTAACATCCATTTGGTGTAATTTTAGGTTGAAATGAGCTACTAGAGCCATGACAATCCTAAAAGAATCTTTAGATGACATAGGAGAGAAGGTCTCATTGTAATCGATTCCTTCTCTCTGTGTGAACCCTTTTGCCACAAGTCTTGCCTTGAACCTTTCGATATTTCCTTTGGAGTCATACTTTGTTTTGTATACCCATTTGCAGCCTACTCTTTTAGCGCCATTGGGAACTTCTACTAAGTCCCAAACATCGTTCAAGTCCATAGACTTCAACTCGTATTCCATGGCAACCTGCCACTTAGACGAATTCATACTTTTAATGGCTTCTTTGTATGAGGTTGGATCCTCCACCTTTCCTATCATTTACATCCTCACTCATGTAAGTGACATAATCTTCTGGGATGGCTTTCTTCCTTTCTCACAATGATCTTCTCAGAGGAGGTGGTGGAGGGGCATCATTATTTTGTGGATCATTTTCTTCATCTGACTGGTGTGGCTCTTCATTGTTATTTTCGTTAGTTTCAGCATCACCATTAGGTGGAGGGCCTAAACTATTAGATTTAGAAATGTGAGAAGTTACTCTCCTTGATATTGGTAGAACGATTTCTTGGATAGTCAGGCATGGGGCACTATTGCATGCAAAATGCATACATGAACTTTGTAGTTTGTTAACATGTTTTCCCACATATTTGCATTATATATAATGTTATGTACCTGTTTTATATTGATTTTTGGGGATTTACCAATGATCCCCTTTATTTTGGTTATAACCCTACAGGGCAGAAAAACCATATTTTCAATGTTTTTGATGTTTCACGACCTGAACGAAGTCAAATGGATCTGTCCTTTGGGAATGCTAATATTTATCCATGAGAAGCATCTGGAGCACTGGAATCCCACCTGGGCTGGGTGCGCCACCTATGCTATCTCGCTCCTCGACCATCCGATCGCTTTGATTCTTTCGCCCACGAAGTTCTCTTGACCTAAAAACCCCTATATAAGGACCCCCCCCCCCCCCCCCCGAGGCGTCATCAGAGAGAGAGCCACCAGAGACGAAAACACCACCAAAAAGAGTCAGATCTAGCGAAGATTGGAGGGGGAAACTCTGCTGGAGTCAACTCCGGGGAGATCTCCACCCTCTCCAACATCTCCGGCTTCATCGCCATGATGAGGAGGGAGTAGTCCACCTCTAGGCTATGGGTTTGTGGCAGTAGCTTGAACTATTTCTCTCTTGTTATTCATAGATCTAGTAACATATGAGATACCCAATGTAACAACCTCGGACCCTACGCTCTAAGTTCAAGCCTAGATGAACCAGAAGTGGTTAAAATAGTACAGCGGGGGCCCAGGGGCCACCCACGTGTAGACCCGTCGGCTGTCCTAACCACTTCCAGAACATCGGGACAAGAGCAAGCGGCGTAGGCAACAGGCGAAGAGATCAAATACATACACAAGTGAGTATGTATGCAAGCTACCTTACAACAGTTCTCAGAGCCATACCATCTAAACGAAAAAGAAATATTGCAACGCCATACGGCAAGATCCAAATATCCTAGATAGAGATTAATAGTGTAGGATAGCTCCTCATACATCAAACATCAGAGTATCAAGCGGAAGCGGGAAACAAGATCCGAGTACGGACAAGAAGCAAATCGGCATAATATGCCACATAAATAAGCACATCCCGCCCACAAATCTCGCGGATCCCCATCCCTGGAATCTCTACACTGAGTGATCGTTGCCAACATCATCTGTCTCCTCCACCCAGTATCCATCTTGCGAATACACCTGTTCATCTGAATCAAACAATTTATCGTGTGAGACCCTAGGGGTACTCATCAAGTCTTTATGCCTCTAAAGGGGACATATACCTGAGGTGACGCAATTGCAGCAAAAGATAATAACTAACAATCCTAGAGATACTCGCTAACCATCGGCCTAACAAAGATAGACGGATGTCCGTGCATTAGAAACAACAGTTATAACAGTATAAGGAACACATCCATCCTCCTTCTCGCTTACCAACGAGAAAGCGGACGAACAACCCATCCGTTGGCAGTTTTATTAACCATTCCATGAGTATTGCACTATTTACTAGTCCGGTATTTAGTCAATTAAAAGAGGTACTATAGTTATACTTGTCTATGATCGAGAAATTGTGCTCCACGTCGTCCATAACCGCGGACACGGCTTTCAGAAAGATTTATCCTACAGGGGTGCACAAATAGCAACACACACACGATCGACCTCGGAAAAACCAAATCCAAACCCAACGAGGCTTTCACGACAAAGCAATCACAGGATTCATAAAATATTTCAGGGGGGCACCCCATTAAGCTACTCGCAACGAAGTTGGCCGGCTCCGAGACGGACCCAAGGTTTGCGCCAATGGCTGTAAACGACCGGGAACCCGAAAGTGTGACTGGGCTTATCGATACCGCGAAAACACTCCGCAATCCTAAACAGTACAGGTGCTCCACGCACAATCTTAAATAATACAGTAAAACATGGCATAAGTACAGGATAGTAATAAAGCCCCAAACTACTTTGTGGCCCCAAGAAATATAGTGCAAATCAAGCTCTGGCAAAGGGGGATTCATAGAGTCTCCCGTATGTGGATAGTGCGAATAATCAAGGAACATGTATCAAGTACTCGGGGTCCTACGGGACACAAGTGAGCATGAAAAACCAAATAGCAGATATTGCTTACCGGTGCCTCTTTCTTTAGTTATCCCATTACTACTGAGGTTAAGTTGTTTAGGTACCTCGTTATCCATCATACACACACATACCCTACACATGCTGTTCTACGACTCGCATGGCTCAAACAACTCCTGTAATAATGGCTCATGGGATTGAGGGACATGCTCGGTGGGGTTTAAAAGTAAAGGCTATGCACTACTTGGGATTCAATTTAATGCAATCACGACTCCATGATGCAAGAATAAGATAGAGGCAATAGGTACTATATGTATGCAAGCATGTGGTATTGCTTGCCTGGCAGCTCAGTTGAAGTGAGAGACAGATCTGGGTAGTACTCCTGGGATTCCTGATATTTCCCCTGCTCGGCGTCTATCGAAAGAAGAACCAAACAAACAAGGGCCAACATAAATAAAAAGCACAAACATATAAAATAAAATGCGCCAAGGAAACAAGCATGCCATGATGAATGATGCACAATTTACATGGCAATAAAGTAGCATGGTAAGGGTGAGGTGTGGGGGCAAGAATAAATCATTTTATTAATTATTTGGTCAAGTTTTATTACCATAAACAGTTCCGATTTTTAATAATGGCATGCTGCATGCTTCAATTCATAACATGGAATGCACAGTTAGAACGGGCTCGTCGCGCTGATCGATTTAGACATATTATTTGTCAAATTTGGAGTTATAGAATTAAAGTTATTAATTAATTAAGAAAAGGCATTTCTATTGCAATAAACAATTTCGAAAATTTAAATTAGCCAAACATTATTTTGAATGGCAGATTTGAATTCCTCACATTTTTCTAATTCAAAAACATATATCATTTGTATTATTTGGATTTATTAAATAAAAGTTATTAATTTCTGGATTTAAAATCATATTAAACATTTCTGGAAAACATTTTTATTAAACCGAAAAGGTTTCAGACTTTTTGTACTCAGAAGCAGCTAGCCACAGCCACTGATGGGTGGGTCCACGCTGAGCTGGCGCAAACAACGCGCGGCACACTTTTCTTACGGCTCGTCCAGTCAGCCACAGTAGCTCACAAGCGGGGCCACGGCTGCCACGGGGCCACACGCGGGCGCGCCAGCGGGGACCTGCCACGTGTGGGAGCCGGGGAGCGCGGGTTGAGGACAGGGTTTTCTCGGGTGCCTTTTTATAAAACTGACACAACGCCTGACAGGTGGGCCTGGATGGAGCGCGGGTTGGAGAAAACAAAAAGGCAGGGGGTATTCGCAAAATGGCGTAGCTACTGTTTTTCTTCCTCCGCCTTTGTCTGACAAAACTGACAGACAGCGCGTGGCGCGGCGGGGGATCGAACTCGTGACGCGGCTCGCGCGTGCGGTGGTGGCTACCGCTGGGCTAGGGAGGGGTTGTTGCTGGTAAATGCTGCGCGGCTAGGGTAAACTGCTGCGGCACAACGGTGGGGTGGCGAACTCAAGCGCGATGCACCGAGAGCGCTCGACGGATTGATCCGCACGTACAGGAAGAGCAGGACGAGGAGAGGGTGTCAGGGGGGTACGCCTGCTCACCGCAGGGAGGTTGGTGGTGGTGGCTCGGGCAGGAGCGTCGCGGATCGGTGGTGGAGCTGGCGGACGGCGAGCTAGGGTTTTCGTTGGGATCGTCGTCGTACAGTAGGTCTGGGGCTCCTCCTCCTCGACGGCGTGGACAGGGGCGAAGTAGGGGTACTCCTCGGTCTTCCTCGACAACCAAACGCCACGCCCGCCGCCTGGGACGATGTGGCCAAGAGGAAAACCGACGGTGGCCGCCGGAGTAGGAAGAGAGAGGGGTAGCGGTAGGTGGGGAAGGAGGGGTGGAAGGGCATGGCCCTGGGCGGATCTGGGGAGGCAATCGCAAGGTGGATGGGAGTAGATAAGGCAGGGAGAGGGAGAGCACATGGCTCGGGGTAAAAAGGTGGTGAGGCCTTTTCCTCCACCCTCTCTGCTCACGTGGGAGACCGGCTCAGGAGAAGGCTGGGGTGGCTGCAGCTGGGGCCAGAGGGTAAGAGAGGGCCTCGGGTGGGGTCTGCTAGGCAGCGAGGAAGAAGAACAGAGAGAGGGGGTGATGCTCGGCTAGGGCTAGAGAGAGAGGGAGGCTCGGCATGAGGTGGCTGGGGTGGTATTGAGCAGGTAGCCAGGTTGGGGGGCTGGTTCGAGCCAACCCACACGGGTGGTGGCGCCTTGGGTAGACATGTTGGTGAAGGGAGGGTTTAGCCGAAGCTAGGAAGAGGGTTAGGGTTTTGATATGTGGATGAGATAAAGGTAGGGAAAGAAAAGGAAGGAAACAAAATGTAACACACATGCCACAAGATAGATGGCCTAGAAAGGATTTGAACCAAACCAAGGTAAAGAAGGGAAGTAAGAGGAAGATGTAGGTTTCTTTTGTATGGTCCAAACAAGATCACATCCATGCATGCATTAAGTTGGTGGTGGAGGTGAGGTTAGGGGATGGTTCCAAATAGATGAAGAGAGGGAGAGAAAACTAGGTTGGGTAATGGGAGAAATATCCATGCCCCACTCCAAACCGAAATAAAACCAAAGAAACGAAAGAAGAGGATTTTTGCATGGCCCATGCATGATTAGTAATTGCCATATTTATTATTGTAAAAACAATTGTAAATGACCATGGCATTCGTTTACACATGCACTCCCAAAATATGGAATTAAGGCCAAGCCCAAGAGAAAAGGGTTGTGTCCCAAGTAGAATGGATGGAAAATGCTCATATTTGAATATAATGTGGCATGCTAGTGTGTATGTTCCACTAGGTAAGTATATAGCCACAATTATATTCATACATGATCAAATACTCCAAACCAAACCATATGGAAGCTAGACAGGGAAAAATACTCACATAACATGCAAAGGTGGCCATGTGGCTCTCCACATATCAACAGTGTGAAAACAACATGAGGCATATATGGAAGCATGTGTGAATAGAAGTGGATCCATCCCAACCCACATGAGCTAGAGGTAAAACCAAATAAATGCAAAGCTCACATATAGTAGGACGGTGGAATTATAGGGTGGTGACAAGAAAAGGTGGTGGAGTTAAATAAAAGATATGCCCCCAACTCAACTTGCGCATCAAGCATTTATCAAGCACCAAATACAATTAATGATGCATATGAGTTAAGAACCAAAAGAAAAAGGGTTTTATATGATGCTCAAATGCAAGGTGGCATGATGACATGAGCATGATATAATTATGATGCAACAATTATATGTAGGAAGTAGCATTTTATTATTAGACCATGTAGTGTTACAGATGTTAGACAGATGGGATGCTACAACTCTCCCCCACTAAACAGGAATCTCGCCCCGAGATTCTAGGAAGAAAAGAAGACACGAAGAGGTAGGATACTTGGTACGGAGCTCATCCTCGTGTTCCCAAGTGGCTTCATCAACGGAATGGTGCGACCACTGCACCTTGCAGAACTTGATGGACTTCTTGCGAGTCCTTCTTTCTGCGACTTCTAGGATTTTTGTGGGGTGTTCTTGATAAGACAGGTCTTCTTGGAGATTGATGAGCTCATGGTCCACGGTCCTGCCGGGATCCTTGAAGCACTTCTTGAGTTGAGAGATATGGAAAACATCATGGACCTTGAGTTTTTCAGGGAGCTCAAGAGCATAAGCGACTTCTCCTCTTCTTCCACGAACTTTGAAAGGACCGATGTATCTAGGAGCCAGCTTTCCTTTGATACCAAACCGGTGCGTGCCTCTCATGGGAGTGACAAGAAGGTAAACGAGATCACCAGGGACATACTCCATGTCCGTGTGCTTTCTGTCATAGTTGCTCTTTTGGCGACTTTGAGCAACCTTCAGGTTTTCAAGAATGATGTGAACCTTCTCCTCCGCTTGAGTTACAATGTCGGGGCCAAACAATGTTCTTTCACCTACGCCCGACCAACCAATCGGAGTTCTGCATTTGCGGCCATAGAAAACCTCAAATGGTGCCATCTTTAGACTCTTCTGGAAGCTGTTGTTGTAAGAGAAATCAGCATAAGGAAGACATTCTTCCCACTTCATGCCGAAAGAGATGATGCAAGCACGGAGCATATCTTCCAGAATCTGATTGATCATTTGAACTTGTCCTTGCGACTGAGGATGGTAAGTTGTGCTGAAGTTCAACTTTGTTCCCAAAGCATTTTGGAAGCTTCCCAGAACTTGGAAGTGAAGATGCTTCCACGGTCTGAGCTGATCTCAAGAGGAACCCCATATAGAGAGACAATTCTGTTGATATAGAGCTCAGCCAACTGAATTGCAGAAATTGTTTCCTTGACTAGAAAGAAGTGAGCTACTTTAGAAAGCCCGTCGATGACAACAAAGATTGCATTGTTGCCCTTCTGCGACCTTGGAAAACCAGTGATGAAGTCCATCTCTACTTTCTCCCATTTCCATTTCGGAGGCTTCAATGGCTGTAGAAGACCGGAAGGTTTCTGATGGACAGCTTTAACTCTACGGCAGACATCACACTCCGAGACATACTTGGCACAATATCGTTTCAACCCAGGCCACCAATATTGTGTTTTCAAGTCCATGTACATCTTAGTGCTGCCAGGGTGGATAGAAAGGACAAAATCATGCGCCTCCTTGAGAACTTGGTCTCGTAAACCCGGGTAGTTTGGAACAAACATCTGGTGTTCAAAGAAAAGACTGCCTTGGTCGTCGACATGGAAGGACTCATACTTCGGAAGCTGAATGTTGGAGATGATCTTTTTAGTGTAAGGATCACCAAGTTGAATGGAGCGGACTTTTTCTTCCAAGAGTGGGGTTGCCAGAAGGTTTAGAAGATACCCTTGATCCACAATTTCAAGGTTGAGCTTGCGGAATTCCTCGCACAAGAGAGGCTGTTGTTCTTCCACCATGAGGTTGTTGACATAAGCTTTTCGGCTGAGAGCATCGGCCATGACATTAGCTTTGCCCGGAGTGTAGTTGATGGTTAAATCGAAATCATTTATTACTTCAATCCACCTCCTCTGACGAAGGTTGAGATCAGGCTGTGTGAAGATATACTTCAGACTCTTGTGATCAGAAAAGATCTCACCACGGTTGCCAAGGAAGTAATGCCTCCATACTTTCAAAGCAAAGACAACTGCTGCGAGTTTGAGGTCATGTGTCGGATAGTTGATCTCATGCGTCTTCAACTGTCGAGAGGCATAAGCAACAACTTGTTTTTCTTGCATAAGGACCGCACCCAATCCTTGCAATGAGGCGTCACAGAATATCTGGAAAGGCTTTGATGTATCCGGAGGAACCAAAACTGGTGTGTAAGTGAGCTTCTCTTTGAGTGTTTCAAAGCTTGCTTGACATGCAAGAGTCCAAAGGTATTTCTTGCCTTTCTTGAGGAGATCGGTAAGAGGCTTCGCAATCTTCGAGAAGTTCTGAACGAAGCGACGGCAGTAACTAGCCAAACCAAGGAAACTCCGGACTTCTTTGACATTTTTGGGTGGTAGCCAGTCAACAATTGTCCCAATAGTTTCTGGGTTAACGGCAATGCCCTTGGCAGAGATGACGTGACCAAGATAGGTGACTTCGGGAAGCCAAAATTCACACTTGGAGAACTTTGCATACAGGCGGTTCTCACGAAGCATGTTTAGGACACACCGAAGGTGTTCTTCATGTTCTTCCTTTGACTTAGAATAGACTAGAATGTCATCCAGATAGACCACGACAAACTTATCAAGATACTCCATGAAAACCGAGTTCATAAGCCTCGAGAAGGTGGTAGGTGTGTGGGTGAGACCGAAGGACATGACCGTGTACTCATACAGGCCATAGCGGGTGGTGAAAGCTGTTTTGAGAACACCTTCCTTGCGAATCTTGATTTGATGATACCCACTTCTCAAGTCAAGCTTAGAGAATACCACAGCTCCAGCTAGCTGATCAAAGAGATCATTAATCCGCGGAAGGGGATATTTATTCTTGATGGTTTTAGCATTGAGAGCCCGATAGTCCACACAAAGTCTATCAGTCTTGTCTCGCTTCTTCACAAAGATGGTTGGGCTACCCCAAGAAGAAGTATTGTGCTGAATGAAACCCAACTTCTCTTGTTCATCAAGTTGGCGCTTGAGTTCAGCCAACTCAGCAGGACCCATTTTATAAGGCCGCTTGGAGATAGGAGCGGTTCCAGGTTCAAGCTCAATCACAAACTCGACCTCATGATCAGGAGGCATACCTGGCAACTCTTCAGGAAAAACATCTGGGAACTCACGGACTACCGGAACACTCTGAATAGCATCCATAGCATCATCATTCAGAGTCGCCAAAGAGAAAAGCTGAATTGCAGGAGTCAGACTTGGAGAATAGACTATATGGCCTTCAGGAATTTTTAGAGAAACCGAGCGTTCAGCACAATCAATCACAGCTGCATTTGCTGTTAACCAACCCATGCCCAAGATAACATCAATGTCAGAATTGCCCAGAATAATTAAGGAAGCCGGGAACGAAGAACCACCAATCTCAATTTGATTGCCTTGGCTGATTTTGGAAGATGCCATTGTTGCTCCGGGCGAGAGAACCATTAAACGTTTAGGAAGAGGATCCATAGGTAACCCATTCTCATCAGCAAAACTTGTAGAGACAAAAGAATGCGATGCACCAGAATCAAATAAAACTCGTGCAGGGACTGAGTTAACGGGAAGCGTACCCATCACAACTCCAGGTGCATGCTCAGCTTGAGCGACGTTGACACAGTTGGCACGAGCAACAGTGGACCCGGGCTTGGTGTTGATGTTGAGAGCCCGAGGTGGAGGTGCATGAACCATCGAAGAACTTGCCGCAGGTCTTGGAGGTGGTGGTGGAAGAGCTTTGTTGTTCATGGGACAACTCTAGTGTTGATGCCCAGTGTTCCCACAAGTGTAGCAAGCACCAGGTGGACGTGGAGCAGCGTAGCCAGGGACTCCGCCAGGCACTCCAGGGTAGTTGTGGTTGTAGCCCCTAGGAGCCGCGGTGAGGGAGTTTGGTGGCCTTGCCGCGTAGCTTGAAGGTCTTGGTGGAGCCCGGAGCGGTGGTGCGGTATTAGGAACCCACACGCGGCGCTTAGAAGGAGCTGTCATAGCTGAAGAGCTTGTTGCATCACGGCTGCGTTTCTTGCACTCCTCAAACACTTGCCTACTTGCTTCCTCCTGCAGAGCTGTATGTTGGAGTTCCAGAAAAGACCCTGGCCTTGCATGAGTGATTGCATATTTGATAGATGCATTGAGCCCTTGCCTAAACCTCTTTTGCTTCTTCTTGTCATCAGAGATCTCATCGCCACCATACCGAGAAAGATTCATGAAGTTTCTGATATAGGTATTGACATTGCCATTGCCCTGCTTGAGGTTGAGAAACACTTCCTTCATCCTTTCCATGACAATCACTGACAGATATTGCTCTTTGAAAGCCCCAGTGAACTGCTCCCAGGTAGGCTGAAAACCAGAGTGGTTTGCCTTCAGGTAATTCTCCCACCACAGAGCTGTGTCTCCCTTCAGAAGGTGAGTGGCACATTTTACCCATTCTTGCTCAGGAACATCAGCAGTCATTAGCAACCTTGACATCTCACGAAGCCAATCATCAGCATCTAGTGGCTGATCAGACACCTCAAAGTGGCGCGGGTTGAACTTCAGAAAACTCTTGATGTCTCCTCGCTTGGGAGGTGGAGGTAGCGGAACAAACTCATTCCTCCTGACAATTTCTTCAAAACGCTACTGGTTCTGCTACATTGTTCCCAAGGCATTTGCAATACTTGCCCACGCAGCCCCCAGTTCAGGTGGTATGTCCTCCTCATTGCGGCGTGGTGGTGCCATCCTAGGATTGATATAAAACTCAAGTCAGTACCATAATGGAGAATAATAATAATCCAAAATAGTACCAAAATGGAATTGACCAAGATTAAAGGATACAAATCACTAGGATGATATTAAAATATCAACAAAGTTCAAAGCACCTAGAAGATATTGAGCATATCGCACACGACTGAACAAGGAGTGTGGTACACAAAACTATCAAAGAAAAAAATCCGCAAATTTCGGCATTAAAATACCACTATATGCGCAAAACCCTTAACGAATCAAGATTAGTAACTCTACCAATTCAATATACAAGAGCGAATGATAAAAGTAGTGGTATGGTCGCGACTCCATCCCACACTCAAATCATTACTCCGCACATGAATAAGTAAAACACATATCCCAACTTCCTTCCTTCTTAAGATGAACCTAAAGATTAGCAACTACGGAAACAAACACCCCTAACAAGATAGCGTCGGACAACAAAGATTAAGACAGATCGCGTCGGTTTACAAAGGCCTGTCGGTATGGAATGTACCAATAGTTTATAACCAAAAGGCAGATAGCGATAACAAGTTGGATGCAACAGATAGACAAGGAATTCACACACACACACACACACACACACACACTCACACAACCTATGGTACTACGGAACCCAGAACACGTGAATCCTAGTTTGAATTTTAGAAGAGGATTCAAAATGTTACACTTCCTTACCAGAAAAGGGTGGTTGGGTGGGTAAGAAAAAATGGAAGCAGTCCTACTCTCACGTTTTGTTTTTCCCTAGTATACATAGCTACCAAAATATTTTCTAGACTGACAACGACCATTTGGCTGAGACCCTGAAGGGCGGGATGGCTCTGATACCAATTGTAACAACCTCGGACCCTACGCTCTAAGTTCAAGCCTAGATGAACCAGAAGTGGTTAAAATAGTACAGCGGGGGCCCAGGGGCCACCCACGTGTAGACCCGTCGGCCGTCCTAACCACTTCCAGAACATCAGGACAAGAGCGAGCGGCATAGGCAACAGGCGAAGAGATCAAATACATACACAAGTGAGTATGTATGCAAGCTACCTTACAACAGTTCTCAGAGCCATACCATCTAAAAGAAAAAGAAATATTGCAACGCCATATGGCAAGATCCAAATATCCTAGATAGAGATAATAGTGTAGGATAGCTCCTCATACATCAAACATCAGAGTATCAAGCGGAAGCGGGAAACAAGATCCGAGTACGGACAAGAAGCAAATCGGCATAAGATGCCACATAAAAAAGCACATCCCGCCCACAGATCTCGCGGATCCCCATCCCCAGAATCTCTACACCGAGTGATCGTTGCCAACATCATCTCTCTCCTCCACCCAGTATCCATCTTGCGAATACACCTGTTCATCTGAATCAAACAATTTATCATGTGAGACCCTAGGGGTACTAAGCAAGTTTTATGCCTCTAAAGGGGACATATACCTGAGGTGACGCAATTGCAGCAAAAGATAATAACTAACAATCCTAGAGATACTCGCTAACCATCCGCCTAACCAAAGATAGATGGATGTCCGTGCATTAGAAACAACAGTTATAACAGTATAAGGAACATATCCATCCTCCTTCTCGCTTACCAACGAGAAAGCGGACGAACAACCCATTCGTTGGCAGTTTTATTAACCATTTCATGAGTATTGCACTGTTTACTAGTCCGGTATTTAGTCAATTAAAAGCGGTACTTTAGTTATACTTGTCTATGATCGAGAAACTGTGCTCCAAGTCGTCCATAACCGCGGACACGGCTTTCAGAAAGATTTACCCTACAGGGGTGCACAAATAGCAACACACACACGATCGACCTCGGAAAAACCAAATCAAAACCCAACGAGGCTTTCACGACAAAACAATCACAGGATTCATAGAATATTTCAGGAGGACACCCCATTAAGCTACCCGCAATGAAGTTGGTCGGCTCCGAGACGGACCCAAGGTTTGCGCCAATGGCTGTAAACGACCAGGAACCCGAAAGTGTGACTGGGCTTGTCGATACCGCGAAAACACTCCGCAATCCTAAACAGTACAGGTGCTCCACGCACAATCTTAAATAATACAGTAAAACATGGCATAAGTACATGATAGTAATAAAGCCCCAAACTACTTTGTGGCCCCAAGAAATACAGTGCAAATCAAGCTCTAGCAAAGGGGGATTCATAGAGTCTCCCGTATGTGGATAGTGCGAATAATCAAGGAACAGGTATCAAGTACTCGGGGTCCTACGGGACACAAGTGAGCATGAAAAACCAAATAGCAGATATTGCTCACCGGTGCCTCTTTCTTTAGTTATCCCATTACTACTCAGGTTAAGTTGTTTAGGTACATCGTTATCCATCGGACACACACATACCCTACACATGCTGTTCTACGACTCGCATGGCTCAAACAACTCCTGTAGTAATGGCTCATGGGATTGAGGGACAGGCTCGGCGGGGTTTAAAAGTAAAGGCTATGTAGTACTTGGGATTCAATTTAATGCAATCGCGACTCCATGATGCAAGAATAAGATAGAGGCAATAGGTACTATATGTATGCAAGCATGTGGTAGTGCTTGCCTGGCAGCTCAGTTGAAGCGAGAAACGGATCTGGGTAGTACTCCTGGGATTCCTGATATTTCTCCTGCTCGGCGTCTATTCGAAAGAAGAACCAAACAAACAAGGGCCAACATAAATAAAAAGCACAAACATATAAAATAAATTGCGCAAAGCAAACAAGAATGCCATGATGAATGATGCACAATTTACATGGCAATAAAGTAGCATGGTAAGGGTGAGGTGTGGGGGCAAGAATAAATCATTTTATTAATTATTTGGTCAAGTTTTATTGCCATAAACAATTCTGATTTTTCATAATGACATGCTGCATGCTTCAATTCATAACATGGAATGCACGGTTAGAACGGGCTCGTCGCGCTGATCGATTTAGACATATTATTTGTCAAATTTGGAGTTATAGAATTAAAGTTATTAATTAATTAAGAAACGGCATTTTTATTGCAATTAAACAATTTCGAAAATTTAAATTAGCCAAACATTATTTTGAATGGCAGATTTGAATTCCTCACATTTTTCTGATTCAAAAACATATATCATTTGTATTATTTGGATTTATTAAATAAAAGTTATTAATTTCTGGATTTAAAATCATATTAAACATTTCTGGAAAACATTTTTATGAAACCGAAAAGGTCTCAGACTTTTTGTACTCAGAAGCAGCTAGCCACAGCCACTGATGGGTGGGTCCACACTGAGCTGGCGCAAACAACGTGCGGCACACTTTTCTTACCGCTCGTCCAGTCAGCCACAGCAGCTCACAAGCGGGGCCACGGCTGCCACAGGGCCACACGCGGGCGCGCCAGCGGGGGCCTGCCACGTGTGGGAGCCGGGGAGCACGGTTTGAGGACAGGGTTTTCTCGGGTGCCTTTTTATAAAATTGACACAGCGCCTGACAGGTGGGCCTGGATGGAGCGCGGGTTGGAGAAAACAAAAAGGCAGGGGGTATTCGCAAAATGGCCGCAGCTACTGTTTTTCTTCCTCCGCCTTTGTCTGACAAAACTACGGACAGCGCGCGGCGCGACAGGGGATCGAACTCGCGACGCGGCTCATGGACGCGGCGGCGGCTACTGCTGGGCTAGGGAGGGGTTGTTGCTGGTAAATGCTGCGCGGCTAGGGTAAACTGCTGCGGCGCAACGGTGGGGTGGCGAACTCGAGCGCGATGCGCCGAGAGCGCTTGACGGATTGATCCGCGCGTACAGGAAGTCTAGGATGAGGAGAGGGTGTCAGGGGGGTACGTCTGCTCACAGCGGGGAGGTTGGTGGTGGTGGCTCGGGCAGGAGTGCCGCGGATCGGCGGTGGAGCTGGCGGACGGCGAGCTAGGGTTTTCGTCGGGCTCGTCGTCGTACAGCAGGGCTGGGGCTCCTCCTCCTCGACGGCGTGGACCGGGGCGACGTAGGGGTACTCCTCGGTCTTCCTCGACAACCAAACACCACGCCCGTCGCCTGGGACGATGTGGCCGATAAGAAAACTGACGGTGGCCGCCGGAGTTGGAAGAGAGAGGGGTAGCAGTAGGTGGGGAAGGAGGGGTGGAAGGGCAGGGCCCTGGGCGGATCTGGGGAGGCAATCGCAAAGCGGAGGGGAGTAGATAAGGCAGGGAGAGGGAGAGCACATGGCTCGGGCTAAAAAGGTGGTGAGGCCTTTTCCTCCACCCTCTCTGCTCACGTGGGAGACCGGCTCGGGAGAAGGCTGGGGTGGCTGCAGCTGGGGCCAGAGGGTAAGAGAGAGAGCCTCGGGTGGGGTCTGCTAGGCAGCGAGGAAGAAGAACAGAGAGAGGGGGTGATGCTCGGCTAGGGCTAGAGAGAGGGGGAGGCTCGGCATGAGGTGGCTGGGGTGGTATTGAGCAGGTAGCCAGGTTGGGGGGGGGCTGGTTCGAGCCAACCCACACGGGTGGTGGTGCCTCGGGTAGACAGGTTGGTGAAGGGAGGGTTTAGCCGAAGCTAGGAAGAGGGTTAGGGCTAGGGATTTGATATGCGATGAGATAAAGGTAGGGAAATAAAAGGAAGGAAACAAAATGTACCACACATGCCACAAGATAGATGGCCTATAAAGGATTTGAACCAAACCAAGGTAAAGAAGGGAAGTAAGAGGGAGATGTAGGTTTCTTTTGTATGGTCCAAACAAGATCACATCCATGCATGCATTAAGTTGGTGGTGGAGGTGAGGTTAGGGGATGGTTCCAAATAGATGAAGAGAGGGAGAGAAAACTAGGTTGGGTAATGGGAGAAATATCCATGCCCCACTCCAAACCGAAATAAAACCAAAGAAACGAAAGAAGAGGATTTTTGCATGGCCCATGCATGATTAGTAATTGCCATATTTATTATTGTAAAAACAATTGTAAATGACCATGGCATTGGTTTACACATGCACTCCCAAAATATGGAATTAAGGCCAAGCCCAAGAGAAAAGAGTTGTGTCCCAAGTAGAATGGATGGAAAATGCTCATATTTGAATATAATGTGGCATGCTAGTGTGTATGTTCCACTAGGTAAGTATATAGCCACAATTATATTCATACATGATCAAATACTCCAAACCAAACCATATGGAAGCTAGACAGGAAAAAATACTCACATAACATGCAAAGGTGGCCATGTGGCTCTCCACATATCAACAATGTGAAAACAACATGAGGCATATATGGAAGCATGTGTGAATAGAAGTGGATCCATCCCAACCCACATGAGCTAGAGGTAAAACCAAATAAATGCAAAGCTCACATATAGTAGGATGGTGGAATTATAGGGTGGTTTCAAGAAAAGGTGGTGGAGTTAAATAAAAGATATGCCCCGAACTCAACTTGGGCATCAAGCATTTATCAAGCACCAAATACAATTAATGATGCATATGAGTTAAGAACCAAAAGAAAAAGGGTTTTATATGATGCTCAAATGCAAGGTGGCATGATGACATGAGCATGATATAATTATGATGCAAAAATTATATGTAGGAAGTAGCATTTTATTATTAGACCATGTAGCATTACAGATGTTAGACAGATGGGATGCTACACCCAACATGATTATGGTCATATTTGTAATTCCTATGTGGTGGATCTTTGTTCTATGATTTGATATTTGATATTGGAATCTACTTTGTGTAAGATGTTTTAATAGATGCATATCATGCACCCCATTCTTCATTGCTTGTTTTGATCCAACTTGTATGCAAGAACTTGTATAGAGAGAAGTGTGTGTTAGATGGAGTAGCATGGGGGTAGAGATTGACTCGTGACACATATTATTCAAGATCTACTTTGGTTTTTACCTTTCTTTTGCTGCCTCACTAGGGATAAAGTGAAATCATGTGCTATAGTTATCATGTGATAGTGTGAGGACCTTAACTAGATCAAGGTAGCATATTAGTATTTCAAACATCATATAATATTGCTTAAAGCTATACTTTGATTTGTTCTTAAATCAAGATTGCATGGAGATTTCCTTTCTTGAGGAGTATAAGAGAGAGATGTATTCCATCTCAATATTAGAATGTGATGCCCATATTAATTCCTTTTATCAAGCACTTATAGAATTTCAATGAATCTTTATTATTCATGAATTGTTTTGTGATCACTACAACCTAAAAAGAGAGTAGACAAGTGAACCCATGAACCCTGGTCCAATTTTTATCGTAAGAAACACCTTTCCATTACATCTATTATCCTTTTTATTTTCAACAATTAATTATTTCGAAAATACAAAAATACTTTCTCTACTTGCAATCACTTATAAAAACCAAAAACAACTCTACTATCTTCCATATCATCTAGTTTGCATTACTTAACTTTATTTGCTACTTTTATTTCAGTTTACATTTTATTTTATTTCATATTACTAATACAAAACCTTGTGCTTGACAACCACTTGGTGGAGTTGGGGACACAAGACAAATTATTTTACTTTACAGGTTGTTTGAAGAGGAGAAGACGAACATCCTTCCATAATCAATTCCCCAAGAGTTCGACATAAACCCTCGAGTCACCCTTGTGGGGAAAAGACGCTTGTTGCAACACTCTACACTTGGAGTCCCAACGAAAAGTGGCATCCTTTATTGCCATCAAGCACACACACTCTTCTCCTCAAGACCGATCTTCCTTATTTCCGCTACTTCATTATGTTCAAAAAATACCGCTTGTCGGGTCTCCACATACTTAGTGGTGTGACCTGGACAATAGAAATGATATCCCTTTCCCCTATGAGGGTATCCAATGAAGAAACAACTAACTGATTTTGGATCTAGCTTCTTTAGTTGTGGATTTAAAACTCTAGCTTCAGCAGAACAGCCCTGCACACGTAAGTAGTTCAAGCTCGACTTCCTTCCTGTCCACACCTCGTAAGGTGTGCATGGTGCTACTTTAGTAGGAGCAAGATTTAGTACATGTGCGATTGTCTTCAAAGCCTCCATCCATAGGCTTACTGGCAAATCTGCATGGCTAAGCATGCTTCACACCATATCCATGAGCGTGCGATTTCTTCGCTCAGCTACACGATTCTGCTGAGGTTCGCCGGGCATTGAATACTATGCAACAATTCCATTTCCAAATAGGAACTTGGCAAAAGGTCCTGGAATTTTCCCATAAGGAGCATGCCTTCCATAATACTCTCCCCCATGATCAGATCGTACAACTTTAATTTTTGCATTTAGTTGGTTCTCAACTTTGGCTTTGAACACTTTGAATTTGTCCAAAGCTTCCGATCGATCGTGTATGGGGTAAATATACCCCTATTGGGAGAAATCGTCTGTAAATGTGATAAATCAATCAAAACCATCTGTAGACTTAACATTCAGAGGTCCACATATGTAAGCGTGAATAAGTTGGAGAACCTGTGTGGCTCTAACTACTTTTTTCTTAATCGTTTTCGCATATTTTCCTTTATTGTAGTCTACACAATTGTCTGCATCTGAAAAGTCCAATGGAAGGAGTATATCATTTTTAATAAGTCTTTCCATTCTCCCCCTCGAAATGTGGCCTAAATGACAGTGCTGAAATTTCAAAGAATTGCTAGTACCCTTCCATTTCTTTTCATTATTCGAAACATTACTCACATAATCATTGAGAGATAACATATATATATAGTTTGCCTCGTCTGACACTAAGGCCAACATATTTATTACAATACTTCAAAATAAATTGTTTCTGGCCAAACAAGCATTCAAACATCTCATCATCTAAACAAGAGACATAAATTAAATTCCTACTCAAAGTAGGTACATAAAGAACATTATTTGAATGAATACTAAAGCCGGTGTGAAGCTCCAAGGTGAGTGACCCTATTGTTTCAACATCGACTTCAACTCCATTTGCTACTTTAAGCTTTCTTGAACCTCTTGTTGTAGTTTGGATCATACTTAACCCTGCATGGAGTTAGCAACATGAGAAGTTGCTCCTGAGTCAATCCACCATGAAGTACAAGAGAAATTTTCATAATGTAATTCATTAACGAAAGTAATTTCATTTGTACCTCTCTTCATCATCCACTTGAGGTATTCTGGACAGCTCTTTCTGTAATGACCTCCTTGCTTGCAATGGAAGCACACATTCTCATCATTAGCGCTTCCAGAGGACTGTCCAACCTCCTTTCCTTAGACTTTGGTACTTCTTTCTTGAAAGGCTTCTTGGGAGGCTTTGGGGAACTTGGCCTGTCATGCTTTATCTTTTGAGAAGCAACATGAAAAGCTTGGTCCATGTTCTGCCTCATGAACCTTTCCTCTTCCTGGACTACTTTAGGGGTTTAGCTCAGGAAGGGTCCACTTTTCCTTCATGGAGTTGTAGTTGATCTTGAATTGATCAAATTCATCAGGGAGGGACTCCAATATCATCATCACGAGGAGATTGTCACTGAGCTCACACTTCAGTGTCTTTAGCTTTTTGAAGCAGATACCATTTTCATTATATGGCTCCTAACTTCTCCATTACATTTATACTTTCCAAGTAGCTTGTGAAGAAGCTCATGCGCATAAACCTTTTCAGAGCCTTGAAACTGCTCCTCCAAGGATGCCCTAAATTCCTTAGGAGTATCCTTCTTGGGGATAGCCCCAATAATCTCAGGTGAGATGGAAGACTCATCAGTAGCATAGACACATTATTAGATCTTTCCCACTTCTCCATCTTAGAGTCATATGCTTTATTTAAGTCTTCATACCCCTTAGCACCAACAGTGGGTGTTGTGGGCTTATTGTCAACACCCGGATTTTTAATCCTAGATGCCCATTATGCCATACCTCGCAATCCCAGGATTACCATTTTTGCGAGACATAACGGATTGGATATCAAAGTACATCATCCATTACAAACCATACATAAGGTCTTACACCAATAAGGATCTCATGATCTAGTCTTAATATAACAAGCAGCGTAAATAAAAGATAAGCGTAGCGGTGGGGTCCATCTTCAAGGGCACAATCAATGCTGACGAAGGCAGATAGTCCTAGTTATCATAGCCGTCCTGCTGGCCATCATCCTGATAGTCTCCTTCATAGTCTGGCCATGATAATAGCCAGGGACAAAAGCCATGAGTACTCTTTAAGTACTCGCAAACTACCACTAACAAGTAGGATAGTTCTAAAGTTAAAGTGCTAACTCTATGTTTAACTATAAAGTTAAGTTTGAAACCTAAGCTGAGTTCAGAAGCAAAGAAAGATAAAGTAAAGTTCTAGAATCGCTTAAGTTGGAAAGCTAATGTCATAAACACAACCCTGTTGTGGTCAAGTCAAAGTTCATCCTTCATTTCAAGTTATTTGGAAAACATCTGACAACGAAACAGTATGGCCATTCCAACTGTCCATAACCGCGGACGCGGCTATTCGAATAGTTTGACACTCTGCAGAGGTGGTACACTTTCACCACAAGATTCGATACATCTGTCAGGGATAGCCCTGAATCATCATACTTAGTATGCAGATAATCAAACATAACCTTCCCTTTACACACCCTAGTATAAGCACCTCTCCTATGAGCATGGCCTCCCAACCATGACCATCTGTCATCTTGGGCACTGCATAGGTGGACAACATTGAGAGGTAGCCTCAACTCAAACCTCTCCCGCGAGGGAACTAATACTAATGCATATAAATTTCCAGCTAAGCCTTACCCAATTCAGGTAGTGTGGTTGTACGGTAAATTTGGAATGATATCGCATCCGAATCCAATCATCAGTTTTATAAAAAGGGTTAAGGCTCATGCCTCAACATTTTCATCATCATAAACCATTTGTGTTTCTCAACACATGTCAAAACATCTCAATAGAATGACTCATCATTCCAAGGTTTTCATAATTCATTTTCACCAAGTGTTCCCATCTAAAGTGACTCAAGTTTTTGATCTACTCTAAACTACTAAGTTAAGAGTGTTCACTAAGGTTGAAAAGATGGGTTCAATCTCATGCCATAGAATCACATCTAAAGGGTTCTAAATAGATCAAGTTTTATACTCTTTATGCTACCTTCAAAACAAGTAAAGAGCTTTGTGTAAACTAAGGGAGGTAAAACTTGTAAATAAGACTTGGGGTAACTAATAGTCAAAGGGGGTGTGATCAAAGCATGCTTAAAGCATCTTTGCTAAATCATCTAGTTTGGTCCTAGCTTGCTAAGTAGGAAACTTGCAAGGGTTAGCTTGCATTGTTAATGGTGGCTTGCAAGTACAACTTGCAAGGGTTAACTTGGATAGTGCTAGCTTGCCTTGGTTGGTGCAGTGGTTGAAGTTTTCTTCTTCTTCTTGGTAGAACTCCTCCTCCTCGAAAGCTTGGTCGGTACTACCGTCTATAAATACATACGGAGTACACAATCACCAAACAATACTTAACTAGGCTAAATAGCATTCTAAGACACACATTTGATGATCTATTATCATCACAACCATCACAAGTTTAAATCACTAGTTTCATTCTTTTTATTTTAGAAAAGTAATTTCTACTCATTGAAAAAATTAACTAAGATTTAATATTCACCACTTAAAATATGGGATCATGTTGACACATGTCATCACCACATATTCTAACATGTGGAAATGAGATTTAAAGGCTGGATCATAATTACTTTGGTTTAAGTTCATTATTTAATGATTTAAAGTGACTAGAAATGCCTATATAGCATTATTTTCGTACTAGTCCAAAGTCACTGCATGTAAACCTTAATATTATTACATATTTAGATAGATATGATGAAACGTGATTTTTGAGAGTTGGAATCAACTCAAAAGCTAACTTGGTTGATTTTATAAAAATGTTGCAAGGTGCAAATGCTTCTGTTTTGTTATTTTTATTAGGAGAGATCTATAACTATATTTGAATTAAATCCAACGGGCTTGGATAGATCATTCAATACCTTTCAGGCAAAATTGGTTTTATGCAATTTGGATTTGTAAAACTCCCAGAATGGAATTTTAAACTAGTGGACAGAAATAAGATTAGCTCTAAAAAGAAAAATCTAATTTTGAATGGCTGGGCTAGCGCGGGAAGGAACATGGGCCGGCCCAGTGGTGCTCCGCGGCGCGGGGCTCAGCTGACAGGGGGGTCCTGCTGGTCAGTGGCTCTTAACACGCGAAACGGTACGCGTGCTGTGGACCGTAGGATTAGAAGTGGGATCTACGGCTGAGGTTCGTCGTCGACGACGAACAGGTTGTCGGCAAGCTCGAACCCTAGCGACTCGGTGGGGGTCTACCGGGGACGTACCAGGGCTCCAGCAAGGTCGGTGAGGCGGGCAAACGGGCTGGAAGACGACGGCGAGGCGAGGCGGCGCGGTTGCGGCGGAGCTTGGGGTGCCCTAAATCGCAGGCGCCCTTCTCCTCCTGCTGCAGCGGCTCTGGCTCCAATTCCGGCGAGGCAGAGCTCGAGCAGCGTCGGTGAGAGGTGGGTGAGGTTCAGTGAGAGGTGGGGAGTGAGTGAGTGTGGAGAAATGAGGCTGGGGAGGCCGCCTTATATAGGCTCGACGGTGAGACCGAGCGGTGTGGGCAGGCGACTCCGGCGAGGGCCGCACAGGGGGCTAGCAGCGTGGCTCGAGTTAGGGGACGGTGGCCTATCTCCTGGCGGTGCGCTGAGGCTTAAAGGCACGGCAAGGCGAGCTCTGTGCTGGTCGGGAGCGTCATGCGCTCTGGGCGGCAGAGGCGGTGGGTTCGACGGCGAGCGGTGGCTAGGGTGCGTTGGGCGGCCAGCGGGGGTGTCTGGGGTGTTCCCTAGGTCATGGCGAAGCGGTAGGTGCGGGCTACGGCCGAGAGGCGGTCTGTGCACGCGGGGACAGGGCGCGCTCTGCGGGTGGCGTCGGCATGGTCGACCAGCTCCGGGCGCGGCGGTTCTTGGCCGTTCTTGTCTCTGTCTCTAGGCTGGGGCTGGTTGGATGGTGGAGGTGGACCACGGGCGACATGCTGGACAAGGTGAGAGAGGCTGGCGGCTACTGTGGCGCGATGTCGCCGGTGAGGGTGCTCAAGGTGCTCGGCCTTAATGGCCATGACCATTTGGTCGTGTGCATAGGGCTTGGCCAGGCTAGCAAGGGTAGGGGTGCACTGGGGGGTACAAGGGGACCGAGTTAGGCCCAAATGGTGACCAAAATCACTGCTCCAAATAGTGTTTTGAATTTGGCCAGATTTGTGCCTGCCACCTGTTTGATGAAATGGCCGCAAGAAGTAAACTTTTGAATTTTGGTTTCAAATTTTTTGGGTGATCTACACTAGTGCTAGGTAGTCTCTGGTTGCAAGGGTTTTGAAAGTGGAGCTCATTTTGATGGTTTTTCAAATAGGGATGATCTATGCATATGCATTGAATTCAATTTTCCAATGCCTTTTAAATATAGGGTTTGAATGTTTTTAGCAGATCAAAAGGTGGGCCTTGGTACCTCATTATGTGTACTAGAAAGGGGTGCAAAGATCATGAATTGTTTCTGTTAAGAAATGAGTGCTAGGAACACTCAAAGTAGTGTAGTGGATTAAAATGGCCAAAATGACCATTCCTCCTTTTTAATTGTTTTTGATTTGATTTTGTTTAGTAAAAGTTTGGGAATGATGTAGATGATGTTTAAATCACCAAAGAAACATTTTACAACCAAAGAATCACAGAACCATGGCAATTCAAATCAATTCCTAATTTAAATGCTCATACACATGAATGCTTTCATTTTTAATTTGGAAAAGTTTTTGTTAACCCTAAATTTGATGATTTAGATCTTGATAAGATTGGATTGAAGTTTTGGGATGTTACAAACCTTTCCCCCTTAAAAAAATATCGTCCCGAGATTTTCAAGGAAAACTTAAGAACTAAAGAGATCTGGGAATTCTGTCCTGATGTAATCTCCTCGCTCCCAAGTGACTTCCTCCTCGGTATGGTTGCTCCACTGAATCTTGAGAAACTTGATACTCCTGGTCCTAGTGGTTCTGTAGGCTTCTTCTAAGATACGGATAGGTACTTCTCTATAGGTCAAGTCATTGTTGATTTTCACAGCTCTGTGAGCGATGTTCTTGAAAACTTCAGTCTTCTCGGGCACTTCCAAACATTTGCGAAGTAACGAGATATGGAACACATTATGGATGGCAGACATCTCTTCAGGCAGTTCCAGTTGATACGATACTTCTCCTCGACGATTCAGAATTTTGAAGGGCCCGATATATCTAGGGGCTAACTTTCGTTTCAGACTAAAGCGTTGAGTTCCCTTCAATGGTGAAACCTTGAGATATACAAAATCTCCGACATTGAAAGTCAGGTCTCTCCTTCTCTTGTCAGCATAACTCTTCTGTCTAGATTGGGTGGTCTTGAGATGCTTACGGGCTTTATGAACTTTCTCTTCTGCTTCTCGGAGAATGTCGGGTCCAAAGATCTGACTCTCTCCTACTTGCGACCAATTCAAAGGGGTACGACACTTTCTTCCGTATAGGAATTCAAATGGTGCCATCTGCAAACTAGCTTGATAACTATTGTTATATGAGAATTCTGCGAAAGGCGGGCAATCTTCCCATTTTGATCCATATTCCAACACACAAGCTCTAAGCATATCCTCTAGGATCTGGTTGACTCTCTCAGTCTGTCCATCAGTTTGCAGGTGATAAGCGGTACTGAAGTTCAACTGGTGCCTAATCCTTCTTGAACTTTCTGCCAAAATCTTGAGGTAAACTGAATTCCTCGATCTGATACTATGGTCTTGGGGGTTCCATGCAGACTAACAATTCTAGCAATATATAGGTATGCTAGCTTTGCACTCTGGTAGGTAGTCTTGACAGGTATAAAGTGGGCCACCTTAGACAGTCTATCAACTATGACCCAGATTGAGTCATTTCCCCTACTAGAACTAGGCAAACCGGTGATAAGGTCCATTCCGACGGAATCCCATTTCCATTCCGGAATCTGCAATGGTTGCAATATTCCTGCAGGTCTCTGATGTTCTGCTTTGACTCTTTGACAGATGTCACACTTGGCGATGTAGCTTCCGATTTCTCTCTTCATCTTGTGCCACCAAAATTGCTCTTTCAAATCCTAATACATCTTCGTTCCTCCGGGGTGGATAGAATAAAGAGTATCATGAGCTTCCTTCATGATAACTTGCTTCAGCTCCGAATCTGCTGGCACACAGATACGTCCTTTGTACCACAGTACTCCTTCTTCATCTTCAGTGAATCCAGGTACCTTTCCTGTACCAATACGACGTTTGATTCCGTCGATACTTTCATTTCCCTTCTAGGCTTCCTTGATTTGGCTAATCAAAGTGGGTTGAAGTTCAATGCTAGCTAAGAATCCTTTGCTAACTAATTCAGTCCTGAACTGCTCCAACTCCTCATACAAGCTTGGTTGCTTCTCCTTGATCATGGTGTTTAGCCTACACGGCAATCTGCTAAGAGCATCCACTACCACATTGGCTTTACCGGGGTGATAGTGAATGTCAAGGTCATAATCCTTGATTAACTCTATCCATCTCCTTTGTCTCATATTCAGCTCCTTCTGAGTGAAAATATACTTCAAGCTCTTATGATCTGAGTAAATCTCACAGCGATTACCCATCAGATAATGACGCCATGTCTTCAATGCTAGAACCACAACTGCTAGCTCAAGATCATGGGTCAGATAGTTCTGCTCATGCTGTTTCAGTTGTCGAGATAGGTACGCGATAATTTTGCCTTCTTGCATCAATACACACCCTAGACCAATCTTGGATGCATCACAGTATACATCAAACGGCTTCTTGATGTCTGGCATGACCAATATTGGGGCTGATATCAATCTCTTCTTCAGCTCCTGAAAACTGGCTTCACATTTGTCTGTCCATTCAAACTTCTTGTCCTTCTTCAACAATTGGGTCATTGGTCGGGCTATGCTCGAGAATCCCTCTACGAACTTGCGATAATATCCCACTAATCCGAGAAATACACGGACTTGAGTTTGAGTGGTTGGGGCTTCCCATTCTTCGACATCTTTGATCTTGGCGGGATCAACAGAGACTCCTCCGGCTGACACAATATGTCCTAGGAATCCTACTTCCTTTAGCCAAAACTCACACTTGCTGAACTTGGCATATAACTGATGCTCTCTCAGGGTTTCTAGGATAACTCTCAGATGTTGCTCATGCTCTTCTTCTGATTTGGAGTAGATAAGAATGTCGTCGATAAACACAACTACAAACTTATCTAGGAATTTCATAAAGATCTTATTCATGAGATTCATGAAATAAGCAGGGGCATTGGTTAATCCAAAAGACATAACCGTATACTCGTATAAACCATAACGAGTAGTAAAGGCGGTCTTCGGAATATCCGTTGCACGAATCTTAAGTTGGTGATAACCAGTCCTAAGATCAATCTTTGAGAATACCTGAGCTGCGGTAAACTGATCAAATAGATCCTCTATCTTTGGCAAGGGGTACTTGTTCTTGATGGTGACATCATTCAACTTTCTGTAATCGGTGCATAGACGGTTGCCTCCATCTTTCTTGTCGACGAATAACACTGGTGATCTCCATGGCGATGCACTTGGTTGAATCAAGCCTTTCTCTAACATGGCATCCAACTGCTTTTTCAGTTCCACTAACTCTGAGGGGTTCATGCTATAGGGTCTCTGGGCTATGGGTCCGGTTTCGGGTATTAGTTCGATAATGAACTCAATATCCCTATCCGGGGGCATACCTGGCAATTCGTCTGGGAATACGTCGGGGTATTCACAAACTACTCTGACTTGGTTTATGGTGGGCAGGGCTACACTCTTGTTGCACTTGAATTGACGGGGTAAGGTTTCAGGGATATGTTCTACTATTACTCCAGAACTACTGGTCATGGTGATGGCTTTCTTAGCACAGTCTATCAGTCCTTTATGCCTTGACATCCAGTCCATACCTAGTACTACTTCCAATCCTTTGGTTCCAAGTACCATTAGGTTTGCATAAAAATCTATCCCATGTATTCTGATAGGCACAGCTTTGCAAATTTTTCTAGCTTTGGTTGTTGAACTGAGGATTTGAACTATCATGACATGCTTCAGGTTGGTTGGGTGAATCTTAATAGTGCATGCAAATTCTTCGGTGAAAAATGAATGCGATGCTCCCGAATCAAACAATACTCTGGCTAAAACTGAGTTGACAGAAAACATACCCAGCACTACATCTGGCACTTCCTAGGCTTCTTCTGCGTTCATGTGGAAGAGACGGGCGTTGCGGTTGTGAGGGTTCCCTGGGGAAAATCTCCTTCCTGGTTGAACACGACGCAGCTGCTGAGCTGGGGCATCCACATTGGCATTGGCTGCAGTCTTCTTGGGACACTCATTGGAGTAGTGACCCTGCACTCCACACTCAAAACAAGTGATCTGGGACTTGTCCTTGACTGCGACAGGCACCGCATTGCTGCCAGTTCTGGGTGCAGTGTTGTTGTTGTTATGATCTTGGGAGGTGCACGGTTGAAGTTGTTGGCATTACCGGAGTTGTGATTGTTTCCTACGGACTTCACATTGCCTCCGCTACGGTTGGGGTAGCTTGGGCGAGAATTTGGGGGTCGGTTGTTCCTTGGTGCATATCCTGGTGAAGGGTTGGGATGGTACTTCTGGTGACTATTGGATCCAGACTGCTGCATCATACGACGCTTGCGGTTGTCGTTTGCCTGGTTAATCTTCCCTTCCATCTGAGTGGCAGAGTCGACTAGCTCTTCGAGATCCTCGAAACGGATGTTGACGAGGACTGTCTGCATCTCATCATGCAGTCCATTCAGGAATCTCTCCTTCTTCTTGGCCTCCGTGTTGATCTCATCAGGTGCATATCTGGCAAGTGATAGGAATCTATCACGATACTCCACCACAGTCATTCTTCCTTGCTTTAATTCGCGGAACTCATCTCTCATTCTATTGACTAGACCTTGCGGCACGTGGGTGCGGCTGAACTTGACTTTGAATGCTTCCCATGTCATCACTTGACCATGGTTCATATTGTGGATGCTATTCCACCAAGATCTTGCATCTCCTGTCAGATAGTGGGTGGCAAAGAGAACTTTCTCATTTTCATCAACTCTTCAACTTCTAAGTTGTTTTCCATGGTCTGCAACCAGTCATCAGCATCTAATGGGTTTTCAGAAGTGCTAAAGATTGGGGGATTGGTATTCTGGAAGTTCTTTAGCTTAGATCCTTGATGATCCTGATTTCCATGCCCTTGGTTGTTGAGGGACATCTGGGCGATCTGCTGCAATGTTGCTAAGTTGGCTTGGCGCTCTGCCCTGCTTGCTTCACGGTCTGCGATGAGATTCTGCAAGATCTGCAGCATTGGGTCTTGCGATGAGCTGCTCCCTCCTTGGTTTCCACGAGTCATCTGAAGATTGAGATGGATATAGGGGTAAGAGGGAAATTCTAAGGTTCATGGTTTTGGGTTTTCAAAGCTAAAACTTTGAGTTAGACTCAGGTTTTTCAACTACTCCATTTCATTCATGCAAGCAACACACGATACAACACACACCACAACAATCCAAGGGAAAACAGATGGTTTGAAGAACCATTCTGCAAGCTATGATACAATGAGACCGATACATCTCATGCTATGACAGTGCTCTAGTGCATCTACTCATTGTCGATGAAGTCGGAGTCATCATCGTCAGTGTAGAAGTCCACGGCATCCTCCGCCAAAAAGTCATCATCATTGTTGAGGTAAGAATCCATGTCTCCCTGGATGTCTTCACCCTCATCTTCTTCTTCTTTTGCTGCAAGCTGGGCTGCCTGCTCCTTGACTGTCTTCTCGAGGTCGGACACCTTCTTGCGAAGACGGGCGATGGTGCGATCCTTCTTTGCACGCTGGCGGCGAAGAGACTGGCGATCCTGGACGAGCTGTGCGAAAGTCTAGGCCTTCTAGTCGGCAATGGCACGGTTCTGGTTGGCTAAATCCCTGGCATTGTCCAGCTCCTTCTGACGGTCATACAACAGGAAGTCAAGGTTCTCCACTTGGCACTTCAGTGCGGGATGACTTGGCATCTCCATCGGCATTCCCATGAAGTCACGTCTTGCATAGTGGGCAAAACGGGTTCCTTGGATTTGGTTGACGCTAAGGGCACATACACGTGCTAGAGCTTCATGCATTGCCCTGGCTAATCCATCTAGCCAGTTGTTCTCTCTCACGGAGAACTGAATTCTCCTAGAAGTTGGTGCTTCAATGCTTCCTCTAAGATCTGCGGTGACTAGCCACGGTAGGTCTCCTCCTGGGGGTCCTGGAAGTTGAGCTCCAAGAAACTCCGGATGTGGGCGTCCCAGTAACTCTGACAGTGAATCCAGATCCCTCTCGAAGATCAGCTGACCTCCGTTTCCCAACTGGTAAAACTTGCTGAACTGAGACTCCATCTACAAGAATTAAGGATGAGGAAGTTAGTGAAGTGATCAAGTGTGTCAAATTTTAAGTAGTAGTGTAAGAATTTTGAGGAACATGAATTTTTGAAAAAGACTGAATCCACAAGGATAAGAGAGGAGGTAGTTTTTCATAAATACTCATTTTGGTTTGGAAACTAAGTTTTTGTTTAAACGTCCATTCTAACTAGGGTCTCCTATGGTCAGGATGGCTCTGATACCAACTTGTCAACACCCAAATTTTTAATCCCAGATGCCTGTTATGCCATACCTCGCAATCCTAGGATTACCATTTTTGCGAGACATAACGGATTCGATATCACAGTACATCATCCATTACAAACCATACATAAGGTCTTACACCAATAAGGATCTCATGATCCAGTCTTAATACAACAAGCAGCGGAAATAAAAGATAAGCGTAGCGGTGGGGTCCATCTTTAGGGCCACAGGAAATGCTGACGAAGGCAGATAGTCCTAGTTATCATAGCCGTCCTACTGGCCATCATCCTGATAGTCTCCTTCATAGTCTGGCCATGATAATAGCTAGGGACAAAAGCCATGAGTACTCTTTAAGTACTCGCAAAGTACCACTAACAAGTAGGATAGTTCTAAAGTTAAAGTGATAACTCTATGTTTAACTATAAAGTTAAGTTTGAAACCTAAGCTGAGTTCAGAAGCAAAGAAAGATAAAGTAAAGTTCTAGAATCGCTTAAGTTGGAAAGCTAATGTCATAAACACAACCCTGTTGTGGTCAAGTCAAAGTTCATCCTTCATTTCAAGTTATTTGGAAAACATCTGACAACGAAACAGTATGGCCATTCCAACTGTCCATAACCGCGGACGCGGCTATTCGAATAGTTTGACACTCTGCAGAGGTGGTACACTTTCACCACAAGATTCGATACATCTGTCAGGGATAACCCTGAATCATCATACTTAGTATGCAGATAATCAAACATAACCTTCCCTTTACACACCCTAGTATAAGCACCTCTCCTATGAGCATGGCCTCCCAACCATGACCATCTGTCATCTTGGGCACTGCATAGGTGGACAACATTGAGAGGTAGCCTCAGCTCAAACCTCTCCCGCGAGGGAACTAATACTAATGCATATAAATTTCCAGCTAAGCCTTACCCAATTCAGGTAGTGTGGTTGTACGGTAAATTTTGAATGATATCGCATCCGAATCCAACCATCAGTTTTATAAAAAGGGTTAAGGCTCATGCCTCAACATTTTCATCATCATAAACCATTTGTGTTTCTCAACACATGTCAAAACATCTCAATAGAATGACTCGTCATTCCAAGGTTTTCATAATTCATTTTCACCAAGTGTTCCCATCTAAAGTGACTCAAGTTTTTGATCTACTCTAAACTACTAAGTTAAGAGTGTTCACTAAGGTTGAAAAGATGGGTTCAATCTCATGCCATAGAATGACATCTAAAGGGTTCTAAATAGGTCAAGTTTTATACTCTTTATGCAACCTTCAAAACAAGTAAAGAGCTTTGTGTAAACTAAGGGAGGTAAAACTTGTAAATAAGACTTGGGGTAACTAATAGTCAAGGGGGGTGTGATCAAAGCATGCTTAAAGCATCTTTGCTAAATCATCTAGTTTGGTCCTAGCTTGCTAAGCAGGAAACTTGCAAGGGTTAGCTTGCATTGTTAATGGTGGCTTGCAAGTACTTGGATAGTGCTAGCTTGCCTTGGTTGGTGCAGTGGTTGAAGTTTTCTTCTTCTTCTTCTTGGTAGAACTCCTCCTCCTCTAAAGCTTGGTCGGTACTATCGTCTATAAATACATACGGAGTACACAATCACCAAACAATACTTAATTAGGCTAAATAGCATTCTAAGACACACATTTGATGATCTATTATCATCACAAGTTTAAATCACTAGTTTCATTCTTTTTATTTTAGAAAAGTAATTTCTACTCATTGAAAAAATTAACTAAGATTTAATATTCACCACTTAAAATATGGGATCATGTTGACACATGTCATCACCACATATTCTAACATGTGGGAATGAGATTTAAAGGTTGGATCATAATTACTTTGGTTTAAGTTCATTATTTAATGATTTAAAGTGACTAGAAATGCCTATATAGCATTATTTTGGTACTAGTCCAAAGTCACTGCATGTAAACCTTAATATTATTACATATTTAGATAGATATGATGAAATGTGATTTTTGAGAGTTGGAATCAACTCAAAAGCTAACTTCTTTGATTTTATAAAAATGTTGCAAGGTGCAAATGCTTCTGTTTTGTTATTTTTATTAGGAGAGATCTATAACTCTATTTGAATTAAATCCAACGAGCTTGGATAGATTATTTCAATACCTTTCAGGAAAAATTGGTTTCATGCAATTTGGATTTGTAAAACTCCCAGAATGGAATTTTAAACTAGTGGGTAGAAATAAGATTAGCTCTAAAAAGAAAAATCTAATTCTGAATGGATGGGCTAGCGCGGGAACGAACATGGGCCGGCCCAGTGGCGCTCCTCGGCGCGGGGCTCAGCTGACAGGGGGTCCCGCTGGTCAGTGGCTCTTAACACGTGAAACAGTACGCACGCTGTGGACCGAAGGATTAGAAGTGGGATCTATGGCTGAGGTTCGTCGTCGACGACGAACAGGTCGCCGGCGAGCTCAAACCCTAGCGGCTCGGTGGGGATCTATCGGGGACGTACCAGGGCTCCAGCAAGGTCGGTGAGGCGGGAAAACGGGCTGGAAGACGACGGCGAGGCGAGGCGCGGTTGCGGCGGAGCTTAGGGTACCCTAAATCGCATGCGCCCTTCTCCTGCTGCTGCGGCGGCTCCGGCTCCAATTCTGGCGAGGCAGAGCTCGAGAGGCGTCGGTGAGAGGTGGGTGAGGTTCAGTGAGAGGTGGGAAGTGAGTGAGTGTAGAGAAATGAGGCTGGGGAGGCCGGCTTATATAGGCTCGACGGTGAGACCGAGCGATGTGGGCAGGCGACTCCGGCGAGAGCGGCACAGGGGGCTAGCGGCGTGGCTCGAGGTAGGGGACGGTGGCCTATCTCCTGGCGGTGCGCTGAGGCTTAAAGGCGCGGCAAGGCGAACTCTGTGCTGGTCGGGAGCGTCACGCGCTCTAGGCGGCAGAGGCGGCGGGTTCGATGGCGAGCGGTGGCTGGGGTGCATTGGGCGGCCAGCGGGGGTGTTTGGGGTGTTCCCTATGTCATGGCGAAGCGGTAGGCGCGGGCTGTGGCCGAGGGGCAGTCTGTGCATGCGGGGACAGGGCACGCTCTGCGGGCGGCATCGGCATGGTCGACCAGCTCCGGGCGCGGCGGTTCTTGGTCGTTCTTGTCTCTGTCTCTAGGCTGGGGCTGGTTGGATGGTGGAGGTGGACCACAGGCGATGTGCTGGACAAGGTGAGAGAGGCTGGCGGCTACTGTGGCGCGATGTCGCCGGTGAGGGTGCTCAAGGTGCTCGGCCTTAATGGCCATGACCATTTGGTCGTGTGCACAGGGCTTGGACGGGCTAGCAAGGGTAGGGGGTGCACTGGGGGGACAAGGGGACCGAGTTAGGCCCAAATGGTGACCAAAATCACTGCTCCAAATAGTGTTTTGAATTTGGCCAGATTTGATCCTGCCACCTGTTTGATGAAATGGCCGCAAGAAGTAAACTTTTGAATTTTGGTTTCAAATTTTTTGGGCGATCTACACTAGTGCTAGGTAGTCTCTGGTTGCAAGGGTTTTGAAAGTGGAGCTCATTTTGATGGTTTTTCAAATAGGGATGATCTATGCATATGCATTGAATTCAATTTTCCAATGCCTTTTAAATATAGGGTTTGAATGTTTTTAGCAGATCAAAAGGTGGGCCTTGGTACCCCATTATGTGTACTAGAAAGGGGTGCAAAGATCATGAATTATTTCTGTTAAGAAATGAGTGCTAGGAACACTCAAAGTAGTGTAGTGGATTAAAATGGCCAAAATGACCATTCCTCCTTTTTAATTGTTTTTTATTTGATTTTCTCTAGTAAAAGTTTGGGAATGATGTAGATGATGTTTAAATCACCTAAAAAACATTTTACAACCAAAGAATCATAGAACCATGGCAATTCAAATCAATTCCTAATTTAAATGCTCATACACATGAATGCTTTCATTTTTAATTTGAAAAAGTTTTTGTTAACCCTAAATTTGATGATTTAGATCTTGATAAGCTTGGATTGAAGTTTTGGGATGTTACACTTATCCTCCCTTAAGGCATAATCAAAATCACTAAAAGCCAAACTTAACTCGATGGAGTTCTTCCAGCGAGGAAAGTTACTTCCCGTCAGTGGCTCGACAATGTCATAGCGTATCGCAGCGGAAGCTAAAAAATTTACATGAAAATTCATTAGTAAATTGCATGAGTGTAAACTAAAACACACCATAAACATCAAAGTTTCAATTCTATGTCAAAACACCGCTGGGCAGAAGTGACATAAGATTAAAACACCATTAGGAGAAAGACTTACAAAATTAATACAACGTTGGTCAGAATTAATTTTACATTCATGACATTTTGATAATAAGCATCGAAATAAAACATAAGGAAACTTAACATTATTCGATGCCTAAAATGGTCATACAACATTAAAACACATTAAATATTCTAGACAAAAAATCGCGTTGGTTCATTTTAGTCCAGAATAGTGACATGTTTTACAAATCATATTTAGGCAACCATTTTCTGTATTAAATTTCAGTACAAAGCATAAAAGAAACACATAATAGCATAAGGAAAATTGTACTGAAATAAAATAGATAAAACAAAAAACAAAAAAACACGGCAGCCCAGTTTTTTGTGCTGGGCCGCAGCCCATCCTCAATTCAGCCCAAAATCCCCACCCCGGCCTGCCATATCCTCCAGACCGCCGCTGTGGACCGTTGGATCCATCCAGCGGTCAGGATTTGACAGCGTTCGTTCTCCCGGCTCGTTGCCAGTGACTGAGGGAGGCGACGGCGTGACCCGCGTTCACCTCTCCGCCGAGTGCCCCATGTAGGGGTGGACACCAAGCTCGAAGCTCGAGGCTTGGCTCGGGCTCGACAAGGCTTGGCCCGGGCTCGGCTCGGCTCGAAGGTGGAACAAGCCAAGCCTTAATATTGCTACTTGGGCTCGAGGCTCGACAAGCCAGCTCGGTGAAGCTCGCAAGCCGGCTCGAAAGCGTGATGTAATGAAAAATTCGTCTTTTGCTAAAAGTTAGTAATTAACAATTATAATCTAACAACTTTCACGAAGTATTAGTAACCATATATCACAAGTTCATAACCTAAATTCTTCTGACCCAAATTAGTTGACTTAGATTTGTCTAGATTCGGTTGTATCTAAACATGATTTAGTATGAGATTTATCCGTATCTAGATAAATTTAAGTCAACTAATTTAGGTCGGAGGGAGTAATACAGTGATGCACTCTTATAATAGGAAAATTCATATAGTGCCAGCAAGTTTAGAAAATACTATGAAATATGAGCAACACAAAGCAAAGCAGTAGCCAAGGAGGACTGTCGGAAGAACAAATAACAGTGCAAAATTAGATAGTACCAGCAAGTTTAGAAAATACTCCCTCTGTTCATAAATATAAGATATTCTAGTTTTGTGAATTGAATGTATTTAGACGCTTTTTAGTGTATAGATTCACTCTAAGCCTCTAGATACATTCGATTCACAAAGCTAAAATGTCTTATATTTCCGAAGGGAGGGAGTACTATGCAATATTGGATTAAGCAACGGTACCATATCACAGTGCAAAATCGTATCCATCTGTATACACCATCCTGCTTGTTCAATAGGAAAGATATCATACAAGAGCAGCAACAACTTGTTCATGCCTGTACTTTCTAAATGATGAAGGCAGGCGAGGCGTTCAGCACGGACAACTACGACCTGGTGTCGCTCTGTCCGGCAAGGCACCGACACCGGTGCTACGACGACCACGGTCACTGCTGCCCTGGAGACAGTGTAGAACAAGAACGGCCGCATCGCCGCCACAGAAGGCATCCCCAGGATCAAGTCAAACATTGGGCAGTGGCCGTCCACGGATCCATGCTGCGCAGAAGAGGAGCAGCTGGGGGAAGAACAGAAGAGTAGCCTGCTACACGCGGATGAACGGCGGCGGCCAACTGTACATGCGCGGCACCGCGCATGTCTGAGAGGAATAGGACTGGGAGGATCAAGCGGTAGAGGGATCCACGGGAGGATGGCATGGTGGCGGCGACCGGCGTCGGTGGTGGCGGCAGTGCTAAACCTAGCGAAATGAGCGCACAAGACGAGAAGGAATCGCACAGTTGGGTTTCAGAGCAGTTGGGCGTTAGGCTATGGTGCCCGGCTCGCAAGCCGACCGAGCCAAGCCTCAAGCTCGGAGCCACGAGCCCGATTTCTGGAAACAAATATGCTACAAGCTAAGTCAGGCTTGGCTCGAATAGTAACAAGCCTGACCGAGCCGCGAGCCGGGTCGGCTCCGCTCGATTCCACCCCTACCCCATGCTCCTCCAAGCCGCAAGAGAGGCAGCGGCGGTGCGCCAGGAACGGCAGTGCCTCGCGTGCCAGGAAGCGGCTGGGGCAGCGCCACGCGCTAGGGGAGCGTCAGTGCCTGCGCACCAGGGAGCGGCAGCGGCACCACGCACGCCAGGGGAACAGCTCCACCTTGGCAGTCGGCGCCCCTTCCCGTCCCAGCCCTCTCCTGTTCATTCTGTCATGATGGTCGTGCTCGCCGGCGGAGCGTGCACTAGACTAGGTCCGGCGCGCTCCTCCGTCGAGCGTAGCTGCCTGCGGCGTTTACCGTACGGGTGGGGAAGGTGGTGCGGCAGCCATCATCATGTGAGTACATTCCGCGCACTCCTCCGTTGGGACGGTAGCGGCGGCGTGGGATCCTCGGCCTCGCTGGAGTAGTGGGTGCTCCGGCGGGCCCTGAAGGGAAAGGCGACGACCCGGCGTCGTCATTAGGTGAGTTCCTTCATACCCAAAATGTGCTCGTGCTTAGATAGTGATCATTCCGAGAAGGGGATTTTGCTAGGGTTAGGGT
The DNA here is from genome assembly GCA_910589775.1 of Avena eriantha. NCBI lineage: Eukaryota > Viridiplantae > Streptophyta > Magnoliopsida > Poales > Poaceae > Avena > Avena eriantha. The sequence goes on along the minus strand of OU342743.1, from coordinate 197,726,266 downwards.
TCATCAAAGGAATTGGGGATTATCTTTTATTTAGTATACAATTCGTGCTCCCCTGCTTCTAATTTTCTTGCAAAGGTAACAACGGACCAAAAAAGAGGGCCAATGCCACATGTGTATCACTGAGACTTAATTGGTTAATTTGTAGTGATCTTTGAACATGTGTTGTACGAATTTGCAAGCAAGTTAGACCTAAGCATGCATACAAAAAATTGTTGGGGCCAAACAGGGGCATTAAAACATCAATTGGAAACGAAATTTGCCTAAAGCATGATCCAAGCATCATAATTGAGATCATCAGATCTCACTTAGGGTTCTAGTGCTGCTTAATTTTGGCATCTGATACCATTGTTAGACATAAAACTACAACAGTAGCACAGGATTGACACAAGCAGCAACTAGAACACCTGATCAACATAATAAGGAGTAATAGATTAGGGCTTTACGGGGTGTTGGAGTCGAGGAAGACGTTATTGCTGCCCGGCTGATACAGACTTGTGTTGTAGTCGAGGGAGATGATGCGGGGAAGGTACGGATACCCTCCGGTCTCCAGCGGCACTGCCCTGGCACCAGCGGGGTGTAGGCTGGCCTTCCCGTCGCTGCTGCGCCTCCCTAGATCGGTAGGGTTTGGGGGTTGTGGAGGAGGAGCTAGGGCAGATCGAGAGCTGGGAGAGATCGATTGCTGCCAGCCTCCCCACCTTTATATGGCGCGGGCGACAGGGGACCTAGAGCCATCGGTGGTACAGGTGCCCCCGATCAAGGCGCGTAAGGTAGCGTACAAGATGGCCATCTCGTTGGTTTTGGTGGGCCTCTCTTTGACTTAACGTTAGTTTATCCTTATCTTTTTATCTGACTCTGTCTCTTGCCTGTTAAACGTGACAGATCACACCAACATATGTTTCTACCCACAGCTGTTGCACCCAATTGGATGAAGGGGACTCTGATGAATTATGATCACTACCGGAAAAACAATTTTTACTGAGTGCCAATCTCTTTGCCGAGTGTAAAATTACCGGAACTCGACAAAGATAATCTTTGCCGAATGTTACACTCGGAAAAAATTAGTGACTCATTAAAATTATGGGATTCCCCGCAGTGAGCGCCCGCGGTCCCGCTTGATTCCCGACCAATCACACCTCCGACATCCCCGCCGTGCGCCCCCTGTGCTCCTGCTTGCCGCCGGCCCCAGCGCTCCCACCTCCGCTGTGAGCCCGAGCCCGACCTCTCATGCTCGTGCTCGCCGTTGGGCTCCCACCTCCCACCGTGCAGGCGCTACCTCCCATGCGCCCGTCCCTGTCCTCCAGTGTTGTCCCCGTCGTGCAATGCGGCCACCGCTGCCCCATCCTCCAGCATCCCCATGGTTGAGCGGGTCCCGAACGCTAACGCCAAGAGACGCGCCGCCAGATCCCCCCGTTTTTGTTCCTAGGCACTCGATTAGGTCTCCTCCACCGCCGCCTTGAATTGTGGCAGGTTCGAGGCAGCTTGGAGATGATGCTGAGAAGGAGCAAGCGTTGCTCTCGGATGACCCAGTGCCACAGACGGCATACACGAGCCACATCCCGATGTGCTCGCATCCAAGGAATGCAAAGAAGTAAGCATCGCGACACCCTCTGCTCTTACTTGCGATTCCATGTGCTATTTGTCCAACGATTGAGAATTTGAGGTTATATTATTTGACTCTATTTGTCCAACAATTGAGAATTCCTTTTTAGAAAAAAGAATTCCATGTGCTCATGATTAGAAAAATAATCAGGATAAGCTTATGCGAATTAGACGACAGGGATTACTGCACCTCAGCTGTTTGTGGTGATGTCTGTGAAGGGAAATTGTGATTCGATCAACACAAATTTTCGAGACTGTTTCATCATCTTTGAATTTAATCCATGTGCAGATTGTGGTTTAATCTCTGTGCTACTTGCGCTTTTGGTTCTGAACTGCGAGCTCTCCTTTTTCGGTGCAGCAGGCAAGACAATGGAGGCCATCAAAGCAAAGGAGCAGCAGGGAACATAAACTCAAGGAAAGGGTGAAGATGGACCGATGAAGATGTAGCTTTAACTGGTATACTAGTTCCTTCCTCCAGTCTAGCTTCTTCTACAGAATTTCTGCAGAGATATCAGCCCTTCCGGTACAAATTATAGAGGAAGAATACCCTGCTAGTTATTTGTTGGCTTGGTAATTTAATCAATTAATTTACAGTGTCCCTTGCCTTTTCGAACACATTATATATGATGTCTTGGTATTATTGCAGGTGCTAGTTGATGTATACGCTGATCCAGAACTCCTTGTTTTTCTCATCTGATACTGCTAGTATTCGAGCAGGGGTCCTTCTCCTGTTTTTTCCTTGAGGTTCTGTGCCTTGGATGCTGTGGGTATTGGATGCAGAATTTTTTCCTACTGAATTGTCTACGTTTGCACAAAGATTTGATGTTCTGTGATTAGCTTCCGTGCGCACCGGCAGGTTCCATCCGGGCTTCAGCAAGCTTGTGATGGGCTGCTGGCGTCGCATTTGGCATGCAGCAGCACCAGCCCGGCTCAACACTGCCTATTCCTTGTAGCCGAGGTGGACCAGCATGGAGGGGCCGTGGTGCGAGCCCACCGCTGCTGGGTGGCCAGGAAGTCGTAGGCGAGTTTGACGAGCGATCAGGTGTCGGAGCAGGCCGAGTGCCTGGATGAGTTTGCCAACTCGCCGGCGACATTCTGGCGCTGTCCCCACTGGGCCTGCACGCTGACCTGTCTCGAGAGCCTCGTGCAATACGTGTTCTATCAAAGCCGTGGTCGATGTTGGCGGCTGGCGCCCACGTGTTCTCGTGTCGTTCGTGTCTCCGAGCTTAATTAGAAGTACTGTATCAGTCTTTCTGGGTATGCTTTGTGTCTGGATAGCAGATTTGAAACTGGGAGATTCTTTTTCCATGTCCACGCATTAACTACAACCGGGAAGTTTATTTGGAAAATTCTTAGATTAGTACATGCACAGTTCAAACTAGATTTCTGCTATATCGACTTACGAAAAACAGATGTAATTTCCTTACTTGAAGACAGGAACTACAGCAGGGATCGTTCGTTGTCTATACCGGAACTCGTGGCCGAAAAGGATTTTAATGAAATATATCTATGCAACTAGTCAGTTAGATCAGAGGATATTATTTCATGATTGTCAAACTTATGTTACATCCATTTTTCCCATGTATGAGCAGGAATACTTTTCTTCTAGTCAAATAATTTTTCTAGAATACCATGTATACTTCTTTGTGCAAATATTTGTTGATCTTCTAATTCTAATGGTTTTTCTTGTTCGGTTGTAAGATTAAGCAAATGGTTGTTGCTACACTTGCTGAATCGGGAATGAGTCTTTCAGACGAAGTCATAGAGATCATCTTGCTGAATCGGGAATGAGTCTTTCAGATGAAGATCATCGTTGATATGGTCCGGTTGACTTGTTTAATTTATGTACAATCTTTCTGCACAAGCATATTGAGTACCATTACCCTTTTCTATTGTGTAACACAAGATTTTTCTGATGTTGCGCTAATCTGAGTCCATATCTGATCCTTGATCAATCCAAGTAGAGAGTTTCATATATTCAGTAGAACTTTGCACTGACGTATTTATGTACAGTATTTGTTCTAATTATCGGGAGAATATGGATATTTTACAAATGGGCTATGTGCCTTTGCCTACTACTATTAGTACTATCTATTTCATTTATGTTGTTTTAGGGTAATGAACTTTAGGGTATGGTCTGGTTTTAGCCCAAGGTTGCCGTATCAAATATTTGGCTAGCCAAAATTTCGGTCAAGCTTTTGCTGGCCCATGAGTTGACCAACATTGGCAAGAAAAGAACTAAAGTGGGCAAAGGGGTATTGGCATGTCAAAATATTGGCAACTATACAAAGAAATTTTTGGCCATGACCAAAAAATTGGTACGGTGTGTTTTGGGCACAATCCAAACTCTAGTCATAGTGCCAAAGCTTGTTATTACAGTGGTTTTGCGGAATACATCTTTATATCGTTTTATAACAGTGCATTGTTGCATGAATGCTATCTTTGCACATTTTTGTTAAAATTATTTCCCTCTTGTTAAAAGACTTTTGAGGAGGCGGACACAAAACATGATCGGAAAATTGACAAAGAAGAATGGCGCAATCTAGTTCTCAGGCATCCCTCTTTACTGAAGAACATGACACTCCAATACCTCAAGTAAGATTCGCTAAGTTATTTGCCGATGGTGAATTGCTTACTACTATTCATGAGCTTATTATTATGGTCAAGTTGATGGAAATCTTTGGGGTTAAGAGGTTGCTCTTGAATGAACAATAATAGTATTAACTATTTTTTAATTATATTGCCAAATAAAATTGGTCACTGAAATGGTATTTTGGTACTCCCTCCGTTTCAAAATATAAGATGTTTTAACTTTGTGAAGCAAATGTATCTAGATGCCTCTTAGTGTATAGTTCGTAGTGAACCTAAACACTAAAAGGGTCTAGATACATTCTCTTCACAAATCTAAAACATCTTATATTTTGAAATGGAGGGAGTATATTGGAAACTGGAGAGTATGTGACCCTATATTGGAGGCATGAGAATAATTTCATTGCTTAGATTCAGTTTGTACCTTAACATTTCTACTATTGCATATGCTGCTGTTATTTCCCTACTCTATGATCACTAATCAGGTCTACTTTTGCAGGGACATCACCACTACATTTCCAAGCTTTGTGTTCCATTCTCAGGTTGATGACACGTAGAAGTACTGAGAATATTTATGATGGACAATCAGAGACGGTCTCAGTGTTAAGCTTTCCAAGGATGGGTTCACCGAAGTCGTAGTTTCCCAAAGCATATTACATACTGGATTCGATTATTCCACTTGTTCGTGTTGTTAATAGTTTGTTTTCTTGCTTTTTTCTGGAATCTTTCAGCCTGTGTGATGTTTATATGAAGTTTCTTCTATTCCTTTGGGTTAGCTGGTGGTAGGGTTAGCGTTTCACTCTTTTTGTACAGAGCTGAGTTAACTGTATTTTACGCAGGGAACAACTGTGTTGTATATTCTGAATGAATTAAATTGGACGGTGCAGAAATGCATTTGTTGATTGGGTTTGTAAGAATTCATTATTCTCTTAGAGCTAGACTTGTTCTTGTTGTTGTTTTGCTTAATGTTCACGGACGCCTTTGTTGCTTGCATACACGCAGAGTGTATTTTGGTTTCTGGTCTAACAGATGGCTCTTGCTACCAGCAGTATATTTAGGTTCCATTCAGTGAAAGTAAGTCACTATACATAGCCGGTACATGACAGAAACAACTTATAGCTGTTAGGACCGCTACAATAATAAGTATAGTAGAAGTGTAGAACTATACATGTGTAGTGTAAAGGTTGGTAAAGAGACGGAGAAGGAACATGTATGCAGAGGCAGAGCATTAGCAAGACATCTTCGTGGGTAATGTGCTAAAAAATTATTCTCATTTTTGCTTAAGCAGCAGCATTGCAACACGGCGCATGTACTAAGTGACTGATTGTCGCCACACATGTTTACATATCTGAGTACTACAAGAAGCTACTTCAACAGTTTCACTAGACAAGGGGACAAAGCATCAGGAATCTCTTGAAAACGAGTGGCATACAACTTGACTCTACAAGCGAGAAGTTGCGCACACAGCATACTGGTAACTGTTGCTTTCGAAGTTTTAATTGCTGCACAAGGGTCATACAACCATGTACCGAGGGAGAAACATAATAATTTAGTGTTGAACTCAAAGAATACATCTCAAGTTACATTAAACCCAGGGAAGGGAACAGGGGGTAACAAAACCAGGATAAATCGAATCCTATAAGGTGAACATACAGTATCAATCCGAGGTTCTGTAACAGAACCCAGATAATTCAGTATCTATCCGTTAGACATGCAACACAACTGATCAAGATGCCAAATGCATGAATGAGGGAGGGTATGAGGAAGCACACAAAACTCCATGTTACAACCCTACGGTATTTGGAAGCTTCTCTACATCTGATTTTGGCATGGTGGCACTCATATCCAACTGTGGGCAAGCGATCATTCACATCAGGTAGCCTCTCAATGTTCAGATCAGTCGTCGTCTGTGTCATCTGTCTTCTGCTTCTTCCACTTGTAAGCAGCTTCCAATATCTTGAGGTTCGGCGCCAGCGCCACCTCATCAGGGAAGATATAATCAATGTACTCCTCGTACCTAGGGTAGAGCAAATGTTCATGTGTCAGTATATTAGTTACTTTTTTCCTGATTTCAAATTTCTTTAACAGAATTTGGATTGCACAAGGGCCACATAGTAGCATGCTAAACATGGCAAGCCACCAGCTTCTGAAAATACAATACCAAGAATAAAGAACTTTCTTTTTGGAGGGAAACCAAGAATAAAGAATTGAGTAAAAGGCATACGCAATATTGGAGCCATCGTCTGAGGGGAGTGGTCTCTTCCTCTTCACTTTCCTCGGCGCCTTCTTCTGCACTAAGGTGACATCGCCAAGATCACCAAAGCTCAACTCCTTTTTGAGCCATTCTTCCAAGAGCATTGCTCTTTCCTCCTTTAGCTCTGCAGCATTAGTCCTGAAGTAGTCGAATCCCCTTTCAAAAACAGCTGGCAACCATAACACATCAATGTCAGATTAAGTGCACCATGAATTGAAAATCTCTACTATAAATCTAAAAAAAATCTCGTGGTTCTGTTTTCAATATTCATGCTGTGTTTTCTGTCATTGTGGGGACATGTGTGCTTCTATTACAAACACAGTCTCTACAACTAAGCTGTCATATTTACTTTAGATGAGATTAAGGTTATCCGATTGTGCACTTTTTATTTGTTGCTGGGACTTGTGTGCTTCTATTACAAGCACAGCCTCTGCAACTAAGCAGACATGGACAACACTAGATTGGCAAATGTGGATCATTTACTAAACTACTAGCAACAACATGAAAACCTGTCATATTTCTTTTTAGCATTGGACACAATAACTATGTTATTTCACGGCATCAAAATGTATCTTTAGCTTCTCCACCTTCGGAGCGTTTAGTCACTCTTAGATTCTGCCTTGGCTAGCTTGTCCAGGAATGTCCCTTAAAAGGTTGTATTTGAGTTGTACATGAGGCTGGTAGTAATTGAGAAAAAGAAGGTGAGCTCTCCCCAGGAGTTACAATTGGCTATAAGATGTATCTTGTTGCTTGAGCCTTAGTTTCTTGCATCTGGAGAGATGTGCATGCTGAAACATTGAGTTTGCTCAAATTTACCCACAGTATGTCTTAAGTGTCTCAGTTCACTCTAGAATCATGTCATTGATTAGAATAAACTTCTAGCTAGCATTAGTGATGTTTTATTCAAGGGTTGCAATTTTACTGGACTTAGAATTACAACACAACTAACAATAACATTGTTGTTTGTACTTGGCAGGCAGTTCGCTGAATAATAAACGATGGCAGGAGCGACGGCTAGGCGAGCTTTGCACATATAAGGGTACGAGAGGAATATGCGAGTAATTAAGGTTAGCTTGGACTGCAAGTGGGGAAAGAGGGATCGTTTTTCTTGGAGAAGGCAGCTGACTAAGGGCTCTGCTGCTGGTCTCATTTGTCTATCATTCATGTTATCCTGTAACTATCCGAAGTATAAGCTATAGGAACGACTACTGCGAAAACACCAACGCCCAGCGGCAAGTGACATATTGTTGGGGTGGGGTTACTACCGTGTACAGTGATGACTTGTTGGAGTGAGTTGACTATAAACCGCAATAGTCTGTAGAAAAGAAAATTGAGGGCCCGGCAATGCTCAGACATTCAAATGGACACTTACAGGAAACGAAATGAGGAATAATGATAGGCTTTTCTTAATAAATCATGTAGTTTTTTATTTAGGAAAGGAAATTGTCGATGTGGTATTGCATACGTATCTTTTTCTGCTTTGCATTCATTTTACTTGTTCAAGATACTTGCACTTTTCAGAATCAGTTTAGATTTAGTATGAACACAGCCATTCTAATTATTGACAAGCTTACATAATGGAAGTGTTGATAATTTTCCCCAAAGTAGCTAAAATGATAGGAAATCGCTATATCGCGCGCTAGAGAAGGAGACACGTGGTGGAGTGAAAATGGTAAGAATGCACTGAGATAGCACATGTTGGTTGTTGGAGAGTTAGGAAGAGGGATCACAACGCGTGGGGGTATTTCAAATGACATAACACATGTTGGTTGTTAGAAGTTTAGAAAGAGGGATCAAAATATGTGGGTTATTTCAGAAGCCATTGTGCTTGCGGCGCCTAACAAAATCAAATTGATTATCTTCATGTTCTGTTTTCCCGTGGCAACTAGTGAACATAAAGAAGATTTATAGCTGCATAAAGTAGGTTCTCTAGCTCAGTTACTCACCTCGACATTTCCGGGCCCGCTCGATCTGCTGTTCCTGATAACCAGCATCATTCTTGTTCTCCTCACTTCCATCGTCTTCTCCCAAGCCAGCTGAGGCCTCGAATTCAGCAAAGCTGATCCATACCTTCAAATGCTTTGTTCTATCAAGCAGTCTCTCGTAGAGTTCCCTTGCTCTATCAAATTCAGCTTCATCTATTTCAAACTGCAAGTACTCCTGTAAGTTGTAAGAAAAGAGTTAGTAAGCCTCCCTAATAACTAATATCAAAGCAATGCCAAATTTTCAAGTACACCTGGAAGTGAAAGGCTGTAAACATGATTTCAGTAATCATATGTTGATTTCTAAATGCGTGATTTTTCAGGATGCTGAAAGGTAAATAGTAATAGGTACTCCCTCCGATCCAAATTAATGGACTCAGATTTGTCTAGATTTCGATGATCTAGCACAAAAACATGTCTAGATACATCTGAATCTAGACAAATCTGAGTCCATTAATTTGGATCGGAGGGAGTAACAAGGATCAATGCTGCATCTTATAGATCAATTGTCATAAACATTTTCTACAAAAAAAGCAGATGTTCTAACATGCATTATTTGGACAAGTAAAACATAATAGTCCCTCCATCTCAAAATAGATGTCAGGAATTTGTCTAAATTTGGATGTATCCATATACTAAATAGTGTCTAAATACATCCAAATTTAGACAAATCTCCGACATCTATTTTGAGACGGAGGAAGTATATCTGATGACAGCCCATAGGGTTTTTTCTATTAAAAGCTGGTGCTAAGAGATCACAAGCAGACAACAGCACCAAGAAGTATGTTTTCAGATGCTGACTGCACATATGGTTCCACTGGCTCTCTGCTCTGCAAGGGATAAGACTGAAGAGACAAGTCAACAGAGTCCTGCCTAGAACTAAACCCGTTCCATAATTCTTGTTGTGGTTTTAGTGCAAATATAAACTACAATCATGACAAGAATTATGGAACAAAGGGAGTACAAAAGGGACCTCAACTATGATGATTCTGACCATTGTCCAGCAATAGTTTCAGATATAAGTTATTAACCATTCTGATAGAGCACAGAAGCTTGGCTTAAAATTAATTTGGTAGTTACAACTACCTGGTAATTCTATTGCCAGGTTATAGTGCAAAGAAAGCAAAGATCCAGATTAAATCAGTTCACACTCATAAGATGGAGTTGTAAGAAAAAATAGCATAGGCTCGTCTTCAGTTTTCAGAACCAGAAAACTGAACAAGAAAATGAAATAAACTAGTTCAGGTAACCCTCCAAACAGTGCAGAGCTCAACAACACACCCAGCAAAGAACGATATTCCCACTCGCTGTGTAGCGCATTAGCATGTTACAAAATTAACTATCATTTCACATCACAGCAAGCATGAACACAGCGGGTTAATAATGGCCACATATTTCATAGAACAGCATATGATATTAGTTATATATATGTATAAGAAATCAAATATGATAGAACAGCATTAACGAAGAATTTCATTAGTGTTCATTTGAGAAATAAAAATGCATATGGTCAACATATTCAATACTTCGGCTCCACAAAACGTAAAATTGGATCAATTAAAAGGACATCAAGGAAACATACCTTCCATAGAACCTCAGGCGTATCAAGGGCTGGCTGAGCAATAGCAAGCTCATATATTGATCGAGCGCGATCGGTCTCACTAAGGTTCTTTTCCAGTTCTGCATACTTCCTCCATGCATAACAGTTTGCTGGAGACCATTCGATATACTTCTCATATAGAGTCCGACAGCGGTCAAAGTTGCCGAGATAAAGCTCAATCTCAATGTATTTCTTAAATATTTTTCCCTTTGGAGACATGCCAATGGCATTACCAAGAATCTGTCGTGCAGCCTTTATGTTCTTTTGCCTTATCTCAAACTGCGCGCCCATGAGCCACAACTTAGCAAAAGTAAATTTCTTGTGCGGAATGAGTTTAAGACACTCCCTATAAACCTCCCGGGTTCTTTCCATGTCCTGTGCATCAAGTTCCTCATACAAAGCATAATTAATCCAAAGGTATATGTACCGCTGCCAGTACCGCTTTTCATCTGCAGGGGGGACATTAGCAATGGCCCTCTCATACACATCCCTGATCCTGTCCTTATTCCCAACACTCTCCTCCAGTCTGATGTAATCAAACCATGAGTCATAATTGAGCGGGTTTTTCCTCACCTCATCTTCATACTGGAATCTTCTCTTGCCCACAATGGCATCCTCAATCCCCTCACGGTCACCAAACTGCTTCTCAAAAGCCAGGAACTTCCTGTAAAGATCCTCAGCCCTGCTCTTGGGCACCCTATCAAGTGCAAACTTGTATATAGCACGAGCTCTATCCACCTCCCGGGTTTTCTCTTCAAACTCAGCAAAAGCTACAAACAGCACCTCTGCATCTTCATCATCCACAAGCAGGTCACCTGCACGCTCATACACCTGCCGTGCCCGCTCTACTTCTCCACGCTTCATCTCAAACTTGGCATATCGGATGAATGTATCGGGCCGTGGGTGCTCAGCCACAAACCGCTCATAGATTGCCCTCGCTCGCTCAACCTCCCCATACCTCAGCTCAAATTTGATGTACGAGTTCCAGCCAGCAATGTCGGGACGCCATGACATCCAGCGCTCGAAGACCTGGCGAGCATTAGCGATAGCACCAAGCAGCTCCTCCATGTGGATATACTTGTACCACAGCTGGTCGATGCGGGGGAGGAGCGAGACTGCACGGTCCCAGACGTTCCTCGCATGGTTGACGTAGCGGTTGCGCATCTCGAACTCGGCATACTTGAGCCAGAGCGTGTGGTCGCGGTGGGCGACGTCGAGGGCGCGCTCGAAGACGGAGCGAGCCCGGGCGAAGTCCTTCTGCCCCTCCTCCCAGCGCGCGTACTTGACCCACGCCGAGACGTTCCAGCGGACGCGGCGGATGAGGTCCTCGAATCTCTTGCGCTCGCGGAGCCGGTAATCGGCGAGCTCGTGGACGTCGGTTATCTTCTGCTTGGGCGGGCGGATCTCAGGCTCCTGCCGCTCCCGGGCCTCCCGGAGGATCTGCTCGGCCGTAATCTGAACCCCTGCGGGTGTCTTGTTCTTCACCCGCGTGGCGCGGGGCAGCTTCACCTCGGTGTCTCGCTTCGTGAGGAAGCCAAGGCTCGCGTCCGGGGCGGGCGGAGGCTGCGCTTGGTCGGCGCCGCCGCCGCTGCCGCGGGTGGTGAGCGCCATGGCCGCCGGTGTTTGTGCTAGGGTTAGGGTTTTGGGAGGAGATAGGAGGGGACAAGGGACAGGATAACTGAACTATAGGGTCGCTGTACGCCCGGACGGCGGCGGCGGAACACGAAGGGGAGGAGCTAGGGCGGAGGAAGGCGGCGGGTGGGGCGGGGGAAAAGGAGCGAGGCCGAGTGGCGCCCGGCTCGGTTTGGGGTTTCGAGTTCGATCTGCCTGGACGAACAGGCGGGGGTTATCTGCAAAACTATTTTACGCGTTCATGATGGAATTTATTACGAGGACACCAATACGGGTTTGAAAATTAAAATCACTAAATTCTACTCCTACTCGAATACGTAGAAAAAACTAAATTCGAGATTACAAAAAAATCGGGACGTATATCCGTTAAGTAAGTCCAAATATGTGTATATTTTATCTAAACTTGTGTGTAGTTAAAGGCTTCTTTGGTTTTTTTTTAAATAAAAATCCAGATCTATTATAGATGCTCACAAGAATTATAAGAAATCTCAAACATAATAAAAATTACACCGAGATTATTGGACCTAGGGTGTCAAGTGGATCCTGCCAATATCTCAATTCTAGTTCATTGCCAAAATCTAGTTCAAAATTTTGCTCAAAATTTACACTACATTTTGACAAATGAACTAGAAGTGAGACTTTGGCAGGATCACACTTGGCACCTTAATTGGACCACTTAACGACCACTATGGTCACCAGACCAAGTCGTGGACGCTCCGCTACCGGAGTCAGATTGACATTGTTAATGATAACCGGGAAGTCATCATGCACGTGCCCCTAAGAACCAGCGCCCCAAAGCCGAAGTCATCGTCAGTAAACTCTTGCATAGCTCTAAATCTTCTGACACCAAACTTGAAACACGCGTAGTCAAAACGAGATCCACCACTGCATGGGAGCGGAGCCAGACGCTTTCCCGGCCTCCTCAACGCCGTCGGCGAGATCGCGCCAACAAGGTGGACGAGAAGACGGGTATACCATATTCTTGTCTCACATAGCACCGTATAACATCCCAGGATTTCAGAAATTGGGATTAAAAAAATGCATTTCATTCCATCATGGCATCTCATGGAAACCTCATGCAAAAATCTTGTGTCAAAACCCTAATTCAAGTTTCCAAAATCATTTAATAGGGTTCTATTTGAAAAATGTACTTGGTATTAAATTTGTACAAGGGAAATTATTCTCTAGAGTCCTAAAGATATAATGTGGGATAACTCCATTTGTATTGATACACAAAAATCCTATTTTAAATCCCTAAACTAGCCATATATGCATCACATAAGCAATGGCCATTTTAACTATGGTAAAAATATTCTTTATACAGCCTAAATGTATATTCTGAATTTATAAATTTTTTAAAATTGATTTGGAGTCATTTGGAGCTATAAAGCAAAAACTATAAAAGAAATAAGAAAAGACCAAAAAGAAAACGAATAAACAAAAAAATGGTAAACCTAACCTAACTGATGGACTGGGTCGGCCCCTGGCTTCTCACCGCACCTAGCTACCGGGCGACGCAGCTCGCAGCGAACCGCAAGTTGGCCCAGTGGCCACCTCCTATCTACCACGCGCATGTGCGCAGCAGCAGCAATCGCCAGCCCGCTCCCGGCCCAGAACAAGACGCAACTTGCTCCCCTCTCTCGCTGACGCATGAGGCCCACATGTCATCCATTTCCTCCGGATGGAGACCGTGTTCATCACAATCCAAACCAACTACCGGTTGGATTTTTCGATTTCACTCGATTCCATTCGGTTTGTGCCCCTAGCACTCCAAACACCCCTATAAATTCCGCCACATTTCTTCCCCTCTCAATTTTCTGATTTCTTGAACCCTACCTCGTTTCCAATATCGACAGAGCCGCCACCATGGAGAGCTCGCAGTCGAGGTACTTGTCGTTGGATTGAAGACATGTACACCGAGAGGGGGTACTCGAGGCATGTGGAGAAAGGGGGTGTGAGGCAACGGTATTCCGGGACGGTGAGCACACAAGCTTTACCCAGGTTCGAATCCGCCGGCTTTGGACGGATCCTACTCCGGCTAGCAATCCAGTAATACGGCAGAGCCGGAAATACAGATTACAAGAGAGGTTCGCATGTGCGAGTTGAGATTTTAGATTGTGGGTGCCCTAAAGGTTGGTCCCTAGGACATCTTATATAGATATCCGGCCTAGGGTTATAGAAGAGACCTATCCGGCTACGACTAAGAGTCGATTACATAGTACATCTTGGACTACAAGTAACTGAGCAGGCCTAAGTCGGTAAGTCTTCTGGCCTTTCCGTAGCCGGATGGACCTCCGTCTTCTCTCCCTGACTGGACAGCCCGTGGAGCAAAGCTCTAACCCGAAGTGGGTCACCCTAGTCAGCGAGTCACAGTGGGTATACCCAAAAAATATATCCCCAACAGTAGCCCTCGGAAGCCTCCAAAATCCAGAGTCGGATTTTATCATCTAGCTTGATCTATCTTTAGCTTGTAGAATCTTGAAGGGTTCCTGAAACTCAAAAGAAATGTAGGATCTGAGTCTCAAATCGAGTCGGACCTGTGAGTACATTATTTTGTTTTCCAGCTTAAAATTCAAACTGAGCCGGAACTTGGTCTCTGACGTAACCTGACATCAGTCAAGGTCAAGTCACGTCACTGACAGACATTCCTGACAGCGTGACCATTGGTGGGTCCACTTACCGCGGAACCGAGGCGCCGTTTTAATGCGAGCGTGGATATCGAGGCGGCGTAATCTTCGCGAGGAGGTTACCTAGCTCCTTCCACGACGCGTGGCACGTTTACTATTCGTTTTACATGAATCTTGGCGCATGTGAAGGATATAAGGGGTTCATATCTCCTTATTATTCCTTACCAGCGCCCATGCCTTCTTCTTCCTCCCAACGCCACCACGCACTAGCTTCTCCTTTCCTTCCCCAAATCGCACAACGCCGCCCATCCAGTGTCCCCATTGTCCACAAAATGGCTGACACTTCCTCTTCTAGAACGACGGCGACCACGGCGGCAACCTCTGCAGTGGCGGAGAAAGAGAACTTCCACGGAGTGTGGATCTTGTGTGTCCTCGACGACGAGAAGCAACACGTCGTTGAGAAGGAAGGTCTCCTCCATGCCGGCAACTGGTGGAGCGGCTATGATCAGATCATCCCCACCCCTCACGTCGATGAGAGGGTTCACTTCGGCACTCACCTCGACAGAGGTTTGAGCTTTCCCCCCTTAGAGTTCTTCTCTGAGGTTATAGATTACTGTGGAGTTCAACTCCACAACTTCCCCCCAAACACGATTCTTAAACTTAGCGCTTACGCTTCTCTGTGTGAGGGTTATCTCAGAATAAAACCGAGTCTCGTCTTGTTCCGATACTACTTCGGTACCCGGAGAGATTCCATCACTTCCGGTAATCCTTACATTATCGGAACTCTTAGCTTGACTCTTAGGAGAGACCGAGTCTACCCCAAAATTAAGTCTAGTGAGTCCGTGAAGAAATGGCCGTCCACGTTCTTTTATCATAAGGACAGACCGGCTCCCAGCAAAGAAACTGCTTTGCTGGCTTTCGTTGATGCTGCTGTCACGCCCAAGAGTCTTGGGATGCGGAAGCTCTGGCTCTTCCTGACGATCTGATTCTCGCCAAGAGACGGATCGAGTACCTGATTAAGCACAAGGGTCTGAAAGGATCCGACTTGATTCACCGCTGGCTGGCACGCGGGATCAACCCCTTCAGCACCATGGTGACCAGCTTATGCATACGGTCACCAAAAGTAAAAAGGACAGTCTCAGGATCAGCTTGCTCTCCATCCCGGACAAAGAATATGAGCCCTTGATCAAATGGTTGATCAAGGAGCGAGTTGAGAGGAAGATTCCAGATCTCTCTCTGGATATGTACACCGTCGATGAACCTGTGGCGCATGTAAGTTTTCCGGCTATTTCTTTCATACTTAATAATGTGCTCATCTTATACTTTGTTATAGTTTTGCAATACTGAGATAATGTCTCTTTCAGCTTGCTGACCTCCCCGAGTCGGATCTTGCTCCTCTCGAGGGATATCTACCTAACGATCCGGTTCCTTAGGAGGATGAAGAA
Organism: Avena eriantha; assembly: GCA_910589775.1. Classification (NCBI taxonomy): domain Eukaryota; kingdom Viridiplantae; phylum Streptophyta; class Magnoliopsida; order Poales; family Poaceae; genus Avena; species Avena eriantha. The sequence continues at coordinate 197,710,538 of OU342743.1, read as the reverse complement.
CTTGAAGATTTACCGGAGGCACTTACCCGGAAGCGCAAAGCTCCGGTTGTTTTTGTTGGCACTCAAAAAGTGCCTGTTGTGAAGAGGTACACTTATTCACAAGGTTTCGAGTATCAATTTGTACTTTCCCTAAATTGCAACGATCTTTACTCTATTACCATCCAGGGCCAAAATGATTGCCAAGAGTAAGGCAAAAGGAAAGTCAGGGAAGCCTCTGCACCAGCAAAAGTTAGTTCTAGGCTCTCCTACTGCCCTGCCTCCAACTCCTACTGCAAGGCCATCATCCACGCCGGAGGGTACTTCTTCTCCGCGCGTTGAAGATGTTTCAGCTCACGCATTAGAACCAGCAAACCTTGGTTCGCAAACCGACGTCACTGTAGGTGACTCGAAACTTGGTAAGGGTGAACCCACAAAAGGTAATGATCCCTCAGCCGAGACCTTTGTGGAAAACCTTCTATAGAATCCGGGTTTCACCAAACTTGGCCTTACTCGAAAGAGCATAGAAGAGATCCAGGAGCTGGCTCTCCATTGCCTGGAGACCCAAAATATCTCAGCGGAGGAGGAGGCGCAAGAAGCTAAAGACGTTAAACTCGCTGACTTTCTTGACCAAGTTCATCTTCGCGACGAGAAGTTAAAGGCTGTTGTGGCCTCGCCACAACCAGTGATTTCTCTGACTCTTGCCGAGAAGGTTTCCACTGAGGTGCACATGAGCCTCAATAAATTAACTCATGAACATTTTGTAAGTCATATTCTGACTCTTTTCTTTATTGTATTTTATATCATATCCTCTAGCCCCCAAGCATGAAGTCGGATAGGAATCCGGATTTATGCTTTTATAGGATGCCAAAGAATGAACTAGTATAGCCCCCCAAGGCTCGTGCTGATATTTAACTTAGTTAAAATATTAGTCCAAGTCTTAGTAGACTTCTGACTCTGGTTACTATTCTGACTTACAGAAAGTTAATGCTTATAACCAGGAATTATTGAAGAATATTTGCCTCCCTCCTCGACCTCCTATTCTTCTTCCCTTGCTCGACCGCTCCTTCCTGGCCCACTATCCTCAGCTGCAGAGTTCCGGAACGATCACCCGACGCTGCCAGAGTACACCGCCCGCAAAAATCCTTCGTCTGCCTATCACCATCGCTCAAAGAAGCGAGTGACGACATCATACTCACCATCGAGTCCCCCATCCTCCGCTGCACCTCGTGCGCTTTGTCCTAGACACCGGAGACCACCCGAACATCTCCAGCCAACACCACATGATCTCCCTATCACCATCGTCGATCACAGTGATCGCTATTGACCCCCATCCTAGGAAGCTTTCGTTCTAGGCTGACGGATCTGCATCTGACGATCCAGATTAGATCTGCCAACCAACTGGTACCCCCAGTAGGATACTGCCGCATGGCAGCACAGTCAACTAATGACCCACAAGTATAGGGGATCGCAACAGTCTTCGAGGGAAGTAAAACCCAATTTATTGATTCGACACAAGGGGAGCCAAAGAATATTTATAAGCCTTAACAACTGAGTTGTCAATTAAGCTGCACCTGGAAACAATCTTGCTCGCAGTAGTTTATCAGTGGCAACAGTTTTGTAGTAGCAATAGCAAAGTAATAGCAGTAGTAAAAGTAGAGCCGGTAGTAACAATTGCAGTAAACAGTAGGATTAAAGCGCCGTAGGCATAGGGATGGATGGACGGGCGTTGCATGGACAAGAAATTTCATATAGCAATCAAGACATAGGGAATTTGCAGATAAATAGGATAAAGCATCCAAGTACTAAATAATCATAGGCATGTGTTCCATATGTAGTCATACGTGTTCGTAATGAGAACTTGCACAACATCTTTTATCCTGCCAGCCCATTTGCAGCGGGGCGTCGAGGGAACTACTGGCAATTAAGATGCTCATTTTAATAGAGCACTGGAGCAAAGCATTAACACTCCGTGAACACATGTGATCCTCACATCAAAGCCATCTCCTCCGGTTATCCTGATTATTGTCACTTCGGGGTCTTTGGTTCCAGACAATAATATGTGTATACAGCTTGCAGGTAAGATCACAAACAATAATATCCTCATGAATCAATAACATGTTCAGATCTGAGATCGTGGCACTCGGGCCCTAGTGACAAGCATTAAGCATAACAAGTTGCAACAAAGTCAAAAAGCACTAATAATAGAACTAGGCACCATGCCCTAATAATCTGATGCCATTACATGAACGATCCCATCCAATCCCTACCATCCCCATAGCCTACAGCGGTGGATTACTCACTCATGGATGGGGAATCATGGATGGTCGATGGAGAAGCGATGGTGATGATGATGGCGATGATCTCCTCAGATTCCCCGTCCCGACAAGGTGCCAGGACGAAGTTTCTGGTTCCGAATTGCGGTTTCTAGTGGTGACGGGGCAGCGGAACTCTATCTGGAAAAACGTCGACCCCCCTGGGTTTTTAGGTCAAGGAGCATCTTATAGGTGAAGAGGGAGGTCAAGGGGGTGCCTGAGGCAGCCACACCCCTCCCAGGCGCGACCTGGGCTGGCCCGCGCGGCCAGGGGGTGTGGCCCCTCGTGGCCCTCCTCCGGCTCGTCTTCTGGCTCCGTGAGGCTCCTAGTGAACTAGGAGTTTTGGCATATTTTCCGAGATTTTTACTGATAGTTGATTTTCTGCACAAAAACTAGACACGAAGGTAATTCTGCTGAAAACAGCGTCAGTCCATGTTAGTTGTATCCAAATCACACAAGTTTAGAGGAGAAACAATAGCAGAAGTGTTAGGGAAAGTAGATATGTTTTGGACGTATCAACTCCCCCAAGCTTAGCTTATTGCTTGTCCTCAAGCAATTCAGTTGAAAACTGAGTGCGATAAAAGAGCTTTCACGAACACATTTGCTTCATAAGATGTATATATTCTCAGTATATGATCAAATACTTAGGCAATTCATAATAAAGAGTATGCAAATAAGTTTACTTAATAGTCATTGCAAAGTATGAAGAGATTCCAACTCAAAAATAATAAGTAGCACGAAACATAAACATAAGCAACATTGCAATGCTCATAAAAAGGTATGATAGAGTGGTATCTCACTTGCCTTTGATTGTAGAGCGAACATAAATGCCAAGGCACCTCTGAAGTTCAAGTGAAGACTAAAAGTAAAGATATCAAAGATACAAGCATCAAAGTCATGACATAATTAAACAAGTTTTGAGACAAGCACATTACACTAAAAATGACAACTACTCTCTCAAAAAAGTGCTCATAAAATAAGTGGTGACTCAACAAGGAAGTGAAAAGGTTTTGAAAAGTTTGAAAGGCTTCCAAATGCTGAAAGTATGGTACTCATTAGCTTTGAGCTCTCATTGCCCCTATCATAAGCATCTTTAAATGGTTAAGGTGAAAGTGAGGTCCAATATGAGTTATATGCTTGATAGACCATAAACTGGAAATCTCATGTCCCTTGAGTACGAGGGTCGCTCCTCATGCTACTCAACTTTAGTTACCGGTAAGTTCTTGTCATAGTACATACATGCGTATCATAGAGAACCGCCAATGGGGTACCCCTTGCACATGATACATGAGCTATCCCATAATCAAAATGACAAGGCAAGCCTACAATGAGCATCTCAACAATCTTCTTATTTACCATGGGAAAATGGCGCTTTTTCTCTCTTTCCTCTTTTCTCATCTTTTTTTTCTTTTTATCAATCTCTATCTCTTTTTTTATAAGAAGAATGCTTCATAGATTGCTCACTATGGTGATGCTACAAGTTTCCACCATGATTATGCATGGCTTAGCCTAGTAGCTCAGGCATTTCTCTAACACACATACATAACTCCATGGACTTACAAGCTCCCCTTTTATTTCACACCGACGTTATCCGTAAACAAAAGAGCATGATATCAACTTGGTATATTTTTACAAGTGTTGAAAGCGTTCCCCGTGACAGCATGCTTCTGCTAATTTCTAGCCTATAATTTGCAAGCATATAACTTTCATGGACAGTCACAATACTTTAGGTTTATTAAGTGCAAGAAATAAAGTGTGCCATCAAGTTCGTAAGAGCTTTACTAACTAACTTTCTCATAACAAGCAAACATTTTATTCGGAAGAAAACAAGGCATACAGAATATGCACGGAAATAGCAAATGATGCTAATAGGTAGGTATGGTGGACACTTTTTGTAGGGGATCCGCGGCAGAAAACAAAAAATTTCCTATGATGGAACCCCAAAAACTGCCTATGATCTATCTATGTAGTAATGTAGTAATGGCCAATGCGTATAGAATACATACCCTTGTAGACCATACGCGGTTAACGTTCCGAGGGTAATGTGGTTGATGTAGTCGTACTCGTAGCCGACCTCAAGGTCGCGAAGCTCCTTGCAAGTCACCCCTTGCTCCTTCATCTTCATCGTGTAGTAGCTCCAGCTCACGACATTTAAGCGCCCCAAATGTTGCACCTCGTGTCTTCGTACACATCCGGTGCACGATGAGACCTCCGGCTACCCAATCCTGCCAGGAGTGCAAAAGTTGATATCCGGCTAGGAATCCCTACAGCGCAACGGCGTACTGCAGGTGTGCCTTGTTCACATAGCCCAAACTTGAGGCCATGGTCACAAGGGCTAGAGAGAGGGAGGGAGAAAGTCAACTACAAGACTTATCAAATTGTTTGTTTAATCCCACCCATAGGCACCCCTTTATATAGGCAGAGGGGGTGTGCCCTCCCTATTAGGTTAGCCATGTGGGACTAAAAGTAAAAGGAAAAAGGCAGGAATTTCGAGCATAGCCGGATGGGCCAAATGCTCTCAGCCCATCCAGCAAAGGGGAGCTAGCCCGGGTGGGCCTGGGTGCCACCCGCGGACCAAACAGCAAGCAGCTGTGGTGCCTGGCTCGCGAGGCCGGTTGGGCTGGCTGCCCACCTCGTGGCACATGTGCCCCCGCGTGGCCCAGCTCGCCAGCGAGGCGGCGGTGGAAGCCAGTGCCCGGGTGGGCCGCCGCCATTCTCCCCTAGCCCGTTGGCCAGCGCCTCCAAGCAAATGAAAAACCAAAACTAAAACAAAAAAGAAGACACTCCAAGAGCAACACAACTATGCATGAAACAATAAAAATGAAGCGTTTGGAAGAAACCTGTGATTTTTATTGATGAACAGGGGGATGCCTTGGGCATCCCCAAGCTAGACATTTGTACTTCTTGAATATTTCTTGGGGTGACACGCATGGCATCCCCAAGCTTGAGCTTTAGTCCATCTTTCATCTCATTACTCATTCCTTCCATACACCTGAAATTTTTCCTTCATACAAAACTTCACACAATCTTTATTAGCAACATTAGTGCACTCAAGATAATAAGTCTTAATGTTCAGTTCTAACACCAAATAAACTTCCATTAGAACACTAGCTACTGAAGCACTTCCCTTAAAAAGCTCAATTCCCCAAAATAACTCAAAAAGGAACCGACAAGAAGCAAATGCAGAAAATGGCAGAAATCTGTCAAAACAGACCAGCAGGTAAAGATGAATTTTTTCGAAGACCTTCTGTTTCTCAAATCAAAAAGTGTTTAACTAACTAAAGTTAGATAACTACCTGGGTCAGAAGCACAAAAAATCACGCCTCAAAAGGATGTTCAGAGATTTTACACGAATTTTTACGGTGAAGCACAGAAATCTGTTTCGGGACAGCAACTTTCTCAATCATTACTTCTCTCTCATTAGAGGTTACTCTTGGCACAAAAAGCAAATAAAAAGGATAAGGAGCGGTTATTACTGAAGTAATAACTTCCAAGACTCATCTAAAACTTTTGGGTTATCTCCCAATAAGTACTTTTCATTAACGCCTTTAAGTTAGGCATAAGAAGCAAGAAAAAGAATCAAGTGTTCTCAAATGAAGAAGCATTAAAACCAAATTTCTTGCCCTTACCTCTCTTACTTTTATTCTTAACCTTGGGGAAAATATGATTGCTTGGTGGAGAAGAAAGGTGCATGGCCCCCTTTCCCACATCTATTATTGCTCCAAGGAGTTCTAATATGGACCTTCCAAGTGTAATTTGTCCTTTTCCTGCACATTCAGTAACAAGATAATCAGTAGAAATCATTTTCCCAAGGATATTTGTAAACACTCGTTCAGATATTCCAATAGGTAATATGGTAGCATTATTAGCAAGAGATATTTCTTTTCCTCCTTCAGTAAGCCCCCAAAGATTCAAAGATTTATAAATATCTTTGGGCATAAGACAAAATTCAGACATGATATCACAGCGAGCTTGAAAATTTTCATTATTTATATCAATCTTTACTATGGGGAGCCACTTTGATGGTTCAGAATTTATTGGAACATAATTATGATGCTCCTTAAGCGTATTATAGCAATCTTTTAAGCTGGTAGTGCGGGTCTCAAGAGTGTTTAATCTAGCAAATATGCTGGCGAAAGAAATATCAGTTTTGCTAGGCAAGTTGTAAGTAAGGATCAATTTCTTTATAGCATTAATAGCATCATCCTCATTACACTGGAGGAAATCTCCTCCCACAACAGCATCTAAAGCATATCTATAGCAAAGAGCAATTCCAAGGTAAAAACTGCTAAGGGACAAGCTTTGAGTCATTTTAGGCTCAGTTTTTTCATGTGGATCAGAGATTCTAGACCAAGCTTCCTTGAAGCTCTCCTCAATTCCTTGTTTAAAAGTGAAAATCAGTTCCTTGGGTGACATAGTGATTGGAGCAAGGCTAGACATAATGGCAACTTAAGATAGGGACTAATTTTTTGTGTGCTTTCAATATAGAAAGCAAACTTGTAAAACTAATTTTTGTGTGTTTTTGATAAAGAAACAAGCAACAAAGCAAAAAGAAACTAAGCAAAACAAAAATAACAAAGTAAAGAGATTGGTTATAAGGGACTCCCCTTGTGAATATGTCCTTGACTCCTCAGCAACGGCGCTAGAAAAAGTTGTTGATGGCCCAAATATATCGAGCTCGTTGGGAAACCCCAAGAGGAAGGTATGATGAGCACAGCAACAAGTTTTCCCTCAGTAAGAAACCAAGGTTATCAATCCAGTAGGAGCAAGGAAACACCCCAAAGATGTAGCTAGCTGAACGTTGGCATGGCGCACTACCGGTGCCAGCAGCAACGTGGAGACCTGCACAACAGAACCACAGAACTTTGCCCCCAACTTGCGATGAGGTTGTCAATCTCACCGGTTTTGCTGAAAACAAAGGATTAAAAGTATCGAATGGAAGGAAGTAATAGTTTGTAGAAAGTAAACACAAAGCAGTAAACAGTTTGTATATTGAAAGTAAAAGAAAGGACCGGGGTCCATAGTTCACTAGAGGTGGCTCTCCTTAAGATAGATAACATGTTGGGTGAACAAATTACAGCGGGGCAATTGACAAACATCGAGAAAGCAATACATGCATATACTAATCATCTTGACTCCTTTGAGACTTGATTGGGCATTACAACATTATACATAGACCGCCATCCAACTGCATCTATGACTAATAATCCACCTTCAGGTTATCATCCGAACCCCCTCCACTATTAAGTTGCAAGCAACAGATTATTGCTTTATGAATTGCGTGTAAAGTAAACAATACGATTGTTCTATGAACAAAGGATTGTTGTTTTCTCCCTAGTAGCAACAACACATCTAGTACCTTAGAGATTTCTGTCACTTCCCCAAATTACTAGAGGCATGAACCCACTATCGAGCATAAATACTAACTCTTGGAGTTGCTAGCATCTACTTGGCCAAGATAGCTACTAACAACGCAAAGCATGCAAGATCACAAATAACAAAGACATGAAGAATCAATAATCAATCTAAAATAACATCTCAATATCCATCGGATCCCCACAAACACAACATGCAGAATTACAAATAGATGATCTTGATCATGAACGGAGCTCACAAGATCTAGACATGAAAGCACAAAGGAGGAGAACCAGCCATCTAGCTACTACATGGAACCGTAGTCCAGAGATGAACTACTCACGCATCACACCGGAGGCTTGCATGGTGATGAAGAAGGCCTCCAGGGTGAATTCCCCTCTCCGGTAGGGTGCCGAGAAGAGCTTCAGATCCCTCCCGATCTAGGGATGGAGATGACGACGGCTACAAACTCTTTCGTGGATTTTTGATCAGGTACTTAGGGTTTTGGTATCGGAGGCAATATATAGGCGGAAGGAGAGGCCGAGGGGGTGCCTGGGTTGGCCACACCACCCCCTAGCGCAGCCAGGCCTGGCTCACGCGGCCAGGTGGTGTGGTGGCCACTGGGTCCTCTCCGTCTCATATTTTGGCTCCAAATGTCTTCGGGTAAAATAGCGACTTTGGCTTTTGTCCCGTCCAATTCTAAGCATATTCATTTTCTGACTTCCTTGAACCAAAAACAGCAGAAAATAGGCAGCTAGCACTGTGGCTCTTTGTTAATAGGTTAGTCCAAGAAATCATATGAAAGTACTCCAAAGTGTGGACAAAACACAACAAAGTAGATAAAACTAAGCATGCTACTCAAGTGCTTTAATAGATCTCTGCTCTCCCCATGTGTGTGAAGTTGACAGTGTGCACACCATGGTGGCACTTAGGCTAGAGTTTACAAATACTTGTTATAAGTTATATTTCGAGTTGGATGTCTTTATGAAATTGTGGTGTTTGTTGGAACCATCTAGTGCTCAAGGTGACAGTGTGGGGTTATCTAGATGGGGAAAGCGAACTTTGAGGAGTGTTGTTATAGCCCTACCATGGATTAGAGTGTCCAGCCAGAGAGTAGTTCAGAGTAGTATCATAGAGAGAAGATATTTATATGTGAGTGTTCACTAGTGAAAGTATGATCCCTAGGCCTTGTTTCTAAGTATTGAAACACCGTTTGCAACTAGATCTGTTACATGTTTGCTTGCTTCCATCTTTATTTCAGTTTGTCTTTAGTCTCCTCCACGCCATAAAGCTATTTTCTGGCACCGTTGTCTTATATCCATACCACTCATATTTTACTATCTCTTCATCGAACTAGTGCACCTATACACCTGACAAGTGTATTGGGTGTGTTGGGGACACAAGAGACTTCTTGTATCTTGATTGCAGGGTTGCTTGAGAGGGGATACCTTTGACCACTTCCTCCCTGAGTTTGATAAACCCAAAAGGTAATCCACTTAAGGGAAAACTTGTTACTGTTCTACAAACCTCTACACTTGGAGGCCCAACAACTGTCTACAAGAATAGAAGTGCGTAGACATCAAGCTATTTTCTGGCGCCGTTGCCGGGGAGGTAAGGTAAAAGGTACTCACATCCTCCGGTGTGAGTGCTCGAAGTTATTTCCTTTAGATTCTGCAATTTTGTCTTGGTGTTTCTTGTTTTCACTAGTTAGGCTTAATGGAAAACAACAACAAAATTAGAGAGCTTTATAGTATTTATCTTGAGTTAGGATATGAAGTCTTTGAAGAGAAAACTAAAAAACCTATGGAACTTTATTTGCATGCTAATAGCAATGTTGTTAGTATGAATTCTTTGGACACCATTATTGCTAATGCTATGGAAAAGTCTAAGCTTGGGGAAGCTAGTTTTTATGAAAATGATCTTTTTAGTTCCCCAGCTTTGGAAGATAGCTATTGTATTGCTTATGATGATACCAAACCTCCAATATATGATGATTACAATGATCAATATGATATTTTCAGTCCACCTACTATTGATGAGAAAATTAATTATGATTACAATATGCCTCCTACATTTGATGATTATGGTGATGAGAATAATAATGATAGCTATTTTATTGATTTTGCTCCCACTACAATTAATAAGAATGACTATGCTTATATGGAGATTAATAATTATTTTATGCATGTGGCTCATGATAAGAATGTTTCATGTGATAGTTATATTGTTAAGTTTATTCATGATGCTACTGAAAGTTATTATGAGAGAGGGAAACATGGTTTTATGTGTCTCAAACAATATTAAGTTTCCCATCTTTATGTTGAAAATCTTGAAGTTGCACTTGTTTAGCTTTCCTATGCTTGTTGCTTTGTGCTTTCATGACTTGTTTCTTTACAAGATTCCTATGCATAGGAAGTGGGTTAGACTTAAATGTGCTTTGAATTTGCTTCTTGATGCTCTCTTTTACTTCAATTCATATTTCTTAAAGGCGAGCATCAAGAAGCAAATTCAAAGCACATTTCTTCAATTCCCCAAAAGAACTCAAAAAGGAACCAACAAGAAGCAAATGCAAATTCAGATTTCTGCTATTATTTGCATTTGCTTCTTGTTGGTTCCTTTTTGAGTTCTTTTGGGGCATTGAGCTTTTTGAGGGAAGTGCTACAATAGCTTGGTGTTGGAACTGAACCCAAAGAATTATTATCTTGAGTGCACTAATGTTGCTAATAAAGATTGTGTGAAGTTTTGTATAAAGGAAAATTTTTAGGTGTATGGAAGGAATGAGTAATGAGATGAAGGATGGACTAAAGCTCAAGCTTGGGGATGCCATGCATGTCACCCCAAGAAACATCCAACAAGTACAAGCGTCAAAGCTTGGGGATGCCCAAGGCATCCCCTTCTTCACCAATAAAAATCCCAGGTTTCTTCCAAACACTTCATTTTTATTGTTTCATGCATAGTTGTATTGTTCTTGGAGCGTCTTCTTTTTCGTTTTTGTTTTGGTTTTTCATTTGCTATGTTTTCTTAGTTTGTTGAATAAATTGGTTGGACCCCCTCTTTCATACATTGGTTTTCAAATAGTTTGGTTTGAATTGGAAAAGAGTAGGAAAGTTCATGCTTAAGTGGTAAAGAGAGTTTGTTTTTGACTGTGGCCTATGCTTTGTCATGCCATGCTTGATATTATTTTGGCTTTATGTTTAGTATTCTTTGTTGTAGCATGACATGTTATAAACAATTGAGATTGCTTAATGTGTCTTGAAGAATCATGCGTTGTTTTAGCATATTAAAGCATAGTATTGTGGTATTCTCCTTTGATGCTTTATTTGGGTTGACTTGGCACATGCTAACACCATGTTATGACTATCCCAAGTCACCATAGCCTTTATGATCCTTTAGTTTTCGCTTTTAATACCACTTTATGCTTTAATTAATGATGTTTTGTCGCTTTGCATAATTATGGCCATTATTGCTCTCTTAGTTGGTCGCTCCTAGTCTTTTGCTAGCCTCCATAACCAAGTATGAGTTCCACTCATGCATACAACTCCTTAAACCAAGTTATTCCAAAGAGTCCACCATACCTACCTATTAGCATTTGCTATTCCAAGTATATTCATGTTTTTATCTACCTTCCGAATTAAACATGTTATGAGAAAACTAGTGATTAAAGCTCTCACGAACTTGATGGCACACTTTACTTTTCTTGCCCTTAATAAACTTGAACCATTGTGTCGTCTATGTTGTATATGCTTGCACTTATTTGTTGGGGATTAGCAAAACCATGTTGTAATGGGGAACGCTTTCAACATTGCACTTGTACTTTGTACCTAGTTGATATCATGCTCTTTTGTCTATGGATGTCGTCGGTGTGAAATGAAAGGGGAGCTTGTACGTCCATGGAGTTATGTATGTGTGTTAGAGAAACGCCTGGGCCGCTGGTCTAATCCATGCTATCATGGTGAAAACCTGCAGCGTAACCATAATGAGCTGTCTATGAAGCATTTTTCTTATAAAAAAGAGTCAGATATTGAGAAAGAAAAAAGAGTAAAAGAAAAAAAAGATATGAGAAAAGAGGAAAGAGAGAAAAAAGCACCATATTCCCATGGTAAATAAGAAGATTGCTGAGATGCTCGTTGTCTGCTTGCCTTGTCATTTTGATATGGGGATTCTGCCATATCATCGGGAAGGGGTACCCCGTTGGCGGTTCTCCATGATACACATGTGCTTTGTCGTTGTATTGGGAACGACAGTACCTAAACAGGTTAGATAGAGGTGTGGGGACTAGCAGGGAAGCTATCGACGGTGTCCGATTAGATACAAGCGAGCGTAGCTGGACGCAGGAAGTACCCAGGTTCGGAGCCCTTGTGGTGAGGTAAAACTCCTACTCCTGTCGGATCTGACTATGGGGATATACAAACTACAAGTGCTCCTTGAGCTGTATTCCCTAGCTAATGCCTTGAATGCACTGAGACCAACCCTTTCTACTGAGGCCTTGCCTCTCTTTATATAGGCAGAGAGGCAACAGTCTCACTGGCCAGTCCGACAGGCGGGCCCCACAGGCGGGTCCTAGCCGGCTGGTCATCCACAGTGTCCGGTATGGTATGTCGCATCGGAGTACGAGCGGTATGGCTGTCATAGGCACAATGGACGCCACGCGAGCATGTCGTCAGCATCGGGCCACTGTTCCTGTGTCATCCCCGCAAAGTCTTCGTATGGCCGAGTAATGGCCGGTCTTGTCATCGTACAGGGCGTACCGTGCACTGATACGCACGTCGTCCTGTCTCCTTGATTAGTTCCGGCTACTTCGCCGTAGCCAGCTGCTTCTTGTTGATCCGGCTATAGTGTAGTAGCCGGCCTGTCTTGCCTTGTCCAGCTGCGTCTGGTCAGCCGGACGCGATCCGACTGCACGTTTCTTGTCCGGTTGGGGTATCTGGGGATCATCCCCCCGACACTAGCCCTAGAGCGCGTGTGGATTCCGCCTTTAGGCGAAATGTGCGCGCGCTCCCTCCTAATTTTGAATTTGTGTCTGGCTAAGCCTGGCGGTTGCGCTGCCCATGACATCAGCGCTGACGCCGGCCACGCGTGCACGCGCCATCATTGCACTGTGGCAGGCAGCGTAACGTCCCGTCGCACGTCACTTCGGGAAGCTGCTGCCCGGCACTTCGGTTCTCGCTCCCGGATCTTCTACGCATCCTGCGTCGGCGCACGGGATCTGGGCGGCGGTTAGCGTGAGGGTTGTCCGGATGCGCGCCACGTGGCACTGTTGACGGTTGCACTTCCGGTCCTTTAAAGGGATGCCGTGGGGAGCAGATCCCCTCCTTCGCTCCAGTCTTCCTCTTCCCCTGCGCTCCTGCCTTTTGCGCCCTTGCTCTGCTGCTGTTGTAGCCCGCTGCGCCGCCCGCTCTTCATCGTCGACGGTATGGGCCACCGTCACTCCTCCGCCACCGCGCCTCCCTGCAAGCCGGAGATGGCAGCCGACCGTGGGTCCTGGTGCGGCTCCTCCGTCATCGAGGACCAGATCCAAAAGTACCGCGCCACCCGTGTTCTGCCGTCGGAGGAGGAGGTGGCGGTGCGGCTGGCGCCGGTGGGAGAGGTGTCTCCGCACCCCGCGGAGGGGGAGCGGGTTATTTTTCTCTCGCACCTGTCGCGCGGGTTCGCGCTGCCGGTGAATGCCTTCTTCCTTACTTTCATGGCGTTCTTCGACCTCCGCCTCCACCACCTCGGTGCCAACGCCATCGGAACGCTGGCGCACTTTGTGGCGTTCTACGAGAGCTACCTCGGGATCCAGCCGGATCTCGGGCTCTTCTGCCGGCTCTTCCGAATCCAGCCACAGGTGCAGTTCACGCAAGGGCCGCTAGTCGTCTGCGGCGGCGCGTCTATCTACTCCCGCTCGCAGACTGACTACCTGAAGTTTCTTCTGCACGACACGGTACAGCTGTGGTAGTAGTTGTACTTCTATGTCAAGAACCTCACCAATGTCGACCGGATCAACCTTCCGGCCTTCCAGGATGTCGAGTCCAGCCGGCTGCATTGGGACTTGGAGATCCACGGTGACAAGACAGAGTCGGATGCGATGCTGAAACGCATGCGCTCCCTGGTCCACTGCCGGCTGACCGACATGGACGTCACCCTCAGCTGGATGTCCCGGCTGATGATGCTGTTGCAGCAGCGAGCGTACAAGATGTGCTTCTACTCCGGCCGGCTGGACCCGACCCGGCTGTCGTGCCGCGATCCCCGCTACCACAACCTGAAGGAGTGGGTGTGTACGATCACCAAGGAGCGGCTGCCGGAGGGATGGAAGTTCAGTCTGGCGCCCTACAGCTGGGAGAACCGCGCGCCCCGGGTAGGTCCCTCTAGCTGGATTTTTTCTTTCGCATTTCTTTCCCTTCTTTCTTGTTTTATTCGACTAATCTCTTGTATTCGGCAGATGTTCCCCTGCATCCTTCGTGAGGAGGGTGAGGCTCCCCGCGAGGAGTTCACGCCTGACTTGCCCGAGCCACGTGCTCGGTGGTTTGGAGAGGAGTCGGACGGGGACGGGGACGCCTTCCCCAGCCGGAACGATGAGCCGGTTGCTGACCCCCACCCGGAGGTTGACGAGGAGGAGGAGGTCGCGCCGACCACCGATCCGGCGCCGCACCCTGCGACGGACGGCGAAGCTGGCGGGAGCGGCTCCAGCCGTTCTGGGTCCCGCCGGCCTGCCACGGAGGAGCCGGCCCCCAAGAGGAGCCAGACCAGCACCCTGCCGCCGAGCTGCCTTGGCCGGAAGAAGGGGCCGCCTCCAGTTGTGCCGGGGTACGTCCATCCTCCTCTTCCTTCATCGTCTTTTGCCTATTCCTTTTCCTGCCTTTCTGCCTTTGGCTGATTTGCTTTTCTTTCTTCCCGCTCTTCTTCTGTCTTCTTAGCGCGTTGGTTTCCTTTGGAGCCGCGAGCCCGGCTCGAGCACTAATCAGATCGCCACCCTAGGCTCCAACTGCGTCAGCCAGCGCCCCTCCTTCTTCCGAGGTGCCGCCTCCGCCTCCCCCTCGAGCTGAACCGGCTACCTCAGCCGGAGCGGAGGGTCCACAGCCGGTCGTGGTGGCCTAGCCGGAGGCGGATCCTCAGCCGGGTGGCTCTTCCGCGGGCGCGCGGGGGCCGCTACCGGCAAGGAGCTCGTAGTTGTCGGCGACGACAACTCCGATGAGGAGCCAGGGGAGGAGTGGAGGACCACGGTGGTTGCCGCGAAGGAGTCTTTGGTTGTCAATGCCGTAGATGACGACACTTCCTCTGCCGCCTCGCTGACGGACCTCGCCACCACTCTCGAACTGGCGGTGAAGGAGATCTGGCTACTGGAGGCCGCAGCCGGCGGGAACCGGTCCCTGGAGCAGAAGCTCGCTATTGCCAACTGGACTTTTCAGAGTAAGTTTGCTTCATCCGTCTTGCTCCCTTTTTTTGCTGATAGCCGGTTTTGTCGCAACCATCCTCGTGTGCGCTCTGCGTGAGACCGATCACTTGAAGAAAGCGAACGATTGGCTGAGCAAGTCCAACTCTACTCTACGGCTGCAGAACAAGGATTGGCACGTGAGGGTAGACGGCCTAGAGGCCACCATCAAGGAGCGCGACGCCTCGCTCGCCAGCCGGACCGAAGCATTCAATCTTCTCGAGGCCCAGAACAAGGACCAAGAGAAGGAAATCAAATGGCTGGCGACGAAGGAGAAGGCTCTGGTGGAGGAGCTGATACAGGTTGGCCACACGGCTAAGGGTAAGTTCCTCTTCTCCGCCTTCTTTTCTGTCCGGATCCGGTAGCCGGATCTGACTCTCTTTTCTGATAGTGTTTTATCCCGGCATAGACCTGCTGGCGTACAACCGGCTGCAGAAGAACTGGCCAGGTGCGCAGCCGACGGCTTAGGAGCTCGTCGTCCTTCTTGGCGAAGAAGCTGCCAAGCTTCGTTAAGCGGCGCGAGACGTCTTCTCCTTTCTGTGGCCGGATGCCCCGATTCCAGAGATGATGGCGCAGCTGGCTGCAAAGGTGGGGGAGGTGCCGGCTGCGATGGACCGACTGAGGGACTTGGCGGCGCGAGCCGGAGCAGAGATGGCTCTGGCCCTCATGCTCTCCTGGTACAAGGACGCCCGCGTCGAGAAGATCGACGGAGGCTTCCGTGACGGCGCCGATCTTGCCGCCATCCGCCAGGCCCATCCGGAGCTCTGGGGATCCGCCATCAAGATCGCCGACTACGTGGACCCCGATGAGGTGCTCACCGACTCGGAGTCTGTCGGCACTCCTGATGTGAAGGCCCGACGCAGCCGCCTGCGGGCGCCGGAACCGGATCGAGCTCCGCGCCTCCTCCTCCGCCTAAAGCTTCTGCCGGCCAAGATGCTCCTCACGGCAAGGGTCCTGCCGCTTAGCCACTGCCCCGGGATGCTGGGTGTATTTGTCTTACTTTAGTTCTGTTTGAAACTTGTCTGTCTGTACCGGCTGTCTCTGACACCAGGTAAACTTATGGGAGCCTTGCCTCCTTTTTCCTTTGCCTGTTAATATTGGACTTGCTTGACTTTCCTTCAACTTGTGTGCTTCGAATTTTCTTTCAACATTTCGTCGATTGACTTTATCCGGCTTACTTCGTTTAGCTACACACTTTTAGCCAGAGGTACTGCACCTCTAATGGGGGCGTGCTAGCGCACCCACTGGGTGTAGCCCCCGAGATTCGTAGTAGCTGGCGTAGCCAGGTCCTTCGAATCTTCCTTCTTTTCCCCAAGTCTTCTAACTTTATCCGACTAGACTCGTCTTAGTCGGCTTCATACTGCTGGATGAACACCTTCAGCCGGGGAACTAGTATTCCAGTGGGGGCGTGCGAGCGCACCCACTGGGTGTAGCCCCCGAGATTCGGAGTAGCTAGCGTAGCCAGGTGCTTCGAATCTTTCTTGCCTTCTCTTGCTCCTGCCCTTGCCCTCACCTGGGATCCGAACGGCCGGCTAAACGCCCTTAGCCGGTCAGGAACTACAAGATTGCACTGGGGCGCACGAGCGCACCTAGTGGGTGTAGCCCCCAAGATTCAGAGCGCTTGATGAAGGCAAGGACTTCGAATCTTCTTCTCCTTTCCTTCCTGAATTCCGACTCGAGGTAGTCAGACAAAAATATACATACGCATACACATACATCCTCACAGGTCAATAGGTTAGTCTGCCAAATTGTAGCCAGAAAACAGACTTGTTTTTTGGAAAACTAGCTTGTGCCTCTCTAGACACCTGATCGCTTTCCATGTGCTCTACTGTTTTTGCTGCGTCCTTGCCGGGCAGCCGGGTTGCGGTCTGCAGCCGGAATCGAAGGGAGCTGACAGTACATTGCGCATGGTACTAACGGCTTAGTACCCGGATTGGTTTAAGCTAGTTGCAAGGCCGGGATGCCCGGTCTGTCGCGTCTCCTCCCCGTTTTTCTTGTGGGATGCCTCGGGCTTTTGCTCTTGCTAGCCGCGGTCTGTAGCTGAGATGAAGAGTGGGCCTCTGACATCGTCGCACACTACTCAGTCGGTTCATTGACTTAGCAGGCCGGGCCAGCCGGCAAGCTCCCGGATAGGGGTTGACGGAGCCGGAAAACGTAACCGGAAATATAGATGCGAACAAATTTCTAGCAAGGAGCCCCCGAGCATCTCGTAGGGGTCCGCATTTTCATTCATAGGGTTTGCGGGATACATACACTGTCTGGCGACTAGGTGTAAAACGGGCGTAGCAAGGCCGCGTTCTAGGGACACTCGGTTTCCTCGTCTAATTTGTCCATCTTGTTCTTGCGCGGCTGCTGCGCGTTGATGAGGTAGTAGGAGTCGTTGGGCAGTGCCCGGCTGATGATGAAGGGGCCCTCCCAAGGTGGCGATAGCTTGTGCATGCCCTTCGTGTCTTGCACCAGCCGGAGTACTAGGTCGCCCTCGCGGAACGCAACTGGGCGGATCCGGCCTGAATGGTAGCGACGTAGTCGTTGCTGGTACAGGGCTGACCTGGACAGAGCCAGCTCGCGGGCCTCCTCCAGGAGGTCCACTCCGTCCTCCCACGCCTCCTGGTTGGCCTTTTCGTCATATAGGAGCTTGCGCGGTGAGTCGAACTCGATGTCCGCGGAGAGGACAGCTTCTAATCCGCAGACCAGGAAGAACAGGGTGTAACCGGTTGATCTATTCGGCGTGGTGCGGAGGCTCCATAGCACAGCCGGAAGGTCCTCGATCCAGCATCCAGGTGACCGCTCCAATGGCTCGATGAGACGCGGCTTGATACTGGCTAGTACCAAGCCATTTGGTCTTTCGACTTGCCCATTGGACTGCGGGTGCGAGACGGAGGCAAGGTCCAGCCGGATGCCCTTGTTGCTGCAGAATCGGGCGAAGGCCCCCTTGGCGAAGTTCGTGCCGTTGTCGGTGATGATGCTGTTGGGGTAGCCGAAGCGGTTGATGATGCCAGTGAAGAAGGTAACGACTCTCACCCCATCCAGCTTCCAAAAAGGCTTGGCCTCGATCCACTTCGTGAATTTGTCCACCGCCACCAGTAGGTGGGTCATGCCCGCGCATGCTCGCTTGAAGGGACCGACCATGTCGAGGCCCCAAAACGCGAATGGCTAGGTGATCGGTATGGTCATGAGTACCAAAGTTGGCATGTGCTTGAGCTGCCCAAAGCGTTGGCACCCATTGCATGCGCGGACCAGCTGCTCAACGTCCTCAAGGGCGGTGGGCCAATAGAAGCCATGGCGGAACGCCTTGGCGACTATCTCCCTTGACGAAGCGTGGTGCCCGCACTCGCCCTGGTGGATGTCCTTGAGTAGCCGGTAGCCCGTGTCTGCATCGACACACCTTTGGAAAATGCCGAATACGCTGCGCTTGTACAGCTCGCCGTTGATGATGGTGTACGTGTGCGCACGGCGCCGGATTTGCCTGGCTTCCACCTCGTCATCTGGAAGTTCTCCAGTGACGATGTAGCTCATGAAGGGCTGTGCCCAGGATGGCACCTCCCGAATGACGAGGATGCTCCCGCTCTCCGGTGGACAGATGTCAAGGGGTCGTCCGGATGGCGTATCCGGGACGGCAGCCCCCGAGCCGCTTGACAGGCCGGTAGCCCCCGGGTCTTGCGAACCAGAGGGTATTGCCTTGCCGGAGTTGGTGCGGGTCTTTTTCTTCGGAGGTTCTGCTGGCTCTGCTTCCGCTGCTCTGCCAGCCGGAGCGCTCCCGGCCCAGATGATGGAGTCTGATTCCGGGGACGGATTGATGGAGGGTTTGCGTAGGTGCTCCAAGGAGACCCCAGGTGGGATCGCCTGCCTGGTGGATCTGATTCGGGCGAGCGAATCAGCTGCCTCATTGTTGACACGGGGGACGTGATGGAATTTGCATCCGTCGAAGGAGGAGCTGAGCTTCTGGATGTGGAACTGGTAGAGGGCCATGTTTGCATCTCTGGTGTCCCACTCTCCGGATACTTGCTGCACCACCAGATCTGAATCACCGAAGCAAAGGATCTGGTTGACACCGATCTCTTTGGCTAGCCGGAGTCCGTGCGCCAGTGCCTCGTATTGGGCTACGTTGTTGGAGGCCTTGAAGTGGATTTGAAGTACATATTCCAGCCGGTCTCCCTTGGGTGAGGTGAGCACGATGCCGGCCCCCAAGCCCCCGAGCATCTTCGACCCATCGAAGTGCATCTTCTAGTGGTCCGAATCCTGAACCGGTGGAAGATACTGGGTTTTAGCCCAGTCGACGAGGAAGTCCGCCAATGCCTGTGACTTGATCGTGAGCCGGGGCTCGTACTAGATGGAGTAGGCGGCGAGCTCGATGGCCCACTTGGCGACTCGGCCGGTGGCGTCCTTGTTGCCGATGATTTCCGAAAAGGGTGCGGTGCACACGACCTTAATCGGATGCTCCTGGAAGTAGTGCTTGAGCTTTTTGCATGCCAGGTATACGCTGTAGCACATCTTCTGGTAGTGGGGATAGTTTTGCTTGGAGAGGGAGAGGACCTCGCTGAGGTAGTAGACGGGCCTCTGAACCGGCTAAGCCTTGCCTTCCTCGGGGCGCTCCACCACCAGGATGACGCTAACGACCCGGCTCATGGCTGCTATATAGAGCAACATCGGCTCCTTGCTAGCCGGCGTGGCTAGAACCGGCGTTGTGGATAGCATGCGCTTGAGGTCATGGAATGCGGTGTCGGCTTGCGAAGTCCAGGAGAACTTGTCCGTCTTCTTCATCAGGTGGTACAACAGGAGTGCCTTCTCCCCCAGCCGGTTGACGAAACGACTGAGGGAGGCCAGGCATCCGGTGAACTTTTGGACTCCAAGCAGGCTCCTAGGCGGCTGCATCCTCTTGATGGCCGCGATCTTCTCCGGATTTTCCTCGATGCCTCGTTGTGATACGAGGAAACTGAGGAGCTGACCGGATGGCACCCCGAAGACGCACTTCTTCGGGTTCAGCTTCATCTGGTACTGGCGGAGGTTGCCAAATGTCTCTCCCAGATCTTCGAGGAGGGTTCGTTTTCCTTGGTCTTGATGACCACATCGTCCACATAAGCATGCACGTTTCGGCCTATCTGCGAGTGGAAGCACTTCTGCATGCAGCGCTAATAGGTAGCGCCTGCATTCTTTAGACCGAAAGGCATGGTTACGTAGCAGAAAGCCCCGTAGGGGGTGATAAATGATGTCTTAATCTGATCAGCCGGGTTTAGCCAGATCTGATTGTAACCGGAATAGCAATCTAGAAAACACAAAAAATCACAACCAGCCGTAGAATCGATGACTTGATCGATACGGGGCAAGGCGAAGGGGTCTTTCGGGCATGCCTTGTTCAGGCTGGTGTAGTCGATACACATGCGCCAGGTCTTGTTCTTCTTCAGCACCAGGACTGGGTTCGCCAAACAGTTCGGGTGGTACACTTCCATGATGAACCTGGCCGCAAGGAGCCAGGTGATCTCGTCACCGATTATCTTCCTTTTCTCCTCTACGAACCGGCATAGAGGTTGCTTGACCGGCTTGGCATCCGGCCGCACGTGAAGTGAGTGCTCGGCGAACTCCCTCGGCACACCCGGCATGTCCTTGGGGGACCACGCAAAGATGTCCCGATTCTCACGGAGGAAGTCGACGAGCGCGCCTTCCTATTTGCTGTCCAAGCCGGCACCAATGGTGACAAACTTAGTCGGGTCAGAGGGGTCGAGCAGGATCCTCTTCGTCTCCTTTGCCGGCTGGAAAGCTCCTTCTCCAGCCAGTTTGCTGCTAGCCGGCATGTCTTGCTGGGCCATGGCCACATTGCGCATGATCACGCGCTTCTCCTCGGCTATGATGAGGGCCTCTGCCAGTTTGGAACCGGCTGAGGCGCACTCTATCGACCGCTTGAAGCAGCCGGTGACAGTGATCACGCCGTTGGGTCCCGACATCTTTGTCTTGAGGTACGCGTAGTGGGGGACAGCCATGAACTTGGCGAGGGCGGGGCGCCCGAGGAGAGCATGATAGGAGCTCGTCAGGTTTACCACCTCGAACCAGATCGGTTCGCAGTGGAAGTTCTCCTCGGTCCCGAAGATGACGTCCAACTAGATTTTACCTAGCGGGGCGCAAGCTGGCCCCGACAGTACACCATGGAACGTTGTGGTAGTCGGGCGCAGGTCGCATTCGCGAATGCCCAGCTTCTCCAGCGAGGACTAGTAGAGGACGTTGAGGCTGCTGCCTCCGTCGATGAGGACGCGCAAGAATCGGCAGGTACACGCGTTGGAGACGATGAGGGGGTCGAGCACCATGGCGTAGCCCCCGGGAGTCAGCAGATGCTCCGGCTGGTCTGCGCGGCTCCAGGTGATGGGGGTTCCAACCAGTTCAGGTACTGGGGGACCGGAGAGGTGATGGTGTTGACCTCCTTGGAGCATCGCCTGCGGCTGTGCTTGTCTTCCAGCTCTGTCTCAAAGATGTGGTAGGTGGCATGCGGCTGGGGGTAGCCGTTGTTGTTGTTGCTGCTGTTGCCGCCGTTACCATCATTGCTGGCTCCCCTAGCCGGTGGCGGTGGTCCATGGTACATTGCAAATGTATCTATAATTTTTGATGTTCCATGCTTGGTTTTATCCACTTTCTTGTGTTTTGTTCCAACTTTGGAGTACTTTTATTATGATTTCTTGGACTAACCTATTAAAAAGAGCCACAGTGCCAGCTGCCTGTTTTCTGTTGTTTTTGGTTCCAGAAAAGTCAGAAAATGAATATTCTCATAATTGGACAGGACAAAAGCCAAAGTGCCTATTTTTCCGGAAGGGATCAAGTGCCAGAATATGAGACGGAGAAGGAATGGGGGCCGGCCACACCACCTGGCCGCGCGGCCAGGCCTGGCCCACGCCAGGGGGTGGTCTGGCCGCCCCCAGCACCCCCTCGGCCTCTCCTTCCGCCTATAAGTTGCCCTCGGGACGAAAACCCTAAGAACCCGATCAAAAATCCATGAAAGAGTCTGTAGCCGCCGTCGTCTCTGTCCCAAGATTGGGGGGGGGGGGATCTGAAGCTCTTCTTGGCACCCTGCCGGAGAGGGGAATTCACCCTGGAGGCCTTCTTCATCACCATGCAAGCCTCCGGTGTGATGCGTGAGTAGTTCATCCTTGGACTACGGATCCATGTAGTAGCTAGATGGCTGGTTTCTCCTCCTTTGTGCTTTCATGTTTAGATCTTGTGAGCTCCGTTCATGATCAAGATCATCTATTTGTAATTCTTACATGTTGTGTTTGCAGGGATCCGATGGATATTGAGATGCTATTTCAGATTGATTATTGATTCTATCATGTCTTTGTTATTTTTGATCTTGCATGCTTTCCGTTGTTAGTAGCTATCTTGGCCAAGTAGATGCTAGCAACTCCAAGAGTTAGTATTTATGCTCGATAGTGGGTTCATGCCACTGGTAATCTGGGGAAGTGACAGAAATCTCTAACGTACTAGTGTGCTATTGCTACTAGGGAGAAAACGACAATCCTTTGTTCATAGAGAAATCGTATTGTTTACTTTACACGCAGTTCGTAAAGCAATAATCTGTTGCTTGCAACTTAATATTAGAGGGGGTTCGGATGATAACCTGAAGGTGGATTATTAGTCATAGATGCAGTTGGATGGCGGTCTATGTATTATGTTATAATGCCCAATCAAGTCTCAAAGGAGTCAAGATGGTATATGCATGTATTGCTTTGTCGGTGTTTGTCAATTTCCCCGCTGTAATTTGTTCACCCAGCATGTTATCTATCTAAGTAGAGCCACCTCTAGTGAACTATGGATCCCGGTCCTTTACTTTACATACAATCTACAATCTTTTACTGCTTTGTGTTTACTTTCTGCAAACTTTTACTTCTTTCCATTCGATACGTTTAATCCTTTGTTTTCCGCAAAACACGGTGAGATTGACAACCTCATCACAAGTTGGGGACAAAGTTCTGTGGTTGTGTTGTGCAGGTCTCCACGTTGCTACTAGCACCGGTAGTGCACCCTGCCAAAGCTCAGCTAGTAACACCTTTGAGGTGTTTCCTTGCTCCTACTGGTTCGATTAAACCTTGGTTTCATAACTGAGGGAAACTTGTTGCTGTGCTCATCATACCTTCCTCTTGGGGTTCCCAACGAGCTCTACATCAACACCACCATCAAGCATTTTTCTGGGCGCCGTGCATTGAGCCATCAAGCATTTTTCTGGCGCTGTTGCCAGGGAGTCAAGGACATCTTCACAAGGGGAGTCCCTCATAACCAATCTCTTTACTTTGTTGTTTTTGTTTTGCTTAGTTTCTTTTTGCTTTGTTTGCTTGGTTTGTTCTTAAAAAAACACAAAAAATTAGTTTTACTTGTTTTGCTTTCTTATTTGAAAACACAAAAAATTAGTTCCTATCTTGAGTTGCCACTATGTCTAGCCTTGCTCCAATCACTATGTCACCCGAGGAAATGATTCTCACTTTTAAACAAGGAATTGAGGAAAGTTTTAAGGAAGCTTGGTCTAGAATCTCTGATCTACATGAAAAGACTGAGCCTAAAATGATTCAAGGATTGTTCCTTAGCAATTTTTACCTTGGGATTGCTCTTTGCTATAGATATGCTTTAGATGCTATTGCGGGAGGAGATTTCCTCCAAAGTAATGAGGATGATGCCATTAATGCTATAAAAAAATTAATCCTCGCTTACAACTTGCCTAGACAAACTGATACTTCTTTCGCAAAAATATTTGCTAGGTTGGCCACTCTTGAGGCTAGCACTACTAGATTAGAAGGGTGCTATAATACGCTTAGGGAGCAACATGATTATGTTCCAATAAACTCTGAATCATCAAAGTGGTTCCCTACAGTAAAGATTGAGATAAACACTGAAACTTTTCAAGCTCGCTGTGATATCATGTCTGAATTTTGTCTTATGCCCAAAGCTATTTATGAATCTCTGAATCTTTGGGGGCTCGTTGAAGGAGGAAAAGAAATATCTCTCACCAATAATACTACCATATTACCTCTTGGAATAGCTGAAGGAGTGTTTACAAAGATCCTTGAGAAAATGATTTCTATTGATTATCTTGTTATTGAATGTTTAGGAAAAGGACAAATTACACTTGGAAGGTCCCTATTAGAACTCCTTGGAGCAATAATAGATGTGGGAAAGGGGACCATGCACCTTTCTTATCCACCAAACAATCATATTTTCCCCAAGGTTAAGAATAAAAATAAGTGAGGTAAGGGCAAGAAAGTTGGTCTTAATGCTTCTTCATTTGATAACACTTGATTCTTTCTTTGGTTCTTATGCCTAACTTAAAGGCGTTAAAGAAAAGTACTTGTTGGGAGATAACCCAAGAGTTTTAGTTGAGTCTTGGAAGTTATTACCTCTGTAATAACCTCTCCTTATCCTTTTTATTTGCTTTTTGTGCCAAGAGTAACCTCTAATGAGAGTGAAGTAATGATTGGGAAAGTTGCTGTCCCGAAACAGATTTCTGTGCTTCACCGTAAAAATTCCTGAGAGAGCTCTGTACGTCGGATTGAGCTGTAATTGTTTTTGCTTCTGCCCCAGGTTGTTATCTAACTTTCATTAGTTCAACACTTTTTGATTTGAGCAACAGAAGGTCTTCAAACAAATTCGTCTTTACCTTGTGGTCTATTTTGACAGATTTCTGCCATTTTCTGCATTTCCTTCTTGTTAGTTCCTTCTTGAGTTCCTTTGGGGAATTGAGCTTTTTGAGGGAAGTGCTACAGTAGCTAGTGTTCTAATGGAAGTTTATTTGGTGTTAGAACTGAACGTTGAGACTTATTTATCTTAAGTGCACTAATGTTGCTAATGAGATTGTGTGAAGTTTTGTATGAAGGAAAATTTCCAGGTGTATGGAAGGAATGAGTAGTGAGATGAAGGATGGGCTAAAGCTCAAGCTTGGGGATGCCACACGTGTCACCCCAAGAAATATCCAAGAAGTAAAAGCGTCAAAGCTTGGGGATGCCCAAGGCATCCCCTTCTTCATCAATAAAAATTCCAGGTTTCTTCCAAACGCTTCATTTTTTTGTTTCATGCACAGTTGTGTTTTTTTTGGAGTGTCTTCTTTTTCGTTTTCGTTTTGGTTTTTAGTTTTCTTGGTTTGCTTAGTTTTCTGAATAAATTGGTTGGACCCCCTCTTTCATACTTTGGTTTGCAAATAGTTTGGTTTGGTTTGGAAAAGAGTAGGAAAGTTTATGCTTATGTGGTAAAAAGAGCTCGTTTTTGACTGTGGTCTATGCTTTGTCATGCCATGCTCGATATTGTTTTGGATTTATGCTTAGTATTCTTTGCTGTAGCATGACTTGTTATAAACAATTGAGATTGCTTAATGTGCCTTGGATGAATCATGTGTTGTTTTAGCATATTAAAGCATAGGATAGTGGTATTCTCCTTTGATGCTTTATTTGGGTTGACTTGGCGCATGCTCACACCATGTTATGACTATCTCAAGTCACCATAGCCTTTCTGATCCTTTAGTTTTCAACTTGTAGTATATCACTTTATGCTTTGATCAATGATGTTTTGTCGCTCTGCATGATTATGGCCATTATTGCTCTCTTAGTTTGTCGCTCCCAGTCTTTTGCTAGCCTCCACAACCAAGTATGAGTTCCACTCATGCATCCAACTCCCTAAACCAAGTTATTCCAAAGAGTCCACCATAGCTACCTACTAGCTTATGCTATTTCAAGTATATTCATGCTTTTGTTTACCTTCCACTTGTTATGAGAAAACTAGTGATTAAAGCTCTCACGAACTTGATGGCACACTTTACTTTATTGCCTCTAATAAACTTGAACCATTGGGTCCTTCTTTGTTGCGTATATGCTTGCGCTTTATAAGTTGAAATTAGCAGAACCATGTACCATGGGGAACGCTTTCAACATTACACTTGTACTTTGTACCCCGTTGATATTATGTTCTTTTGCTTACGGATCCCGGTGGTGTGAAATAAAAGTGGAACTTGTAAGATCATGGAGTTTGTATATGTGTTAGAGAAACGCCTGGGCCGCTAGCCTAAGCCATGCCTAATCATGGTGGAAACTTGCAGCATCACCATAGTGAGCACTCTATGAAGCATCCTCAATAAAAACCTATGCAAATAGCAAATAAAAAGATCGCTGAGATGCTCATTGTCTGCTTGCCTTGTCATTTTGATTATGGGAAAGCTCCCGTATCATGTGCAAGGGGTACCCCGTTGGCGGTTCTTAATGATACACATATACTTACAATGACAAGAGCTTACTCGTGACTGAAGTTGAGTAGCATGAGGATCGGTCTTCGTAAGTAAGGGGCGTGAGATTTCGGTTTATAACTTGTCAAGCATATCCTCTTAGTTGTGTCCTTTAACCTTAATCACCTTCAAGATGCTTATGGTAGGGGCAATGAGAGCTGAAAGCTATAAGTACCATAATTTTTGGAAGCTCTTTATGAGACTTGAATCCCTACTTCCTTTTACAAAGGCTTTTCTTCCACCATTATATTGAGTCCCCACCTTCTATCTTTATGCACTACTTTGAGAGCATAGTGGCCATTCTTAGTTCTATGCGCATTGTCCCAAGACTAGTTGATTAATGCATAACTTGTTATTGCTTGTTTGAAACTATTGTATCTAGTCACTCTTATGAACTTTGAAGGTGTCCTATGGATTTATATTTGCTACTCTATTGAGGGACAAGCTGATTACTATTATGCCATGTTTTCTTTATGTGAAACAAACAAACGTCTTGCAAAGCATGTTATTCAAGAATCTTTTGTTTGTGCCTTTTCATGTTGTATCATAGTTTCTTTGCTTATTGCTAGAACTTTGTCTTTCATGTTATGATTGAGGTACTATGATCCCAGCTTTGAGTTTTGCAAATACTTTGATCAAGGTTTGATGGTGCATGTCACCTCAAAAATTATTTCTTTTTATCACTTACCTACTCGAGGACGAGCAGGAGTTAAGCTTGGGGATGTTGATACATTGCAAATGTATCTATAATTTTTGATGTTCCATGCTTGGTTTTATCCACTTTCTTGTGTTTTGTTCCAACTTTGGAGTACTTTTATTATGATTTCTTGGACTAACCTATTAACAAGAACCATAGTGCCAACTGCCTATTTTCTATTGTTTTTGGTTCTAGAAAAGTCAGAAAATGAATATTCTCAGAATTGGACGGGACAAAAGCCAAAGTGCCTATTTTTCCGGAAGGGATCAAGTGCCAGAATACGAGACGAAGAAGGGTTGGGGGCCGGCCACACCACCTGGCCACGCGGCTAGGCCTGGCCCGCGCCAGGGGGTGGTCTGGCCGCCCCCAGCACCCCCTCGGCCTTCCCTTCTGCCTATAAGTTGCCCTCGAGACGAAAACCCTAAGAACCTGATCAAAAATCCATGAAAGAGTCTGTAGCCGCCGTCGTCTCTGTCCCTAGATCGGGGGGATCTGAAGCTCTTCCCGGCACCCTGCCGGAGAGGGGAATTCACCCTTGAGGCCTTCTTCATCACCATGCAAGCCTCCGGTGTGATGCGTGAGTAGTTCATCCTTGGACTACGGATCCATGTAGTAACTAGATGGCTGGTTTCTCCTCCTTTGTGCTTTCATGTTTAGATCTTGTGAGCTCCGTTCATGATCAAGATCATCTATTTGTAATTCTTACATGTTGTGTTTGCGGGGATCCGATGGATATTGTGATGCTATTTCAGATTGATTATTGATTCTATCATGTCTTTGTTATTTGTGATCTTGCATGCTTTCCGTTGTTAGTAGCTATCTTGGCCAAGTAGATGCTAGCAACTTCAAGAGTTAGTATTTATGCTCGATAGTGGGTTCATGCCTCTGGTAATCTGGGGAAGTGACAGAAATCTCTAAGGTACTAGTGTGTTGTTGCTACTAGGGAGAAAACAACAATCCTTTGTTCATAGAACATTCGTATTGTTTACTTTACACGCAATTCGTAAAGCAATAATCTGTTGCTTGCAACTTAATACTAGAGGGGGTTCGGATGATAACCTAAAGGTGGATTATTAGTCATAGATGCAGTTGGATGGCGATCTATGTATTATGTTGTAATGCCCAATCAAGTCTCAAAGGAGTCAAGATGATTAGTATATGCATGTATTGCTTTGTCGGTGTTTGTCAATTGCCCCGCTGTAATTTGTTCACCCAGCATGTTATCTATCTAAGGAGAGCCACCTCTAGTGAACTATGGATCCTGGTCCTTTACTTTACATACAATCTACAATCTTTTACTGCTTTGTGTTTACTTTCTGCAAACTTTTACTTCTTTCCATTCGATACGTTTAACCCTTTGTTTTCTGCAAAACACGGTGAGATTGACAACGTCATCGCAAGTTGGGGACAAAGTTCTGTGGTTGTGTTGTGCAGGTCTCCACGTTGCTACTAGCACCGGTAGTGCGCCCTGCCAAAGCTCAGCTAGTAACACCTTTGAGGTGTTTCCTTGCTCCTACTGGTTCGATTAAACCTTGGTTTCATAACTGAGGGAAACTTGCTGCTGTGCTCATCATACCTTCCTCTTGGGGTTCCCAACGAGCTCTACATCAACACCGCCATCAAAGCATTTTTCTGGGCGCCGTGCATTGAGCCATCAGTCCATCGGGAGGAGGCGGGGGGAGACGAGGCTGGTTACCCTGGTCTTTTAGCTGGCGGGTCCAGCTGCAATTCCGAGTGGTATGCGTAGCCGGTTTGAAGGGACCGCTGTGCCACTTGGACGGGCCGTCAAACATCTGGTCGAAGGTGAGTCGTGGCTTTGGCCTCCTTGCATCGTTAGCCGGCGCGTCGGGCGCGCCCTCCACAGCATTGACCTGCCGCGCGTGGTAGCGGGGCTTCTACTGTCCGGCTTGGCGGTCCCCATGGAACCGGTTGTCGTTGCCGTGGCGCCTGGAGGATCCGGCTTCGCCAGCCGGATTGCTTGGGTGGTCGCGAGCCGGCTCCGTGGGAGTCGGATGCCCATCAGCATTTACTCGGAGGGGCTTCTTCATGGCGGCATCCGCCATGGCGTACTGGTCCGCAACCGTCATGAGCTCCGCCATGGTTTTCGGCTCGTCACACAGTAGCCGGTGGCGAAGCATGGTGCCTTCTCGGCAACCCTCGATGAAGAAGCCGATGGCCTAGCTCTCCAGGATGCCCTCGCAGGTGTTCCGCAACTCCGTCCACTTGGCGAGGTACTCGCAGTCAGTCTCACGGTCACCCTGGACGCACAAGGCCAGGTCGAGTGGGCGCCCCGGGTGCTTGTACGTGCCATTGAAGTTGCGGACGAACACCTTCTCGAAGTCTGGCCAGGCATTGATGCTATTGGGCGCAAGGCTGTTGAGTCACGTCCTTGCTGACCCGGTTAGCATGAGGGGGACGTAGCGCACGGCAGTGCGCTTATTCCCATGGGCGATGCCGACAGCCGTAGCATAGTCGGTCAGCCAATCTTCCGGCTTCATACTGATGTCGTACTTGGGGGTGTCCCTGGGAAGGGAGAACTTAGCCGGGAACGGCTCGTTCCGGATGCGGGGTCCGAAACAAACCGGGCCGGTAGAATCTTCCTCCTCCATGACGCGCGCTTGAGCGAGGAGCCTGATGCGGTCATGGGCATCCGGACAATCCGGGTTGGGCGCTCCCACCCGGCCCGAGAGACAGGAACCGGCGGGTCTAGGCGCTTCGGTTGGTGGAGGGGGAGGCGGCGGGTTGCTGTTCACCGTCTGCTCCTGGCGCGGCTAGCCCCTGTTGCCAGAGCTGCGATGCCTGCTGCGGGCCTTAGCCGGCTGAGGGGAGGACGCCTGATGCGTGTCGCATGGCGCGCCCCTACTGTTGGCAGGCAGCTTGCTCCCCTTGGAGTAGCTGGGGTACTCCTGCATCTGCCGGTTGGCATCAGCCTGCTCGTCCGCGATGCGGAGGAGCTCCTGCACGTGAGCATGCTGGCGGGCTCGCTCCTCGCCCTCCAGATTGGGCAGTTCTTCTGTCGTGGCCTGTGCCGCGCGCAGGTTCTTTATGGGCGTGCTGTAGGTGGGCCGGATGAGGGCGGGCGCGGGATCCGGCTCCCCATCCTTTTCCATCCTACCGCCTAGCTCTCCGCCCAGCGCCGCACCTGGCCGCGCCGGCTCGGCTCCGCGGTATCCGGAGTGAAGCCGTGCGCGCGGTCGTATTCGTGTCGGGTGATCTCGAGTTGCTTGCGGGTAGCCGCCAGCTCCATGCCCTCTTGGAGGAGGATCTGTCTCTCCATGGCGAAGTTGGCCTCCGCCTCCTCTAGGTTATCCCCGAGGTTAACCGGCGTCAAGAGCCGATCAATGGTGTCCTCCACCGGGTTCCGAGGCTACGGAGGGGCGGAAGTTCCAACCTCGTCCGCGCCTCGCTCCCGCGGCTGGCGGGGGTGAGAGCTGGAGCCAACCATCATGACCTCCACGCCATAGGACGTGACGGAGGCGCCACCGCCCGGATGCGGCAACTCCGCAATAGAGACGATCTCCCTAGGGAAACGCTCCAGAATGGCGGCGACGTAGACGGGGAGGTCGCCGAATAGCAGGACGGTGCCGTTCGCCGGGAAGGAGGCTCCGTCGAAGCAGGAAGCGTTGTCGATGACGCAGTCAAATTTTCCTAGCGTGAGCACCAGGCCGGAGGCCACGCGCTCACCGGCTGAAGTGCGGGGTCCCGTGCAGAACGTGACTTCGGTCGAAGCCATCTTGCCCCATGGTAGGCGCCAACTGTCGTTGTATTGGGAACGGTAGTACCTAAACATGTTAGATAGAGGTGTGGGGACTAGCAAGGAAGCTATCGACGGCGGCCGCAGGCGGGATTGGATACAAGCGAGCGTAGCTGGACGCAGGATGTACCCAGGTTCGGAGCCTTCGTGGTGAGGTAAAACTCCTACTCCTGCCGGATCTGACTATGGGGATATACGAACTACAAGTGCTCCTTGAGCTGTATTCTCTAGCTACTGCCTTAAATGCACTGAGACCAACCCTTTCTACTGAGGCCTTGCCTCTCCTTATATAGGCAGAGAGGCAACGGTCTCACTGGCCAGTCCGACTAGCGGGCCCCACAGGCGGGTCCCAGCCGGCTGGTCATCCACACTGTCCGGTATGGTATGTCGCATCGGAGTACGAGCAGTATGGCTGTCGTAGGCACAGTGGACGCCATGCGAGCATGTCGTCAGCACCGGGCCACTGTTCCCGTGTCATCCCCAGAAAGTCTTCAGTATGGCTGAGTAATGGCTAGTCTTGTCATCGTACAGGGCGTACCGTGCACTGATACGCACGTCGTCCTGTCTCCTTGATTGGTTCCGGCTACGTCATCATAGCCGACTGCTTCTTGTTGATCCGGCTACAGTGTAGTAGCCGGCCTGTCTTGCCTTGTCCGGCTGCGTCTGGTCAGCCGGAAGCGATCCGACTGCACGTTTCTTGTCCAGTTGGGGTATATGGGGATCATCCCCCCGACATGCTTACATTGACAAGAACTTACCGGTAACTAAACTTGAGTAGCATGATGAGCGACCCTCGTATTCAAGGGACATGAGATGTCCAACTTATACTTCGTCAAGCATATACTCCATAGTTTGTTCACTTTAACTTTAATCACTTCAAGATTCTTATGATAGGGGCAATGAGAGCTGAAAGCTAATAAGTACCATAATTTTTGGAAGCTCTTTATGAAACTTGAATCTCTGCTTCCTTCTATGAAGGCCCTTTCTTTTACTTTTATGTTGAGTCTCGACCTTCTATCTATATGCACTTACTTTGAGAGCGTAGTGGCCATTCTTAGTTCTATGTGCATTGTCCCAAGACTTGTTGATTGATGCATACCTTGATATTGCTTGTTTTAAACTATTTGTATCTAGTCACTCTTATGAACTTTGAAGCTGTCCTATGCATTTATATTTGCTACTCTAAGAGGGACAAGCTGAATGCCACTATGCTATGTTTTCTTTATGTGAAACAAACAAACGTCTTGCAAAGCATTATTATTCATGAATCTTTTGTTTGTGCCTTTTCATGTTGTAACATAGTTGCTTTGTCTTATTATTAGAACTTTGTCTTTCATATTATGATTGGAGTACTATGATCCCAGCTATGAATGTTATACAAATACTTTGATCAAGTTTATGATGGTGCATGTCACCTCAAAAATTATTCTTCCTTTTTATCACTTACCTACTCGAGGACGAGCAGGAGTTAAGCTTGGGGATGTTGATACGTTGCTAACGTATCTATAATTTTTGATGTTCCATGCTTGTTTTATATCTACTTTCTTATGTTTTGTCCACACTTTGGAGTATTTCTATACACTTTCTTGGACTAACCTATTAACAACATGCCATAGTGCCAGTTGCCTGTTTTCTCCTGTTTTTGTTTCCAGAAAAGTCAGAAAATGAATATTCCTGGAATTGGACCGGACAAAAGCCGAAGTTGTTATTTCCCGGAAGACTCACGGAGCTAGAAGGAGAGTTAGAGAGGGGCCACAGGGTGGCCACACCACCCCTAGGCGCGGTTCCCCCCAGGCCGCGCCAGGGCATGGTGTGGGCCCCCTGGCTGGCCACTGACCTCGCCCCTTCGCCTATATATTCCTCCCGATACAGAAACCCTAAATCGTCAATCAGAAATCCACGAAAAGTTCTGCAGCACTGCCGCCACCAAGGGGGAAATTCGGGGGACAGAAAGTCTTTGTTCCGGCACCCTACCAGGACGGGGAAGTGCCCTCGGAGCCATCTCCATCGATATCCACCACCATCTCCATCACCGTTGCTGATTCCCATGACGAGGAGGGAGTAGATCTCTCTCGAGGCTAAGGGCTCTAACTGTAGCTATGTGTTCATCTCTCTCTCTATGCATGATCATATTGTGATCATGAGCTTTGTAATCAAGTAGATCTACCTTGCTACTCAAGTGCTTTAATAGATCTCTGCTCTCCCCATGTGTGTGAAGTTGACAGTGTGCACACCATGGTGGCACTTAGGCTAGAGTTTACAAATACTTGTTATAAGTTATATTTCGAGTTGGATGTCTTTATGAAATTGTGGTGTTTGTTGGAACCATCTAGTGCTCAAGGTGACAGTGTGGGGTTATCTAGATGGGGAAAGCGAACTTTGAGGAGTGTTGTTATAGCCCTACCATGGATTAGAGTGTCCAGCCAGAGAGTAGTTCAGAGTAGTATCATAGAAAGAAGATATTTATATGTGAGTGTTCACTAGTGAAAGTATGATCCCTAGGCCTTGTTTCTAAGTATTGAAACACCATTTGCAACTAGATCTGTTACATGTTTGCTTGCTTCCATATTTATTTCAGTTTGCCTTTAGTCTCTTCCACGCCATAAAGCTATTTTCTGGCACCGTTGTCTTATATCCATACCACTCGTATTTTACTATCTCTTCGCCAAACTAGTGCACCCATACACCTGACAAGTGTATTGGGTGTGTTGGGGACACAAGGGACTTCTTGTATCTTGATTGCAGGGTTGCTTGAGAGGGGATACCTTTGACCACTTCCTCCCTGAGTTCGATAAACCTTGGGCAATCCACTTAAGGGAAAACTTGTTGTTGTTCTACAAACCTCTACACTTGGAGGCCCAACAACTGTCTACAATAATAGAAGTGCGTAGACATCTGGCATCTATAATGACTTGGAGGAACCGTCCTAATGAAGGACTAGTAAGAGCTTATATTAGATTTAAAGATTTACTTCGTTTATGTCCTCATCATGATTTGCCTGAATGGTATTTATTGCATATCTTTTATGGTGGTTTAATTAAACCTAATAAAATTGAACTAGACTCTTTCGCACAAGGAGCCTTTATGAATCTTCCTATAACTAAAGCTTGGGCTTTACTTAATAGAATTTGTGATCATAGAGTTTCACGAAATTTTGGTCTAGGAAGCGAAGGAGGTGTAGAAATAGATCATGATTGTATTCATGACTATAATAAAAAGGGCCATGTTAAAGAATTATCTAAAGAACTTTATCTGGACTCAGATCTTGTGTTGCAAGTTGTAAAAGCTTTTGCAGAACACATCAAAGCTCAAAAAGAGGGTTTGGTCAAGTATGATCCGCCACCCAAACCTGAGAAGAAAAGAGAAGTTAAGGCAACATATGAGATACCTTTACCTAACACTTCAAAGAAGCATATTTTTGAATATGAGTAGGTCAAAGCAGTACATGAGAAGAAGGAAGAGGAAAGTATGCCAGAAGTTGAGGAACATCTGGAAGAAACCAAAGATGAAGAGGTAACCAAGGAAGCAATTATGGCTATCTATGCACATTGTAACATAGTTGAACTTGATGAAGAGACTTCCGTATTGGTTGGAGGTAAAGCAAAGGTAAAAGATGTGGGTAAGCCAATTCTTCCCTACATATTTAAAGAAACCTCGCATTATGGTTTATGTGATCTTGGCACCGAAGTTAATGTTATTTCTTATGATTTCTATTTAAAAATAAATCAATAAATAGAACCTGCTACAATTGAAAATACTGATATGACAATCATGTTAGCCAATAAAACTCTTAGAATTCCAATGGGAGTAGTTGAAGATGCAACTGTCATAATTGGCAATAAAAAATTTCCTATCGATTTTGTAGTTGTTGATATGCCAGCTGACACTTTTTGCCCAATTATATTTGGAAGAAACTTTTTGAGTGATGTAGGTGCCAATGTTGATTTCAAAAAGGAGATTGTGTCTCTTAAGCTTAGGGGAGCGGAAAAAGAATTCCACTCTTCCAAATTTGAAGATAAACCTCCACAAATACAAGAAGAGAAAGAGAAGACTATTGAGGAAATGGCCGCTCTCTTCTTTAGTAACGAAGAATAAGAAATAAATGAAGACTTAAATTATGAAGAAATAGTTATGGAGGATAAGTCCCTAGAAGAAATAGAAGGTGAATTCGATTCACTTCCCATTATAGGGCCTCCAACTAATGAGGCTTTCGAAGAGCCAGAAAAGAGAGGGGATGAAGAATTACCACCCCTAGAGTTGAAGAGTCTACCAAATAATCTTAAATACCAATTTTTAGATGATACAAATAAATTTCCTATTATTGTTAGTGCTAAAATTTCAGGGGATGAAGAAGAATAACTCATGAAAATACTTAAGGAGCATCACAAGGCATTTGGGTACTCAATGGATGATTTGAAGGGCATTAGTCCCATGATAATAGTCCATCAAATATTCATGGAAGAAGGTGCTAAACCAGTTGCAGAATTTAATAGGCGACTGAAGCCCGAAATGAAGGAAGTGGTAAGAAAAGAAATAGTATGCCTACTGGATGCAGGTATAATCTATCCTGTAAAAGAAAGTGAATGAGTAAGCCCTGTTCATTGTGTCCCTAAGAAGGGCAGTTTTACCGTTGTTCCTAATGAAAACAATGAATTGATACCAACTAGAACTATTGTTGGATATAGGATGTGTATAGATTTCAGGAAATTGAATAAAGAAACAAGGAAAGATCACTATCCTTTACTGTTCATAGATCAAACTTTAGAGAGGTTGGCAAACCACACTCATTTTTGCTACTTGGACAGATACTTTGGTTTTTCTCAAATAGTTGTTCAACCTGATGACCAACTTAAAACAACTTTTATCAGTCCTTATGGTTTACATGCTTACTGACGTATGCCTTTTGGTTTATGTAATGCTCCAGCTACTTTTCAAAGATGCATGACTGCTATTTTTGTAGATTTAATAGAACTGATAATGGAAGTATTTATGGATGACTTTTCTGTCTCTAGAACTTCATTTACTAGTTGCTTCGATAATCTCAAAATATTTTTGCAGCATTGCGAAGAGACCAATCTTGTTCTAAACTTGGAGAAGTGCCATTTTATGGTCAAAGAAGGTATAGTACTTGGACATAAGGTATTAGGTAAGGAAATTGAAGTGGGTAGAGCTAAGGTTGAGGCCATAGGGAGAATGACACAACCTAGGGATATAAAAGGTATAAGAAGTTTTCTTGGTCATGTGGGTTTTTATAGAAGGTTCATTAGAAATTTCTCTAGAATATCTAAACCTTTGACTAACCTTCTGCAAAAGGGAGTAAGATTTAATTTTGATGATAAATGTCTTGTAGCCTTTGATAAACTTAAATATGCTTTATCCCATGCTCCTATCATTAAACCACCTATCTGGGATATAACTTTTGACTTAATATGTGAAGCTAGTGATGATGTTGTAGGAGTAACTCTGGGACAACACATAGGTCGTAGATTTAATATTATACATCATGCTAGTAGAACTATTAATAGTGCTCAAAAGAATTATCCTAAGGAAGAAAGGGAACTTTTTGCTGTATTTTTCTCTTGTGATAAATTTCGTTCTTACATAGTTGATGCAAAAGTAAGAGTTCACACGGATCGTGATGGTTTAAGAGAACTCCTTGAGAGGAAAAATCATAAGCCAAGGTGATAACCCACAAGTATAGGGGATCGTGTGTAGCCTTTTTGATAAGTACGAGTGTCGAACCCAATGAGGAGCTAAATGTAGGATAAATGTTCTCTCAAGTTCTATCAACCACTGATACAATTCTACACACACTAAACGTTTGCATTATCTAGGAAATAAAACTAGAGGAACAATACGAGTACTAGAGATAGCTTTGCATGATAATAAATAACAAGAAAGTAAAGCTAGTTGCTGCAGCAATAAAATACACTAAACTAACAGAACCATGAGTGTGGAATAGTGGTGGTAATTGTGGTGGCTTTGTCCAAGTTTAAATAGCGAATAGATCGGGTTCATTGTCTTCGATGCGGTTTTCTATGTGGGAGAGGCTAAATATACATGCGCTTAACTACTTGGAATTACATGTACTATATGATTAGATTGTTAGCAAACATCCGTAAGTACTAATAATACATTAAGGTTTCCCCAACCATAGCCTTAAGTTTAATGGTCCTCTTACTCCCATACGTGCAACGTTCCGGTTCACGTCCTCAGGTTTCTGTCACTCCGACAGAACTCCCCCTTTCTTTTACACATACTACAAACCCTATGATGTTTAATCTATGCGCGCACAAATATAATGGACACCAAAGTACTGTACCATATCAACATACAACTCTAATGAACCAAAGGTGTTCAACTATTAAATCTAAGAACAAAGAAACTACACAAACATGACATAGATCAGGATTATAACTTATAGCATCAAACACCATGTTTACATAGGATGGTACAAAGGTGTGTGGGAGGATGAACCACTGCATACTAGGAGGATTAGGCGCTGGAGATGGCGGTGAAGATGGCGAAGAGGGCGGCGGTGGCGCTGGCGGCGGCGCGGGGACTCCTTCCCCACTGCCGGTATCATGGGGAAGCACCGCCCTTAGCCCCTTCCTTCATGGCTTCTTGGGAGCCCTCCCCCATGGAGATGGGATCCATGGGGGAGGCAAAAACGTGGCTTTGGTGGCTGCAAATTCGTGGGTGGAGATGCCCTGAGCGAACTAGGTTTCCTCGCTTTATATAGCTTATCGTATTCCCGTCACCCCATCTTCGGCTGGAGTAAATCGGGCCTAGCGAGCCCGTCCGGTCTCGGAATCAGCTAAATTTTATGTCCTAAACGTTTGTAGTGAAATTTCCAACAACTTTGTAGTTTAAAAGTTTTACGTTTGATGCCTTCTTCGACCTGAAACGTGACCATATTCAAAAAGAGTTCTGAGACAGATTTCTAGAAAAATCCCAATTTGACTCCAACAAGTTTTTCACTTGTATTCTTGGTAATTCTACACATCAAAGTGTAAAACAAGAACATTGTGCACTTTTGCAATTATTAGTAGGTTAGTCCAAATAAATCATAAACTTTATACAAAAAGGAGTGTCAAAAGCATATTATTAGCATAAAACCATCAAAAATTATAGATACATTATGGACGTATCAACATCCCCAAGCTTAGTTCCTTCTCGTCCTCGAGTAGGTAAACGATAAAAACAATATAATTTTTGAGGTGACATGCAGACAACACAATCTTGATCATTATTATTGTAAAAGCGTTGATAGTTGTGATCAACGTACTATAAACATGAACATGAAAGATAGAGTTCTAACAATAAGACATAGCAACTATGTTGTAACATGAAAAGGTACACACAAAAGATCATGAATAGCAATGCTTTAATAGACGTTTGTTTGTTTAACATAAAGAAAACATAATGAGAATGGTATTCAGCTTGTCCCTCATAGTGTAGCAAAACATAAATGCATAGGACACCTTCAAAGTTCATAAGGGTGACTAGATACAAATAGTTTAAGAACAAGCAATATCAAAGTTATGCATCAATCAACAAGTCCTGGAACAATGCACATTAAACTAAGAATGGCCACTATGCTCTCTTAATAGGTGCATAAAGATAGAATATGGAGACTCAATATAAAAGTAAAAGAAAGACCTTCATAGAAGGAAGCAAGGATTCAATTCTCATAAAGAGCTTCCAAAAATTATGGTACCTATTAGCTTTCAACTCTCATTGCCCCTATCATAAGCATCTTGAAGTGATTAAGGTTAAAGTGAACAAACTATGGAGTATATGCTTGACAAAGTATAAGTTGGCAATCTCATGTCCCTTGAATACGAGGGCCGCTCCTCATGCTACTCAAGTTTAGTTACCGGTAAGTTCTTGTCATAGTAAGTACATGTGTATCATAGAGAACCGCCAACGGGGTACCCCTTGCCCGATGATACGGAAGAATCCCCATATAAAAATGACAAGGCAAGCAGACAATAAGCATCTCAACATCTTCTTATTTACCAATGGAAAATGGTGCTTTTTCTCTCTTTCCTCTTTTCTCATCTCTTTTTTTCTTTTTTTCTCAATCTCAATCTCTTTTTTTATAAGAAGAATGCTTCATAGATTGCTCATTATGGTTACACTGCAGGTTTCCACCATGATTAGGCATGGATTAGACCAGCCGCCCAGGCGTTTCACTAACACACATACATAACTCCATGGACTTACAAGCTCCCCTTTCATTTCACACCGACGACATCCATAAACAAAAGAGCATGATATCAACTGGGTACAATGTACAAGTGCAATGTTGAAAGCATTCCCCATGACAGCATGGTTCTGCTAATTCCCAACATATAAGTGCAAGCATATACAACATAGATGACACAATGTTTCAAGTTTATTAGGGCAAGAAAAGTAAAGTGTGCCATCAAGTTCGTGAGTGCTTTAATCACTAATTTTCACATAACAAGTTTAATTCGGAAGCTAGATAAAAACATGAATATACTTGGAATAGCAAATGCTAATAGGTAGGTATGGTGGACTCTTTGGAATAACTTGGTTTTATTTGGAGTTGGATGCATGAGTGGAACTCATACTTGGTATGGAGGCTAGCAAAAGACTGGGAGCGACCAACTAAGAGAGCAATAATGGCCATAATCATGAAAAGCGACAAAACATCATTAATTAAAGCATAAAGTAATATTACAAGTCGAAAACTAAAGGATCATAGAGGATATGGTGACTTGGTATAGTCTTAACATGGTGTGAGCATGCACCAAGTCAACCCAAATAAAGCATCAAAGGAGAATACCACAATACTATGCTTTAATATGCTAAAACAACACATGATTCTTTCAAGAGGCATTAACCAATCTCAATTATTTGTAACATGTCATGCTACAACAAAAATCACTAAGCATAAAGCCAAAACAATATCAAGCATGACATGACAAAGCATAGGCCACAGTCAAAAACAAGCTCCTTTTGTACCACTTATAAGCATGAAGCTTTCTACTCTTTTCCAATCACCAATCAACTTATTTAAAACCACATATGAATATAGGGGTCCAACCAATTTTTTAAAGCAAACCAAACAAAAGAAAACTAAAAACAAAAAAAAATACGCTCCAGGAACAACACAATTATGCATGAAACAATAAAAATGATGTGTTTGGAAGAAACCTGAAATTTATATTGATGAAGAAGGGTATGTCTTGAGCATCCCCAAGCTTTGGCGCTTGCACTTCTTGGATATTTCTTGGGGTGACATGGGTGGCATACCCAAGCTTGATCTTTTGTCCATACTTCATCTTATCACATTACTCTTCCTACACTTTAAAATTTGCCTTCATACAAAACTCCACACAATCTTCATTACCAACATTAGTGTACTCAAGATAATAAGTCTTTTGGTTTTAGTTCCAACACAAATAAAACTTCCATTAAAAAAAGCTACTGTAGCACTTCCTTTAAAAAGTTCAAATGATCAAAGAGAACTCAAAGAGAAAGAGATTAAGAGGCAAATGCAAATAATGACAGAAATCTGTCAGAACAGACCAGCAGGTAAAAACCAATTTTTTCGAAGACCTGTTGTTGCTAAAATCGACAAGTGTTGAACTAATGAAAGTTGTATAATAACCTGGGGCAGAAGAAAAAACAATTACATCTCAAGCCGACATACAGAGATTTTTCACGAATTTTTACAGCGAAGCACAAATATCTGTTTCGAGACAACAACTTTCCCAAGCATTACTTCTCTCTCATTAGAGGTTATACTTGGCACAAAAACGAAAATAAAAGGATAAGGAGTGGTTGCTACAGAGGTAACAACTTCCAAGACTCAAAGAAAACAAATGTACTGGTGTTTGATGCTAAGACAAATAAATAAAAGATACAAACGCTCCAAATTTATTCAAGTTTCTATGCTCCTAAAAAAAGTTTAAAGGTTTGCAAACCGAGGGGTTGTTAAAGAAACGTTTGGCCATTCTTCAATTTCTCTGTTTGGTGTTCCTTATTCTCTGTGAAAAAACTTCAACACAAAAACTTTCACATTCTTTTCTGCAGTTTTTAACTGAAAAGCTTCCATGGGAAGATTTGTTTTGGTTTCATAGGCATGAACATAAGTGTTCAAGATCGACCCCCACTTAACCATTACTCATCTTTCCAATCACTTTCTTGAAAATGTTTTTAGGTAACAAGTACAACAATTTTTTTTTGTAATTCATATTCCCTATCCATACTTAGAGAACAACTTAAAACTGAAAGTAAAAACTACTTAGAGATAAAGCACACAAGTGCACACAAGAATATTCACCCACACGCTATTGCTCCCCGGCAACGGCGCCAGAAAAGATCTTGATAACCCACAAGTATAGGGGATCATGTGTAGCCTTTTCGATAAGTAAGAGTGTTGAACCCAACGAGGAGCTAAAGGTAGGATAAATGTTCTCTCAAGTTCTATCAACCACTGATACAATTCTACGCAAACTAAACATTTGCATTATCTAGGAAATAAAACTAGAGCGATAATACGAGTACTAGAGATAGCTTTGCATGATAATAAATAACAAGAAAGTAAAGCTAGTTGCTACAGCAATAAAATACACTAAACTAACAGAACCATGAGTGTGGAATAGTGGTGGTAATTGTGGTGGCTTTGTCCAAGTTTAAATAGCGAATAGATCGGGTTTATTGTCTTTGATGCAGTTTTCTATGTGGGAGAGGCTAAATATACATGTGCTTCACTACTTGGAATTACATGTATTATATGATTACATTATTAGCAAACATCCGTAAGTACTAATAATACATTAAGTTTCCCCAACCATAGCCTTAAGTTTAATGGTCCTCTTACTCCCATACGTGCAATGTTTCGGTTCGCGTCGTCAGGTTTTTGTCACTCCGGCAGAACTCCCCCTTCCTTTTACACATACTACAAACCCTATGATGTTTAATCCATGCACGCATAAATATAATGGACACCAAAGGACTATACCACATCAACATACAACTCTAATGAACCAAAGGCGTTCAACCATTCAATCTAAGAACAAAGAAACTACACAAACATGACATAGATCAGAGGATTATAACTTATAGCATCAAACACCATGTTTACATAGGACGGTACAGAGGTGTGTAGGATGATGAACCTGTTATGACCGGTTTGGCCTATAGCAGGAGGAAGCCCATTAGTGGGCCTAAATTAGGGGCTTAGCCCATTTATCCTTTTCATTAGCTTATTTATACTGTTGTAAACGTACGTGAGAAGGGAAGCAATAAGCAGATCGTACAGATCGTTATTGCCGACTCCTTGAGGAGTCGGTCTTCCCTGCCCGAGCCACCGCTCCTTCCCTTGCGCCGCCTTCCTCCAACCTCACGACGGTGGCCAGCCGCCGGCGCCGCCTTCCTCTCCCTCGTCCAGCACACTTCCACCTCTACAATCTACGTAACTGGCCTGGTAGGATCACAGATCCTATCAATTTGGTATCAGATTGCTCGGGATCGACTATGTCTTCGGGCCAACCCACCGCCTCCGTCGCTGCCACCACAGGCC
This sequence comes from Avena eriantha, assembly GCA_910589775.1. Taxonomy (NCBI): domain Eukaryota; kingdom Viridiplantae; phylum Streptophyta; class Magnoliopsida; order Poales; family Poaceae; genus Avena; species Avena eriantha. The sequence continues at coordinate 197,668,234 of OU342743.1, read as the reverse complement.
TGCCGCCCATCTCCATGGCGGCGCCACCAGGCACCACCGCCGCGCCCGCCGCTGGTCACTCGGCGCCGGTCACCGAATCGACCCCCATCCTCTCTCCGACGGAGATGTCGACGGCTGTCCGCGGTCTCTCCCTGGCGGTCGCGAACCTCTGGACGTACCTCCAGGGCCCCTACACACCTCCCCCGCTGAGCCAGGCGGCCACCGCGCCACCACCACCGCCGCCGCTCGCGGCCCCCGCGCCCTCGCCGTCGACCGCCGCCTCCCACCAGGGGGTCCCGATCACTTAGATCAGGTTCCTGCCCTCGCCGTCCCAACTCCCGACCTGGCTCACCGCGCCAGTCTATACGACCGCGCCCGCCGACCGTGCTCCATCTGACCGTGTCGCCCTCGGCCACGACCTTTGGGGGTTTCACCGGGTACGCCGACCCCTACACCGGCGCTAGCGGCCACCAGTTCTAGGGGGGACCCATGGTGCCCAACTACTCGCCCCCCGCCATGATGAGTCGTCACGAGGGAGCCGTCGTTGTCGCCCCGCACGGCCAGCAGCCGCCCCACTTCACCAAGCTGGAGTTCACCGCCTATGACGGCACCGTCGACCCCCTGAACTGGCTCAACCAGTGCGACCAGTTTTTCAGGGGGCAACGGACACTAGCGTTCGACCGCACGTGGATTCCCTCCTACCACCTCCGCGGCGCTGCCTAGACATGGTACTACGCCCTCGAGTAGGACGAGGGCGGGACACGTCCGTGGGAGCGTTTCCGTGACCTTTGCCTCCTCCAGTTCGGGCCCCCGATACGTGGGTGCCAGCTGGCCGAGCTCAGCCGCCTTCCATTCACCTCCTCAGTCTAGGACTTCGCTGACCGCTTCCAGACATTGGCATGCCATGCACCTAGCGTGACAGCTCGCCAGCGCGCCGAGCTCTTCGTTGGCGGACTTCCGGACCACATTCGCGTCGACGTGGAGCTGCGGGATCCCCAGGACCTGCAGTCGTCCATGTACTACACCCGCGCCTTCGAGCAGCGCGCGCGGGCCATGCAGCAGGACTTCCCGCACAGCGACGTTCGGCCGGCCGCCCGCCCTCCACCGACACCACTAGGCCAGGCGCTCACGGCCGTGACTCATGCGGGGCACTCCGATCGAGCCGCGACGCGGCCTTTCAGTCGGCTGACCACGACCGAACAACTCGAGCGCCGTCGTAAAGGGATGTGCTTCAACTGCAATGAGTTCTATGTACAAGGCCATGTTTGTCCACGCCTGTTCTACTTGGAGACCGTAGACGACATTCCGGCTGATGTCGTCGCAGCTGGGCTGGCTGACGCGGCCGTCTCCAAGGCCGACGCCGTTCCGGGCTGAGTTCCGCCAGCAGTTTCCAGCTATCCAGCTTGAAGACGAGCTGTTTGAGAAGGCGGGGAGAGATGTTATGACCGGTTTGGCCTATAGCAGGAGGAAGTCCATTAGTGGGCCTAAAATAGGGGCTTAGCCTATTTATCCTTTTCATTAGCTTATTTATACTGTTGTAAACCTACGTGAGAAGGGAAGCAATAAACAGATCGTACAGATCGTTATTGCCGACTCCTTGAGGAGTCGGTCTTTCCTGCCCGAGCCGCCGCTCCTTCCCTTGCACCGCCTTCCTCCAACCTCACGATGGCGGCCAGCCGCCGGCGCCGCCTTCCTCTCCCTCGTCCAGCACACTTCCACCTCTACAATCTACGTAACCGGCCTGGTAGGATCACAGATCCTATCAGAACCACTGCATACTAGGAGGATTAGGTGATGGAGATGGTGGTGAAGATGGTGAAGAGGGCGGCGGCGGCGTCGGCGGCAACGCGGGGGACTCCTTCCCCACCGCCGATATCATGGGGGAGCACCGCCCCTTAGCCCCCTTCCTTCATGGCTTCTTGGGAGCCCTCCCCCATGGAGATGGAATCCATGGAGGAGGCAAAAACGTGGCTTTGGTGGCTGCAAATTTATGGGTGGAGATGCCCTGGACGAATTAGGTTTCCTCCCTTTATATAGCTTCTCGGATTCCCATCAGCCCATCTTCGGCTGCAGTAAATCGGGCCTAGCGGGCCCGTCCGGACTCGGAATCAGATAAATGTTATGTCCAGAACGTTTGTAGAGAAATTTCCAACAACTTTGTAGTTGAAGAGTTTTCCGTTTGACGCCATCTTCGACCTGAAACGTGACCATCTTCAAAAAGAGTTCTGAGACAGATTTCTAGAAAAATCCCAATTTGACTCCAACAAGGTTTCCACTTGTATTCTTGGTAATTCCTACACATCAAAGTGTAAAACAAGAACATTGTGCACTTTTTAAACTATTAGTAGGTTAGTCCAAATAAATCATAAACTTTATACAAAAAGGAGTGTCAAAAGCATATTATTAGCATAAAACCATCAAAAATTATAGATACGTTATGGACGTATCACCAAGACTGATCTGTTGGATCCTTTTACTTCAAGAATTTGAGTTGTAGATTATGCAGAGGCAAGAAATAAAGATGTTGGATGCAATGTCCATATTTTCCCAGCAAGACACTAATCTTGTTAAGAGGAACTTTAGTCCTGGTGATTTTCGCTTACGAGAATTATTAAATGAAACTAAGGTCAATTTCTCCAAAAGAGAAGAAGTCTTTGTTGTTGGAGGAGCCTATCATCCCCGACTAAGTAAACGGTAAGTGCAAGGTAAGTGTTCTTACTCAAATAAGTGATTTTTCTTCACATGTTTTACTTCTGAAATTTTCTCCTTTGAATTCCTCATGTTTTTCTGAAGTTTATAAAGGTTTTTACCAACTATACGGGCGCAACTACATGACTGGAGAATAATCTCCCGCCATATAGTTGGTCGTTAAATCCTCTGTATCTTCTTCGTGAAATTGTTTTCGATGTCTGTATCTATACGGTCGCAACTAACGACCGGAGATAAAAATCCAGCCGTATAGTTGGTCTTTCAACTTTCAGATACTTTCGATTTTTGGTGTTTGTATCTATACGGTCACAACTATACGACCGGAGATAAAATTCTAGCCGTATAGTTGGTCATTGAACTCTTAGACACTTTCGATTTTTGATGTCTGTATCTATACAGTTGCAACTATACGACTGCAGATAAAATTGCAGCCATATAGTTGGTCGTTAAACTCTCAGACATTTTCGTTTGCTTTTTCGTTTTTCCCCGACAAAAAAACTGGTATTGTCGGTTCCGCGTCATAACATAGTCGACCTGGACTCGAGATATTTGGAAATATTTGCCCAGAACCAACTATACGGCCGGAGCTATACATGCCGCACCTGTATAGTTGGTCGTTACGCGGCAGGACTCCTCCAAATCTGTGATTTGTTTCCCTATTTTGTTAAGATTCTTTTCTTGAGCGAGAATTTGGTGTTTCTCGCGAGTTTTACCGACCTCTAACCCCCTTATATACTGCCATTTTCTCTCTCTAATCATAATCTCCATAAACCAATCCACCTTTTATTCATACGCGAGGACACGCAACCAAGGGACAGAAGCCAAGAAGAAAGGTTCCTATGGAGATCGGGAGCAATAGCGAGCAAGGCAATGAGATCAAGATCGTCCCTATGGAGTTCCTCGATGCCGACAATGCATGCCAGAAAAGGGAGTTGAAGGCCCTCGAGCTGAAGATTGAAGAGATGAACAAGGAGGCACCGGGGACACCCAAACATGTTCGGTTGCTGCGACTTTATCTTGATAAACTTGATGAAGATATTAAGCAGACAACCGAAGCAGGTTTTTCTATGAGTATTAAGGCGATACAAACCCTTCAAGGTAACAATGAGTTCATTAAAGAACAAGTGAAAGTGCTGGAGAGGAATAATCTTTTGTACACGCTGTGAGTTAAAGAATTAGAAGCCGTCGATCAATCCCTCCGGCTCAGGCTGGCCCGTGAGGAGAAGATACTGCGTGCCATGGCGCCATAGTTATCTATAATAATCATAATATCAAATAATAGCAATGGATTATTTGATCCCGTCTGGCTTGATTCCAAGCTTGGGGAGATCTTTAAGACCTTGTAATCTATCTTATAAGTTTTACATTACTATTTTAGTTTTACATTAGTCCAAATTAGAAATAAAGTTTACATCATTAGAATTCCCTTTAGGAATAGTCGATCCCTTTTATGAAATTCCGAGTTTATTATCATATATGGAGCAATATTGAGTTTGTTCTTGTCTTATTGGATATATGAATGGCCTGAGTATAATTTTACTTGCACTTGATGATAGCAATAGGAGTCTTCCACACTATTAGTGTTAATGGAACATACAAAGATAATTTGGTTAATATGTTGTAAGTCTATGGTTTGATTTACAAAAGAAAAATCTAATAAGTTAAGTTGAAAAAGAAACCTTGAACAAAGGAAAATAAAAAGTGCTATCAAATTAGAGTGAGATCAAGACGAGGTAGAATCTTCAATCTATGAAGATTGCTTCATATACAATTGGAATTTGGTAATTGAGATCGTTAAACTTTGAATTCCTACATGAAGTGGAATGTAGGGATAGCTCCTTTTCACAACACTTAAACAAAAGTGTGAGCATATATACAAAAGAGAAGAAAAGAAAGAAGAAAAAGAGTGAATGTGCAAAGAGCAAATAGGCATAATCCACTATATTGTAGTATGACAAAGAAGTGTTTGAGATTTTAAATCCCAAGTGAATATGTTAATCCAAAAACACTTGGGACTACCTCGCTACCTCATTTCGGTTGAACCAGACTTTTACATTATGTTGAGATTCATATTTTGTGAACTGTTGATCATTAAGGTGTGAAAGCCTGCTGATACTATTCAGATGGTTCAAGTAAGGTATTATTAATGAACTTATTCCCATGTATCATATATGATAAACACATGCTGCAACTGCCTCATTGATTTTATCGACTCAGCTTTATGAATATGAGGATCACATCCATTAAAGCTAAACTTGCTCGGGACAAGCAAGAGTCTAAGCTTGGGGAAGTTGATGAGTGCATATTTGCATCATATTTTATATTATTATTTTGCATTGTAGATATATGATCTTGGTATTTTACGGTGTCCGCGTGCACATTTTATGTCTATTTTCACCAGGATTAGGACATATGACGGATACAATGGACACAATTCTTGGAGCAGTTGTATTGGGGAGAAAAAGAGTAAAAAACAATGTAAATCACTTATTTGGGAAATATCAATAACACCAGAAGAAAACCCGAAGCGAACAAAGCATACAAACGGTTTAACGACGACCTGTATGGCGGGAATAAATTTTTCGACCGTATAGTTCCCGCCGTATGGTTGGTGCCGCCACCGCCTCCTCAAATAGTTTCACCCCGTGCAACTGGATTAGAGAGAAGACATACAGAACAACCAGAAATCACCAAAACCTCACCTCCGGAAGGCATCTGGAGGGGGAACTCGTCCACCGGGGATCCATCTTTGCCCTGCGCAGATCCGGGAGGCTAAATCATCGATCTTCATCATCAACCGCTGCATCACCACCATCTCCATCCATCCCATCTACATCTTGTCAAGATCTTTTTATAATTCCCGTACTCGTTGTGGATTTATACAAGTACTATTCATCTATGATAGATTCCATTGGTATTGCCATGATGTTGATTGCCTCCATGTCTGAGTAGATCATTAGTTCTTGGGGAGATGGAGAAACCCTAGTATGAGATTGAAATAAGATAAAGTTTATTATGATATTCATCGCTATGACAATGTGTTAGATTTTCTTCATCTTGATGTTGAGAGAAGTCGACCTCTCAATATTTGCCTCTCATGGGGACTTGATGGAGGGAACTACTTGTTGGCAGACGGAGGTGTGTTAGCACTTACAGTGACTATAAAGCTGTTGGTACCCCTTACGTACCAACTTGGGAACCGAGGAAACTCACGGAACACTATCCATGCCATGGGATGCGTCCTACGGGATTAGGTCCCTTAATAACGTAGTAATTCGATTGATGTCGATTGCCGACTACTGTGGTTATGAGGATGATGTGAGCAGTGGTTATTGCCTATTTGTCCAAATATGGAGTTCCTCCCACACATACATAGTTGAGAATTTTCATGATAATAATATTTATTTTAGCTCTTTATAATGCTAGTGGTGTATCCGTTACTCCCTGAGAATGTTTTCCCTATTGATGTTCCAAATCTCTTTTACATACACGATACTTACTTTCTGTGTTTAGTTACTTTACTTTACTTATTCTTCTCTTATACTAAAAACCCCAATACACCTTTTTACACAATACTCGCATTTTATCTTGTTACTTAGAACTTTATTTAGCATTTCTATTGCAATATTTAATTCAAGAGTTATTAGACTTCAGACTCCTACTCCCTGTGGGATCGATATCTTTATTTCGAAACTAGCTACAAACAATTTGTGCACTTGCAGTCATCAGAGGGCTTCACGAGGATCGTCAGGTGAGGATTGAGTTGTGATCAGATATGTTTGTGCAGCCACAATTGCTGCTTGAGCCATTTTTGCCTTGATATTTCCTGCTTGATCTATTAACATGAAAGATAGGTCCAGGTCTCAGATTAGGTTGCTTCTTTCTGTTTCAGGTATATTCTGCAATCGAGATGTTCCCCTTCTTGGCGGTACTCCTCATGTGATGCTCCCTGATCCTCGGGTGGAGCTCAGCTGCACCCGCCGTAGGCTGGATTTGTCGGCAAGCTTTTTCCTTTCATCGAGCTGCCTCTGCATTCTTAGTAGGTCTCTTTTTTATGATGAAGCAAGTATTGATATGCCATTAGGTCTTCACGCGTGGCGTCAGCTGTCATGGGGACTGCACCCGAAATTGCTGCTCTTGCTTTTTTCCATGCTTCGGCTGGTAGTCGAAGAGTTTGCCTCTCGCTTCCGCGTGGTTCTCCTCCACCTGGGGTTACATGGTTGTTTGTTGGGTATTCCCTGTTTCCGTGGTTTCCTGCATTATCGCTTGATAGGATATCATCAGAGTTAAAAATAGGATTACCATTAGAGTCTTGCCAAGTCGATGTTTCTTTGATGATCACATATACTTGGTGCTGGGTAATATATGGACTTATGACATCGTCATCTGAATTGGGGGAGACATTGTTGGGTGGATCAGTGAAGTCCGTTAATTTCTATTCTGGGTAGATTTCTGCCATCCTTTGTCAACACCCGGATTTTTAATCCTAGATGCCTATTATGCCATACATCGCAATCCTAGGATTACCATTTTTGCGAGACATAACAGATTCGATATCACAGTACATCATCCATTACAAACCATAATAAGGTCTTACACAAATAAAGGATATCATGACCCAGTCTTCGTAGAAACAAGTAGCGGAAGAAATAGCGTAGCGGTGGGCTCCATCTTCAGTGTCACAGGCAATGCTGACGATGGGAGATGATCCTAGTTGTCGTAGCCATCCTGATGTCCTCCTTCCGGATAGTCCCCCTCATAGTCTGGCCACGGGAATAGCCAGGGACAAAGCCATGAGTACTGTTTAAGTACTTGCAAACTATCACTAACAAGTAAGGTAGTTCTAGTAGGAAAGCTAAGCTCTAAGTTTATTTGCAAAGTTAAGTTTGAAACCTAAGCTGAGTTCAGAAACAAAGAAATATAAAAAAAGTTCTAAATCACCTAAGTGGGAACTTAGTTTTCACAGTCATAACCATGTTGTGGTCAAGTCAGGTCACAATTCATTTCATAAGTCATTTTGAAAACATCTGATGACGGAACAGTATGGCCACTCCAATTGTCCATAACCGCGGACGCGGCTATTCGAATAGTTTGACACTCTACAGAGGTGGTACACTTTCACCACAAAATTCGATACATTCGTCAGGGATAACCTTGAATCATCATACTTAGTATGCGGATAATCAATCATAACCTTTCCTTTACACACTCTAGTATAAGCACCTCTCCTATGAGCTTGGCCTCCTAGCCATGGCCATCTGCCATCCTGGGCACTGCATAGGTGGACAACATCAAAAGGTAGCCTCAGCTCAAACCTCTTCCGCGAGGGAACCCATACTAATGCATATAAACTTCTAGCTAAGCCCTACCCAATTCAAGTATTGTGGTTGTACGGTAAATTTGGAATGGTATCGCATCCGAACCCAACCATCAGTTTTTATAAAGGGGTAAGGCTCATGCCTCAACATTTTCATCATCATAAACCATTTGTGTTTCTCAACACATGTCCAAAACATCTCAATAGAATGACTCATCATTCCAAGGTTTTCATAAGCATTTTCACCAAGTATTCCCATCTAAAGTGATCAAGTTTTGGAGCTTATCACTAGCTACTAAGGTTAAGAGTGTTCACTAAGGTGGGATGCTAATCTTCAATCTCATGCCATAGAATGATATCTAAGTGTAACTATATAGGCCTAGTTTTATACTCTTTATGCTATCTATAAACAAAAGTAAAGAACTTTGGTAAAGGAAGAGAAAGTAAAGCTTGTAAGTAAAAACTTGGGATGGTTATAAAACAAAGGTATAACCAAAGCATGCCTAAAGCATTTTCTTAAGTTAAGTTGCATCTAGTGATGGCTTCCAAGTATTTGCTTGCCAATAATAGCTTGCCTTGGTTGGTGAAGTGGTTGAAATTCTCCTCATCTTCCTCGGGGTAGAACTCCTCCTCCTCGTAGACTTGGTCGGTACTATCGTCTATAAATACATACGGGATACACAATCACCAAACAATACTTAACTAGTCTATTTAGCACACTAAGTCACACACTTGATGATCTAGTATCATCACACTCATCACAAGATTTAATGAACTAGTTTCATTTATTTTATTTGAGAAAAGTAATTTCTACTCATTGAAATTAATTAAGATTTAATATTCTCCAATTAAAATATGGGATCATGTGGACACATGTCATCACCACATATTCTAATACATGGGAATGTGATTTAAATGTTGGATCACATTTTACTAAGTTTAAGTTTATTATTTAAATGATTTAAAGTGACTAGAAATGCCTATATAGCATTATTTTGGTACTAGTCCAAAGTCATTTCATGCAAACCTAAATATTATTACATATTAAGATATGTATTGTCAAATGTGATTTTTGAGAGTTGGAATCAACTCAAAAGCTATTATGGTTGATTTTTGAAAAATGTTTGAATGTAGAAAAGTCTCTGTTTTGTTATTTTTTGCTATATGTGATCTATAACTCTAATTGATTTAAATCCAACAGGCTTGGATAGAGATTTTAATTATCTTTCTAACAAAATTTGAATCATTCATTTTGGTTCAGTAGAACTCTCTAAATTGATTTTTAAACTAGGGGACAGAATCTAGTTTAATTTTAAATAAAAAAATCATTATTTGAAATCTAGGGCCAGCGCGGGAAAGAAATGGGCCAGCCCACTGCGCACCGCACATCGCCCGGGCTGACTTACGCGATGGCCCCACCTGTCAGTGGAACAAGTGATGCCGAACAGGTATCGGAGGATTTTGACCGTAGGATTAGATCCCAGATCAACGGCTCACAGCCATCTTCCTCACTGGAACATGACACGATGGGGAGAAAACCTAGCAAGGTCAGTGAGGGTCGGGGGAGGCTTACCGGAGCTCCAGCGAGGGTCGAGGCAGGAAAATGGACGTGTCGAGGACGGTGGTTCTCCTGGTGCCGGCGGCGTCCCTAGTGATGGCTTGAATCGGTGGCGCGACACTGCTACTAAAGGCTAAAGGGTAGCATGTTTATGGCATGTTTGGGACTAGGGGAGACCAGGGGAGTGAATTGAGGTTAAATGGCTTGACAAAACATTGATCAAAACAGTGTTAGTTAGGCAGGTTTATCTGTGATCACAAGGTGTTCGACACAATGGCCGCAAGAGATTAAACTTTGAATTTTGAAAAGATTTTTGGTGGGTGCTTTGATCTTATGCTTGGTAGTCTGTGTTTGCTTGGGATTGTCAAGGTGAACTCATTTGAGTAGTTTTTGAAAAAGTGGGATCTATGCATATGAAACGGATTCCATTTTCAAATGCCATTTAAAATTAGTGTTCTAATGTTTTTGTAAGATTTCAAAGTGGGCCTTGGTAGATCTTTACTTATACTAGCAAGGGGTGTAAAGAGTTAGAATTGTTTCTGTTTGAATTTGACTTCTAGAAACACCTAAAGTGGGGCCTATTCGTCTACGGTACCAAAGTTCGCAGGCTAGCGCATGGCGGTACCTAAGTTGCCTGAAATTGCCGCGTTTTGAAATGTTGGGCCACCAACAACTGAGAGGGGCCATTTCGAGGCAAACTCATCTCACCCCTGCCAAATTCAAACATTCCGTTAAACTGCCCCGTGAAGTAGACGGTCGGGACCCTCATGTCGGTCATCTGTCTGTGATGCGAGCGCCAACGCGGCAACCTCTTAGGCAAATCGAGTAGCTAAGTGTATTGGATGCGTTGACCAATTTCACAAATCCATTCCCACCTTTCCCCTAGCACCGACGGCATTGGAATCCACCCTCCAGGAAGGACGATCCCTTCGAACATTTGACTTCTGGCGCCAAGTTGCTGCGCCCAGTTACTGCACCCAGTCGCTAATCCCGAGATCCAATGGCGCATGCCATAGCCACCGTTGCGAGGCTCTAGCCCGCCTCCGCCGCCAACGAGTCGAGCAGCTCGGAGGATGGCAGATCCCTTCGAACATTTTGTCCACAGTTTTCTGTCAAGTGGGATCTCTACGGACCACCCTTACCTGGTTACGGTAGTCCTCTTCAGGTACGAATCTAAGGGCAAGTGGTATGGACACCATTGTATCACGATGGAAGAAGCGCCTGCACAGATCTGCACTATATCTGGTATGGTTGCTGCTTTGCGTAATCATGATGAATTATGGCTGAAGCAGACTGCAAAGTTCAGCTTCATGGATGAATGTGGCATCATGGTTCCTCTAACATGTGACAGTCAGCTAATTGGGTTGATGAAAAGGTATGCTTTAGCTTGCATATTTGAGATGATGTGGAAGCTGCTACAACTGGGAGTCGCCCTTCTATTCTTGGACAGGGTGGTTGCTCGAACCCAATAAGCTCCTGGTAAGCAAAGGTCTCTTGGGGTTCGCATGTTTGTGCTGAATTCTAATTTTTGTTTTATTTACTCTATAGATATTGGGCAGTTATGCAACAATCTTGTTTCTTTGACAGGAAGCGCTGCAAGGTTAGAAACATGACTGTCAGGTTAGTCATTTTGTTGCGCGAAGAAATTAAAAATGAGTGGAAAGATGATGCTAGGCATGATTCTGGTGGCCATTGTCCCGGCGATGCAGAGTACGTGAAGCTAAGAAAATTGGCACCGAGGAAGAGGAAGAAGGCAGGAAATGAAGAAGCCAGTGGACGTGAATGCTTGGTACCCAGGCTGCGGAAGAAGGCTGCTGGCAATGAAGATGCATAGTAATGTGTTGAACTTGAACCTATATATGTAATTCGGTTAAATTCTGGAGCTCTGTGTGTGGTACTTTGCTGGGCGAAACAATCAACCCACGTTCTCTGAGTAAAATGTACCGCGACTTAGGGTTTGGAAACGCCCGAGTCAGTAGTTGAATCCGAAACTATTATTGTGCCACTACTATCTGAAAACACACAGCAACGGTTCCACGATTGCTGAGGGGCAGGAGGTCTCCAAATTCGATGGAATGTAAGTGGCACAGAAATAAATTATTTAAGCTGCCAAACTGCACGAAGCAGCAACTTATTTTAGATGTTGCACAATGATGTGGCAACATAAACAGCAATGGTAACCGATAATGCCCAGATGAGGAGAAAATTGGTACCACTTTCTGGCCTAATCTTGAGCCCGTCTATCTCACCGCCTCTCTGCTCCTGCATCCCCTACATCTGGCGAAGCTCCCAGGTCTCCAGTAACCGGGTGTATATGCTTCCACTTTATAAATTGTGGTTGTGCCATTTGCATGCGGCACAATCCACATAGATTACTTTTAAACAAACCACCAATGTCAGAATACACTAGTAGAAAAGGGGTCTTTGGTCCACGATCACGTTCCCAATCTGGGACAGAGATCTAAATCGAGGCAAAAATTGATCTAAATCACAAATTCTTCCACAAATTAATCAAGACAGAGATCTAAATCGAGGCATTTCATTAATTCAACCACAAATTCTTCTAAACAAAGGTGCGATTTCACATCCTACATTAATTCAACCACTAGTCAACAATTTCACTTCTGCTGCCACTGTCCTCCGAGCCGCCGGCTTCCTCGTCATCGTCGGACGGAACCTCCACGATTTCTGCATTGTTCGCGAGACGGAGCACCTCTTCATGGCGGGCGGCGGTGATGATGGTGTACTTGGTCTGTCCAGGGACGGACCAGAACCTCTCCCGTCCTTCTCGGTTGTGGAGATCCCGGTGCACCACACGCCCGTAAATGATGTGGTTGCCAATCTTGGCATTCTGCTCCTTCTTGAACAGCGCCGGCCAGTACGGGCTGGCCGCTGCGTACCGGGGCAGCGTCCTCTTCCACGCGGGCATCTGGCGGTGGCGCACCACGATTTCGCTCTCCATCTCGGCTCAGCTAGGGAGCGGAGCCACCGACACCCCCACATAGCTGATGCGCCATCCGTGGGGCACCGTCGCGGCCAGCGGCGCAAGGATGTCGAAGTGCGCGAACATGACCGCCTCGTAGAAGTTCAGTGCGGGCATATCCATGGCGGTGCGGTGGAGATTGGAGAGGGAGCGAGGGGATCGACGATGAAGCGATGACGTGGTGGAGATTGGAGAGGACGAGGGGATGGATGACGAAGCGACGCGCTATGGCGCCTCCTATTTGTACACGAGGATGACGAAACGACGGGCGGAATATCCAAGGGGCATTGGTCAGACAAAAGGAAGTAATGCAGCGTTAAGACAGATTAACGGGTGACCAATTCTTTTCCTCCCAGGACTCCAGGGCCAATAGTTCAGACCGCTAGGTCAACAAGTACAACTATTACAACTTAAAAAGGCACAGAGCTTAAGCTAAATAGAACTAGTTATCACACATCTCCATGATCTTCCTAATCTTAGCCTGATGTGCATCTTCCTGCGCGAGCAAGGATCGAATCGTCTGCTCCTTCCTTTTAGCATCTTCCTTGCTTATGCTTGGTCGTGTCAACTGGTTCCCATAGCTTCATCTCAACACTGTCAAGAAGTGAGCTGAATACAGATTCTTTCAACTCAACAGTCATTTCCCATAGTTTGTCCAGGGTTTTCTGCATCGATTTGGGCCACTCTGGATCTACCCATTTGACAACACCGCAACTTCTGCCTTGCATCATTGCATGATGTCCTTGACACTGTAGAAACCTCCTACCTGTGTTTCGTCCTTCGAAGGCTACAAATTTAGCGGGCACATATCCATGTTTACATACCAGAGGACTGTCTTCATCCGCTAAACCGTGATAGTCGGAGTCATACATCGTCTGGTTGGCCTAACACATCATACGCACATGAGTAAACCGATTAGATCTAGCTCAAAAAATAGATAACTGGCCACATATGAAAGAGACAGAGATGAGACGACTCACATCAAAATCACCATCCTTGTCGTCACGACGCGTTTCCTCGCCGTCTCCCCTTGAACCCATGGTGAGAGGGGAGGGGGGTGGCTGCCGGAGAGGGGATTCGGATGGAGGCATCGTCGGCTTGCGGCTACGGTAGGATGGGAGTGAAGTGGGGAAAGTGGCTTCGAGGGGAAGGAAGAGAAGTAATGGGGACGTGACACTAGGATATGGCCCACTGAACTCGTGAGTCGTGACACTCGCAACAGGGGAGCGCCCGGTGTTGCCAGTTTGTCTAGAGCAAGCGTGGCCAATCATGGCGCAGAACAGCCTACTCGCGGATCGCTCTAACGAAGACCATCCGAATCGTCCAAGCGCCCCGATCGAACAGTATGTAACAATCGTCAAGCAGAACAACTGTGTTAGGGCATGCCTTCTAGAAGACTCGGTCTAACAGCCACCCATTGGGGGGCTAAGGTTAGGTCACTCCTAAGGTTAATTAGGATCCATATGTGGTTTTTGAAAAGAGAAGACATGCAATGACACTGGTGGATCCATATGTGGTTTGTGAAAAGAACAGACATGCAATCACACTGGGTGGATCCATCTGTGGTTCATGAGAAGAACACACATGCAATGACACTGGTGATATGTGGTTTGTGAAAAGAACAGACATGCAATGACTCTAACTGTGGTTAATGAAATGAGTAGACATGCAATGGCACTGGTGGATCCATGTGTGGTTCATGAGAAGAACACACATCCAATGACACCGGTGGATCCTTATGTGGTTTGTGAGAAGAACAGACATGCAATGACTCTAGCTGTGGTTCATGAGAAGAACACACATCCAATGACACTGGTGTATCCTTATGTAGTTTGTGAGAAGAACAGACATGCAATTACTCTAGCTGTGGTTCATGAGAAGAACACACATGCAATGACACTGGTGTATCCTTATGTGGTTTGTGAGAAGAACACACATCCAATGACTCTAGATGTGGTTCATGAGAGGAACACACATCCAATGACACTGGTGGATCCATGTGTAGTTTGTGAAAGGAACACACATGCAATGACAATGGGTGTTGTTCATGAGAAGAACACACATGCAATGGCACTGGTGGATCCATGTGCGGTATGTCAGAGGAACACACATGCATTGACACTGGGTGTGGTTCATGAGAAGAACACACATGTAATGACTCTAGCCATGGTTCATGAGAAGAACACACATGCAATGACACTGGTGGATCCATGTGTGGTCTGTGAGAGGAACACACATGCAATGGCACTGGGTGTGGTTCATGAAAAGAACACCCATCCAATGACACCGGTGGATCCTTATGTGGTTTATGAGAGGAATAGACATCCAATGACACTGGTGGATCCTTATGTGGTTTGTGAGAAGAACACACATGCAATGACACTGGTGATATGTGGTTTATGAAAAGAGCAGACATGCAATGACACTAGTGGATCTATATGTGGTTTGTGAAAAGAACAGACATGCAATCACACTGGGTGGATCCATGTATGGTTCATGAGAAGAACACACATGCAATGACACTAGTGATATGTGATTTGTGCAAAGAACAGACATGCAACGACTCTAACTGTGGTTAATGAAAAGAGCAGACATGCAATGACACTGGTGGATCCATGTGTGGTTTATGAGAAGAACACACATCCAATGACACTGGGTGTGGTTCATGAAAAGAACACACATCCAATGACACTGCTGGATCCTTATGTGGTTTGTGAGAAGAACAGACATGCAATGACTCTAGATGTGGTTCATGAGAAGAACACACATGCAATGACTCTAGTTGTGGTTCATGAGAAGACCACAAAACACACATGCAATGGCACTGGTGGATCCATGTGTGGTTTGTGAGAGGAACATGCATGCAATGACACTAGGTGTGGTTCATGAAAAGAACACACATCCAATGACACTGGTGGATCCTTATGTGGTTCATGAAAAGAACACACATGCAATGACACTCGTGGATCCATATGTGGTTTGTGGAAAGAACAAGCATGCAATGACTCTAGATGTGGTTCATGAAAAGAGCACACATGCAATGACACTGGTGGATCCATATGTGGTCTATGGAAAGAACAGACATGCAACGACTCTAGATGTGGTTCATGAAAAGAGCAGACATGCAAAGACACTAGTGGATCCATGTGTGGTATCTGAGAGGAACACACATCCAATGACACTGGGTGTGGTTCATGAAACGAACACACATGCAATGACTAGCCGTGGTTCATGAGAAGAACACACATGCAATGACACTGGTGTATCCTACACGAGTGTATCCTTATGTGGTCTGTGAGAATAACAGACATGCAATGACTCTAGCTATGGTTCATGAGAAGAACACACATGCAATGACACTGGTGGATCCATGTGTGGTCTGTGAGAGGAACAACCATGCAATGACACTGGGTGTGGTTCATTAAAAGAACAGACATGCATTGGCACTGGTGGATCCATGTGTGGTTAGTGAGAGGAGCAGACATGCAATCACACTTGGTGGATCCATGTGTGGTTCATGAAAAGAGCAGACATGCAATGACACTGGTGGATCCATGTGTGGTTTGTGAGAAGAACACACATCCAATTACATCGGGTGTGGTTCATGAAAAGAACACACATCCAATGACACTACTGGATCCTTATATGATTTGTGAGAAGAACATACATGCAATGACTCTAGATGTGGTTCATGAGAAGAACACACATGCAATGACTCTAGTTGTGGTTCATGAGAAGAACACACATGCAATGGCACTGGTGGATCCATGTTTGGTTTGTGAGAGGAACATGCATGCAATGAAACTAGGTGTGGTTCATGAAAAGAACACACATCCAATGACACTGGTGGATCCTTATGTGGTTCATGAAAAGAACACACATGCAATGACACTGGTGGATCCATATGTGGTCTGTGGAAAGAACAAACATGCAATGAATCTAGATGTGGTTCATGAAAAGAGCAGACATGCAATGACACTAGTGTATCCATGTGTGGTCTATGAGAGGAACACACATCCAATGACACTAGGTGTGGTTCATGAAAAGAACACACATGCAATGACTCTAGCCGTGGTTCATGAGAAGAACACACATGCAATGACACTGGTGTATCCTTATGTGGTTTGTGAGAAGAACACACATGCAATGACACTAGATGTGGTTCATGAGAGGATTAAAGAAGAAGAACCTCCCACGGTAAACGCCTATTTTCTGGTGTGAATGCTCGAAGTTATTTCCTTTAGATTCTGCAATTTTGTCTTTTTGTTTCTTGTTTTCACTAGTTAGGCTTAATGGAAAACAACAACAAAATTAGAGAGTTTTATAGTATTTATCTTGAGTTAGGACATGAAGTGTTTGAAGAGAAAATTAAAAAACCTATGGAACTTTATTTGCATGCTAACTACAATGTTGTTAGTATGAACTCTTTGGACACCATTATTGCCAATGCTATGGAAAAGTCTAAGCTTGGGGAAGCTGGTTTTGATGAGCATGATATTTTTAGTCCCCCAAGCACGGAGGAGAAAATTTACTTTGATGATACTATGCCTCCAATATATGATGATTACAATGATGAGTATGATATTTTTAGTCCACCTACTATTGAGGAGAAAATTAATTGTGATTACAATATGCCTCCTATATTTTATTATTATGGTGATGAAAATAATAATGATAGCTATTTTGTTGAATTTGCTCCCACTACAATTAATAAGAATGACTATGTTTTATTTTATGCAGGTGGATCATGATAAGAATGTTTTATGTGATAGTTATATTATTAATTTTATTCATGATGCTACTGAAAGTTATTATGAGAGAGGAAAACATGGTTTTATGCATCTCAATAATATTAAGTTTCCCCTCTTTATGTTGAAAGTCTTGAAGTTGCACTTGTTTTGCTTTCCTATGCTTGTTACTTTGTGCTTTCATGACTTGTTTCTTTACAAGATTCCTATGCATAGGAAATGGGTTAGACTTAAATGTGCTTTGAATTTGCTTCTTGATGCTCTCTTTTACTTCAATTCATATTTTTTATGTGAGCATCTTCTCAAACTATCAAGCATAACTTAAAGGCATTAAAGAAAAGTATTTATGGGAGATAACCCAAAAGTTTTAGTTGAGTCTTGGAAGTTATTACTTCAGTAATAACCTCTCCTTATCCTTTTTATTTGCTGTTTGTGCCAAAAGTAACCTCTAATGAGAGAGAAGTAATGATTGGGAAAGTAGCTGTCCCGAAACAGATTTCTGTGCTTCATCGTAAAAATTCGTGTAAAATCTATGTACGTCCTTTTGAGACGTGAGTTTTTGTGCTTCTGACCCAGGTTGTTATCTAACTTTCGTTAGTTCAACACTTTTTGATTTGAGCAACAGAAGGTCTTCGAAAAAATTCGTCTTTACCTGCTGGTCTATTTTGACAAATTTCTGCCATTTTCTGCATTTGCTTCTTGTTGGTTCCTTGTTGAGTTCTTTTGGGGAATTGAGGTTTTTGAGGGAAGTGCTACAGTATCTAGTGTTGTAATGGAAGTTTATTTGGTGTTAGAACTGAACCTTAAGACCTTTTATCTTGAGTGCACTAACGTTGCTAATAAAGATTGTGTGAAGTTTTGTACGAAGGAAAAATTTCAGGTGTATGGAAGGAATGAGTAATGAGATGAAAGATGGACTAAAGCTCAAGCTTGTGGATGCCACTCGTGTCACCCCAAGAAATATCCAAGAAGTACAAGCGTCAAAGCTTGGGGATGCCCAAGGCATCCCCTTCTTCATCAATAAAAATCCCAGGTTTCTTCCAAACGCTTTATTTTTATTGTTTCATGCACAGTTGTGTTGTTCTTGGAGCGTCTTCTTTTTCGTTTTCGCTTTGGTTTTTCGTTTGCTTGGTTTGCTTAGTTTGCTTGAAAAAGTTGGTTGGATCCCAACACACTTCTTTTGGAGAGAGACACGCTCCGTTTTCATTGCCTAGAACACTCTAGTTTTCATTCTTATTGTTCTGTGAGTGTTCTCTTTTGCTAGCACCGTGTTTAGCCTTAGTTTTCTCGTCCCCTTTCAGCTTAGAACTTTTTAGTTCTTCTTTGTGGATTTGTGAGACAAGCTCACTGATCTTTATTTATTATCATTTTTGTGAGTTGTTTCAAATAGTTTGGTTTGGATTGGAAAAAGAGTAGGAAAGTTCATGCTTAAGTGGTAAAAGGAGCTTGTTTTTGACTGTGGCCTATGCTTTGTCATGCCATGCTTGATATTGTTTTGGCTTTATGCTTAGTATTCTTTGCTGTAGCATGAATTGTTATAAACAATTGGGATTTCTTAATGTGCCTTGGATGAATCATGCGTTGTTTTAGCATATTAAAGCATAGTATAGTGGTATTCTCCTTTGATGCTTTATTTGGGTTGACTTGGCGCATGCTCACACTATGTTATGACTATCTTAAGTCACCATAGCCTTTATGATCCTTTAGTTTTCAACTTGTATTATCACTTTATGCTTTTATCAATGATGTTTTGTCGCTCTGCATGATTATGGCCATTATTGCTCTCTTAGTTTGTCGCTCCCAGTCTTTTGCTAGCCTCCACAACAAAGTATGAGTTCCACTCATGCATCCAACTCCCTAAACCAAGTTATTACAAAGAGTCCACCATACCTACCTACTAGCTTATGTTATTCCAAGTATATTCATGCTTTTGTTTACCTTCCAAATTAAACTTGTTATGAGAAAACTAGTGATTAAAGCTCTCACGAACTTGATGGCACACTTATTTTTGCATCTAATAAACTTGAACCATTGGGTCCTTCTTTGTTGCGTATATGCTTGCGCTTTATAATTTGAAATTAGCAGAACCATGTTTCATGGGGAACGCTTTCAACATTGCACCTGTACTTTGTACCCCGTTGATATCATGTTCTTTTGCTTACGGATCCCGGCGGTGTGAAATAAAAGTGGAACTTGTAAGATCATGGAGTTTGTATGTGTGTTAGAGAAACGCCTGGGCCGCTAGCCTAAGCCATGCCTAATCATGGTGGAAACTTGCAGCATCACCATAATGAGCACTCTATGAAGCATCCTCAATAAAAACCTATGCAAATAGCAAATAAAAAGATCGCTGAGATGCTCATTGTCTGCTTGCCTTGTCATTTCGATTATGGGAAAGCTCCCGTATCATGTGCAAGGGGTACCCCGTTGGCGGTTCTTAATGATACACATGTACTTACAATGACAAGAGCACTCGTGACTAAAGTTGAGTAGCATGAGGATAGGTCTTTGTAAGTAAGGGGCATGAGATTTCGGTTTATAACTTGTCAAGCATATCCTCTTAGTTGTGTCACTTTAACCTTAATCACCTTAAAGATGCTTATGATAGGGGCAATGAGAGCTGAAAGCTATAAGTACCATAATTTTTGGAAGCTCTTTATGAGACTTGAATCCGTACTTCCTTTTACAAAGGCCTTTCTTCCACCATTATATTGAGTCTCCACCTTCTATCTTTATGCACTTACTTTGAGAGCATAGTGGCCATTCTTAGTTCTACGTGCATTGTCCCAAGACTTGTTGATTGATGCATAACTTGATATTGCTTGTTTTAAACTATTTGTATCTAGTCACTCTTATGAACTTTGAAGGTGTCCTATGCAATTATGTTTTCTACTCTATGAGGGACAAGCTGAATGCCATTATGCTATGTTTTCTTTATGAGAAACAAACAAACGTCTTGCAAAGCATTGTTATTCATGAATCTTTTGTTTGTGCCTTTTCATGTTGCAACATAGTTTATTTGTCTTATTGTTAGAACTTTGTCTTTCATGTTATGATTGAAGTACTATGATCCCAGCTATCAATGTTTTTATAAATACTTTGATCAAGTGTATGATGGTGCATGTCAACTCAAAAATTATTCTTTCTTTTTACCACTTACCTACTCGAGGACGAGCAGGAGTTAGGCTTGGGGATGTTGATACATTGCAAATGTATCTATAATTTTTGATGTTCCATGCTTGGTTTTATCTACTTTCTTGTGTTTTGTTCCAACTTTGGAGTACTTTTCATATGATTTATTTGGACTAACCTACTAATAGTTGCAAAAGTGCACAATATTCTAGTTTTACACTTTGATGTGTAGGAATTACCAAGAATAAAAGTGGAAACCTTGTTGGAGTCAAATTACGATTTTCTAGAAATCTGTCACATAACTCTTTTTTAAGATGGTCACGTTTCGGCTCGAATACGGCGTGAAACAGAAATCTCTTCAACTACAAAGTTGTTGGAAATTTCGCGACAAACGTTCTGGATATAAAATTTAGCTGATTCCAAGTCCGGACGGGCCCGATAGACCCGATTTACTGCAGCCCAAGATGGGGTGACGGAAATCCAAAAAGCTATATAAAGGGAGGAAAACCTAATTCGTGGAGACACCTCCACCCACGAATTTGCAGCCACCAAAGCCACGGTTTTGCCTCCCCCATGGATCCCATCTCTATGGGGACGGGCTCCCAATAAGCCATAAAGGAAGGGTGCTAAGGGGCGGTGCTCCTCTGTGATACCAGCGGCGGGGAAGGAGTCCTCCGTGCCGCCGCCGCTGCCTCTTCACCATCTTCACCGCCATCTCCATCGATCTCCACCGCCATCTCCATCACCATTGCTGATTCCCATGATGAGGAGGGAGTAGTTCTCTCTTGAGGCTAAGGGTTCTACCGGTAGCTATGTGTTCATCTCTTTATCTATGCATGATCTTGTTGTGGTCATGAGCTTTGTAATCTAGTAGATCTACCTTGCTACTCAAGTGCTTTATTAGATCTCTACTCTCCCCATGAGTTGGATGTCTTTATGAAATTGTGGTGTTTGTTGGACTCATCTAGTACTCAAGGTGACAGTGTGGGGTTTCTAGATGGGAAAGGCTTACTTTGAGGTGTTATTATAGCCCTACCATCGATTAGAGTGTCCAACCGGAGAGTAGTTAAGAGTAGTATCACAAAAAGAAGATATTTATATGAGAGTGTTCAGTAGTGAAAGTATGATCCCTAGGCCTTGTTTCTAAGCATTGAAACACCGTTCACAATTAGATCTGTTACATGTTTGCTTGTTTCGATTTTTATTTCAGTTTGCTTTTAGTCTTTTTCATGCCATCAAGTTATTTCCTATCACCATTACCACTTGTATTTCACTATCTCTTCGCCGAACTAGTGCACCTATTCACCTGACAAGTGTATTGGGTGTGTTGGGGACACAAGAGACTTCTTGTATCTTGATTGTAGGGTTGCTTGAGAGGGAATACCTTTGACCACTTCCTCCCTGAGTTCGATAAACCATGGGTGATCCACTTAAGGGAAAACTTGCTGATGTTCTACAAACCTCTGCACTTGGAGGCCCAACAACTGTCTACAAGAATAGAAGTGCGTAGACATCAGTGGTTCATGAAACGAACACACATGCAAGGACTCTAGCCGTGGTTCATGAGAGGAACAACCATACAATGACACTAGGTGTGGTTCATTAAAAGAACATACATGCAATGGCACTGGTGGATCCATGTGTGGTTAGTGAGAGGAGCAGATATGCAATCACACTTGGTGGATCCATGTGTGGTTCATGAAAAGAGCATACATGCAATGACACTGGTGGATCCATGTGTGGTTTGTGAGAAGAACACACATCCAATAACACTGGGTGTGGTTCATGAAAAGAACACACATCCAATGACACTGCTGGATCCTTGTATGATCTGTGAGAAGAACAAACATGCAATGACTCTAGATGTGGTTACTGAGAAGAACACACATGCAATAACTCTAGCTGTGGTTCATGAGAAGAACACACATGCAATGGCACTGGTGGATCCATGTGTGGTTTGTGAGAGGAACATACATGCAATGAGACTAGGTGTGGTTCATGAAAAGAACACACATCCAATGACACTAGTGGATCCTTATGTGGTTCATGAAATGAACACACATGGAATGACACTGGTGGATCCATATGTGGTCTGTGGAAACAACAGACATGCAATGAATCTAGATGTGGTTCATGAAAAGAGCAGACATGCAATGACAGTGGTGGATCCATGTGTGGTCTATGAGAGGAACACACATCCAATGACACTGTGTGTGGTTCATGAAAAGAACACACATGTAATGACTCTAGCCGTGGTTCATGAGAAGAACACACATGCAATGACACTGGTGGATCCATGTGTGATCTGTGAGAGGAACACACATGCAATGACACTAGGTGTGGTTCATGAGAAGAACACACATCCAATGACTCTAGCCGTGGTTCATGAGAAGAACACACATGCAATGACACTGGTGGATCCATGTGTGGTCTGTGAGAGGAACACACATGCAATGACACTGGGTGTGGTTCAAGAAAAGAACACACATCCAATGACACAGGTGGATCCTTATGTGGTTTTTGAGAGGAATATACATCCAATGACACTTGTGGATCCTTATGTGGTTTGTGAGAAGAACACACATGCAATGACACTTGTGATATGTGGGTTGTGAAAAGAGCAGACATGCAATCACACTGGTGGATCCATATGTGGTTTGTGAGAAGAACACACATGCAATGACACTAGTGTATCCATATGTGGTTTGTGAGAAGAACAGGCATGCAATGACTCTAGATGTGGTTCATGAGAGGAACGCACATCCAATGACACCAGTGGATCCATGCGTAGTTTGTGACAGGAACATACATGCAATGACACTGAGTGTGGTTCATGAGAAGGACACACATGCAATGACACTGGTGTATCCTTATGTGGTTTGTGAGAATAACAGACATGCAATGACTCTAGCCGTGGTTCATGAGAAGAACACACATGCAATGACACTGGTGGATCCATGTGTGGTTTATGAGATGAACATACATACAATGACACTGGGTGTGGTTCATTAAAAGAACAGACATGCAATGGCACAGGTGGATCTATGTGTGGTTTGTGAGAAGAACAGACATGCAATGACACTTGGTGGATCCATGTGTGGTTCATGAGAAGAGCACACATGCAATGACACTGGTGGATCCATGTGTGGTTTGTGAGAACAACACACATCCAATGACACTGGGTGTGGTTCATGAAAAGAACACACATCCAATGACACTGCTGGATCCTTATGTGGTTTGTGAGAAGAATAGACATGCAATGACTCTAGATGTCATTCATGAGAAGAACACACATGCAATGACTTTAGCTGTTGTTCCTGAGAAGAACACACATGCAATGGAACTTGTGGATCCATGTGTGGTTTGTGAGAGGAACATGGATGCAATGACACTTGGTGTGGTTCATGAAAAGTACACACATCCAATGGCACTGGTGGAAACTTATGTGGTTCATGAAAAGAACACGCATGCAATGACACAGGTGGATCCATATGTGGTCTGTGGAACGAACAGAGATGCAATGACTCTAGATGTGGTTCATGAAAAGAGCAGACATGCAATGACACTGGTGGATCCATGTGTGGTCTATGAGAGGAACACATATCCAATGACACTGGGTGTGGTTCATGAAAAGAACACACATGCAATGACTCTAGTCGTGGTTCATGAGAAGAACACACATGCAATGACACTGGTGGATCCATGTGTGGTCTATGACAAGAACACACATGCAATGACTCTAGCTGTGGTTCATGAGAAGAACATACATGCAATGACTCTAGCTGTGGTTCATGAGAAGAACACACATGCAATGACAGTGGTGGATCCATGTGTGGTCTGTGAGAGGAACACACATGCAATGACACTAGGTGTGGTTCATGAGAAGAGCACACATGCAATGACACTGGTGGATCCATGTGTGGTATATGGAAAGAACAGACATGCAATGACTCTAGGTGTGGTTCATGAGAAGAACACACATTCAATGACACTGGTGGATCCATGTGTGGTCTGTGAGAGGAACATCGTCCATGCAATGACACTGGGTGTGGTTCATTAAAAGAATAGACATGCAATAGCACTGGTGGATCCATGTGTGGTTAGTGAGAGGAGCAGACATGCAATCACACTTGGTGGATCCATGTGTGGTTCATGAAAAGAGCAGACATGCAATGACACTGGTGGATCCATGTGTGGTTTGTGAGAAGAACACACATCCAATGACACTGGGTGTGGTTCATGAAAAGAACACACATCCAATGGCATGGTTGGATCCTTATATGATTTGTAAGAAGAAAAGACATGCAATGACTCTAGATGTGGTTCATGAGAAGAACACACATGCAATGACTCTAGCTGTGGTTCATGAGAAGAACACACATCACTAGTGGAAAAAGGGCCTCCAGTCCCGGCTCGTAAGGGGCTTTAGTCCCGGTCCTGGTAACCGGGACTAGAGGGGCGGGACTAAAGGCCCCCCCACTAGTCCCGGACCGCTTACCATCCGGGACCAATGGGTATCCACGTGGCCGTCTCTGCGGGCGCTGGGTGCCCCCCATTAGTCCCGGTTCGTATTACGAACCGGGACAAATGGTTCTCTGCCACGGCAGAAATTTAGGCACTTTCTCTGCCGCGGCTGAGAATTCAATTTGTATCTTTTTTCTCTTTTTCATTTCAAAAATAGTTTTCTACGCTACCACATACCATACACGTTCGTGCATACATAAGATAACTTCTCTTAAGATCGAGCATACGACTATATACATGATCATGATAGTTACATGGAGATCACAATTCGACGATTTAATTACACGGTCGGGGATCATCGGTAGCGCCTATTCACGCTAAATTCCCCGGCGTCATCTATCATCTCGGTCATCAAGAATTCATCCAGTTCTTCAGCAATTCCTAGCATGCGTTGCTCTGGTAGGAGCTGATCCCGCATTCTCTCGAACTATATAAGAAAAGGAGATCAATATGAATATCAATCATGATAACAAAAAGTGACGGTAATAAAATAATGTTGTGAATGTATTGCTTACGTCGACTCTATTATCATTGTCCTCAGTGGTAAACATGCGAATGAACTCGCAAACGTAGTATCCACATAGATTCGTCCCCTGTGGCTGCCTCGCGCACTTTACGAGAATAGAATTCAATCAAAATTATAATCTAGCATCATAATTGTCTTGAAACTAGAAGTAAAGAGATGTGCGAACATATCACATATTACTTACCGAGACCAGAGTAAACGTCAGCTCCTTACTAAAGGAACCCGTAACCCTACTCTTGAACATGCTCCAAACCCTGCCCGGTAAAGAAAATGAATGAATGAGTTATTTATTACGTGATATCTCAGGAAATCAAATAAAGAGACCGATGTAGCACGGAAATTACCTCTGGAGCATGTCCTGCATGTCCCTAAACTGTTCCAGGGGTCTCTTCGATGGGTCCATGACTTCAACTCTTCCCTTATCAAGTTGAATGTCCATGAGATCCAGTGGAAACTGCACACATTTATATATACATCAGTAACTCATCAATTACATTTAACATCAAGTAAGAAAAGTGAATGTGTACAACATAATAAGACCCTCACCGGAAATTGTAAGGAAACAGTATGTGGTCACAGAAATGTTGCTCTGTTAGAAACCTTAGAAGGTTTTCCTGCGTCTCCTCGGGTTTATCCTTTAGCGTCTTACAATGTATTTTATCTGGGTCAATGAACCCAACACTAAAGAGTGACCTTCTTTTACATTCCATGATCTTCATTCTGCATAATAACAGAGTACAAAAGCATATAATGAGGATAATTATATGCAATGAACTGAACAACTGAAAAAATGAACAACTTATATATAGACAGTGAATTCAACAACTTACATACAATAGCAACTCATGAGACTTTTGTCGAGGGCGTCGAAACTGTATAACCGGAAGAGTTCTGGAAACTCAACATGGACCTCTTCTTCTCGGAAGTAGTAGTCATGTGGGACTTTCGCCACGATCATTATTCTCTCCTGCTTTACGGCTTTCAAGTACCAGTTATGTAAACTCCGCATTTGTGTTGGCAGTTGTTGGAACTGCTCAAAGCTGACCAGAGGCTTCCCTAGGACATATGTAGGGACTACCTGAGCCTTGGGTAACTTGTCGTCCTGGGCACCTAGCAATTCCTCAATAGTCACATTCATAGCGGCCACAAGCTTCTTAGCTTCTTCCAGATCCGGCTAGGGAGTGTCATAGGATAACACCTAGAGGGGTGGGATCGATTTTTTGGCCTGTTTCCTGAGCTGGGGGACGTCCATTCTTTTCCCGGTTGCACTTTGACCTGATGATTTGCTCCCGCTTGCACTTCTACTTGATTTCCTCTTCTTTTCTTCCTTCCGAAGTGTGCGTACATAGTCATCTGGCTTATGGTGAAACTCATACTGCGATTTTGTGTTCCGAAAAGAATGTGCATACACTTTTTTCTTCTCGGTGTATACCGGGGCGGGCTCGGGTTTCTTCTTTTGAAATGGGCCTTTGTGATTGCTGCATTTTCCTCGTCAGTACGATCGTAAGGTCTGATGGGAAGATTCTTATGAGGTACTCTTGGGAGGGGCGACATTTGTCGTTTTGGGCTGCTGCGTCGTTTAGTACTAATTGGAGGCTGCGGCGGAGATCGAGATGGACTCGGGCTGTGGTGGTCGTAGTGATGGGGTGGGCTTCTTGGAGGTGATGGAGGTGAAGGTGACATGCGACGACTCGGAAGTGGTGTTGGCTTTGGCGTCCAGCCTGGAAGCTTGATGTTGTTCTTGTCCCATAGAATGATACCACCCAGTACTTCTCCGAGTGTCCTCTCACCTTCAGGTCCAGGGATGTCAAGCTCCATTGAGTCCCACCCTATTGCGATTTCATCCACAACAACTTTAGCATAGCCAGCTGGAATCTCACGGCCATGCCAGCGTGCGCCAGGTGGACAAGTTAAAGCACATCCGACCGCCACCTTGATGGATAGGTTCTTCACCTTCTGATGGAGCTCACAAGATGCCTGCTCCTTGATTCCATCCACGGGGTAGCCGGGACCGCCATCTACCATACGTGCATCGTCAGAAGGGACCTCCGATTCAGCCACGCTGCTTCTCCGCTGAGATGGGATGGCGGTAATATTGAGTACAGGATCTTGCAGGCGCGCTGCTCCTCGAAGTTCGTCAATCTGTTGCTGATGCATTCGAAGTGTTCCTAGCAACTCGGTGAACCTGTCCCCTCCTCCTCCTGCCGTCGCCTCTTTGCTCTCTCTCTCGCCTCCTATAAGTATCTCTGTCTTTGGGAAACCCCATCTCCCACGTATAACTAGGGCCAAGGCCTCGTACACGTCCTCCGTGTTCGTCATTCTCGAGGACCTTTGTCAGCAAGTCTTTCTCTCTATCGGGACGGAACTTTGTTGTCCCTGCTTTAATCTCCTTCACCACTTTCTGCCATGTATCCTGGGGTATCCTAATCCCGTCACTGCAAATAAGGTCCCGTGTACTATCGTCATACTCACTCCCATGCCCAAGGAACCAATTCCTTGCCCTCAGATCCCATTCTTTGCGTATTGGTTCTGGAGTGATCCCTTTAGCAAGCAGCTCATTCTCTTTAGCATCCCACTTTGGCATGGCAGCCGCGTAGCCCCCTAGCCCAAGGTGATGGTGATATTTCTTCATTGTGGCATTTTTTTGTTTTTTCCGACTTTTCCATAGCAGGTTCTGACTCCTTGTACTTCACAAATGCATCCTAGTTAGCCTGCTGCTTCGTTAGATAGCATTCAAATTTAGGAGGAGCCTTCGTCTTCTGATACTTTTGCCATAATGCTTTTTTCCAGTTCTTGAATAGTTCAGCCATCTTCGTAAGAGTCCACTGCTTGACTTTCTTCCTCAATGCACCTGTGTCGGCTTCATCCTCACATTCTGGCAGGGTGAAATGTGCCATAAGGTCATTCCAAAGACCCTCTTTGTACCTGTCGGCGACATACTCACCCTCTTTTGCCCCTTTGGTCTTATTCCACTCTCGAACGGTGATCGGGATGCAATCCCTAACCATAAGTCCGCATTGTTGTACAAATACAGTTTTAGCCTTTTCGGGTTCCAATGGTTCACCCCGTGCTGATACCACCGTAATTGTATAACGCGTAGATGCGTCCAACTTTTTGGCCAGGCCTCGTTTGGAATATTTTTTGCTCGATGTGGAGGCCTAAGAGAAGAAACATTCGTCAATATATATATATATATACAACTCAGTTAATGCATCTACTGATCACCAGACTTCTTATGTATACCTCGTCATCGGCTTCTCCACCACCGAAGCCGTCAGCTTCTCCACCACCGGAGCCGTCGGCTTCTCCACCACCAGAGCCGTCGGCTTCTCCTTGATCATTTCGGTCGACCTCCTCTCCCTCACCGGAGGGGTTCAGATAAATCGACGGAGATTCGGGTGGATCAACATGGGGGTGTCGTTGATCATATCCTCGAGAATTTCTTCCTGTGCTAGGTCTCTCTGGATTGGATCCATAGTTTTCTACAAAATGCACACAATAACATTTTTCATTCAATATTGCTGCATAAAATAATATTAAACAATAATATGAACACGCAATTTGCTACAATAATACTAAACAATAGCAAAATTCTAGTGATGCCCTAACCCTAACCCTAAGTCTGGGCGGCCCGCAAGCACCACTACCCTAACCCTATCTCCAGGGGCCCGCGAGCACCACTACCCTAACCCTATCTCCAGGGGCACGCGAGGACCACCACCCTAACCCTATCTCCCGGGGCCCGCGAGCACCACCACTCTAACCCTAAGTCCGGGGCCCGCGAGCACCACCACTCTAACCCTAAGTCCGGGTGCATGCGAGCACCACCACCCTAACCCTATCTCCGGGGGCCCACGAGCACCACCACTCTAACCCTAAGTCCGGGGGCCCACGAGCACCACCAATCTAAACCTATCTTCGGGGGCCCGCGATCACCACCACTCTAACCCTAAGTCCGGGGGCCCACGAGCACCCCCACCCTAACCCTATCTCCGGGCGGTCCGTGAGCACCACCACCCTAACCCTAAGTCCGGGGGCCCACGAGCACCACCACCCTAACCCTATCTCCGGGCGGCCCGCGAGCACCACCGAGTCATCGACGCATCGTCGAAAACCGATACTGCCGTTGGCCTCTCACCATCACCATAACGTCTATGATACTACTAAGTACTAGAAAAATACACTAAGACTATGATACTACTACATACTAAGTACTAGAAAAAAATACACTAAGTACACTAAGATTATAAAAAATACACTAAGACTATAAATACACTAAGTACACTAAGACTATAAAAAAATACACAAAGTACACTAAAACTATAAATACACTAAGTACACTAAGACTATAAAAAATACAAAAAATACACTAAGTAGACTAAGACTATAAAAAATACACTAAGACTATAAATACTATAAGTACTAGGAAAAATACTAGAAAAATACTAAAAAACAATAGAAAAAAATCTAGATGGATTACCTGCGCGGGGCGGCGGCGCGGTGGCGGGCTGGCGGCGGGGCGGCGGTGCGGTGGCGGCTGGAGGTGGGGCGGCCAGAGAGGGAGGACGAGGTGGTGGCGCGGTGGCGGCTGGAACTGGCCGACGCGGATGGAGGTGGTGGCAGCGGCGGCGGCTGGAGGTGCGGCGCCCAGAGAGGGAGGACGAGGTGTGGTGGCGGCCGGAGGCGCGGACGTCGACGGAAAATTTCGGCAGCCTCGCGGCGCTCTGGTGTGCTCCTCACGATTGCTCCCGGTCAATGGATTTGACCGGGGGAAGAAGGGGGCGGTTATATACCCTCGACCCTTTAGTCCCGGTTCGTGGCTGCAACCGGGACTAAAGGGGGGTCTTTAGTCCTGGTGCGTGCCACGGGCTGGGACCAAAGGGTTTTCGGCCACGCGCACCAAACAGCACCCCTTTAGTCCCGGTGCGTGCCATGGGCCGGGACCAAAGGGTTTTCGGCCACGCGCGCCAAATGGCCACGCGTGCCAAGTTTATGAATTAATACCCTTTTTGGAATATTACGGTAAGTATTTGTCGTGATTATTTAAATAGGATTAATACCCTTTTTGGAGTAATAAATTCATAAGAAAATAATTACTAATCAGAAAATTGCAAATAATATGACTACGGAATCACAAGAAAGATTAGAACCTGTTTATGAATTAAAATTGCAAGTTTACTGTAAGAATATCCTACGGCGACCGTTAGGGTTTCGGGTTTCGGCGCACATATGTATCTCAACATGGAAATCAATGTCATATTTGTTCCCCTTTAGTCCCGGTTTTGGGTTTCGACCGCATTTTTTATTATTTTATTACAAAAAATAAGCCCCTTTAGTCCTGGTTGATAAAAAATTCGCGCGAAACTGGTACTAAAGGTCTGTTTCTTCTCGCCTTATTTTTTCCCGCCTGTTTTCTTCCCGCCTTTTCCATCGCTTCCCTCCTCTGACTTCCCGCCATTTCTCACAGTGTATATGTAGGCTTGGTCGTTGCCATAGCACATCTAGACTCATATCGGCCGCCTCTCTCCACTCTCTCCCATGGCTTCCACCATACCTCTAACCCCCAGGGAGGTGGAGGCGCTTTGCGCCTCGAACTACCCCTGACCACTGGGCTACCGCGTCCCCACCGGCTAGATGCTGAGCGCCGGAGGCGTGCCGGTCCCTCCTGTCCCTCTAGGTGTGGAGCACCGGATGGCCATCACGAACCACTACTACCTCGAGCTACGCAAGAGCAGCGGAGGAATCCCAACTGGCATCTTGACTATTTCCCGACTTGGGAAGCCTTCTTCATCAATCGGCGTGAGAGGGCGCTCGCCAGGCATGAGGAGGACGACCCACCTCCTTCGAACTTCAACGAGGCCGGCCGTCAGCTGTGGTGGCGCGGCTGGACTCTCCAGAGTGTCATGGCCTACAACACGACCGACAACAACCCCCGCCTGCGGTACCCTACCCTCAAATCCAACCCACGCGTGCCCAACCTTCAAGGTTCGACTACGGCGACCCCGACGACGACAACGACGACGGCGCCGGCGACTACGACGACTACAGTGGCGCGTATTATAGGGCTAGGCAGGAGCATGACTGAACCACTCCAACATTAGGCATGTTTCTTAATTTTTCAGTTGTGCTATGTATCTTAATTTTTAGTTGTGCTATGTATCCTTGGTGTTTGTGGGTTCCTTCTCTTGTGATGGTTCCTTCTCTTTGGGTGATCACCTCCCGCGGCTCAGAACCCGGTCGTCAACGTCTAGTTTGATTGAGCAAGATGTATTACATGAAAGGGGACCTTTATGTCTCAAATAAAAGGTTTAATATATTACATAGATTTATGTCTCAAATAAAAGGTTTAGTACATTATTACACATCACCAACATCTAGTGTTGTGGTTTTCTTCTGCACCGTAGCCATGGAGAATCTTCATCATTTAACGGGATGCTTGGGTCAGTTTTCAGTTTGAAGGGCAGAATTTCATGAAACTTATTGTAATCTTCTGACATGTCTGTCTTGTCATCCACTCCCACGATGTTTCTTTTCCCTGAAAGAACTATGTGGCGCTTTGGCTCATCATATTATGTATTATTTTGCTTATCTTTCCTTTTTCTTGGTTTGGTAGACATGTCCTTCACATAGAAAACCTGAGCCACATCGTTGGCTAGGACGAATGGTTCATCCATGTACGCAAGATTGTTGAGATCCACTGTTGTCATGCCGTACTTTTGGTCTACATGTACCCCACCTCCTGTCAGCTTGACCCATTTGCACCGAAACAAAGGGACCTTAAAAGTAGGTCCATAGTTAAGTTCCCATATCTCCTCTATGTACACATAATATGTGTCCTTCTGCCCATTGTCATCTGTTGCATCAAAGAGGACACCATTGTTTTGGTTGGTGCTCTTTTTATCTTGGGCAGTCGTGGAAAATGTATTCCCATTTATCTCGTTCCCTTGGAAAGTACATATAGTCGAAGATGGTAACTTGTCCAACGAGTACAACTCATCTCCAATAGTGGTGTTATTCATGAGATGTGTCTGCAACCAACTGCCAAAATTCTTCTCGTGTTCCCCTTTAATCAAGGTTTTAGGCTTCCCTGGGTTTTCGGAGCGTAGAATATTCTTGTGTTTCTCGATATACGGAGCCACCACGGTGGAATTGTGTAGAACTATGTAGTGTGCTTGAGTGAAAGAATGCCCGTCCCTACATACCATTGATTTCCTTCCTAGTGTGCCTTTTCCAGTCAACCTCCCCTCATACCGAGATTCAGGAACACCAATCGGCTTAAGGTCAGGAAGAAAGTCAACACAAAACTCAATGACCTCCTCTGTTCCATAGCCCTTGGAGATGCTTCCTTCTGGCCTAGCACGGTTATGAACATATTTCTTTAAGACTCCCATGAACCTCTCGAAGGGGAACATATTGTGTAGAAACACATGACCGAGAATCCTAATCTCTTCAACTAGGTGAACTAGGAGGTGTGTCATAATATTGAAGAAGGATGGCAAGAACAACAACTCGAAGCTGACCAGACATTGGACCACATCAATCTGGAACCCTGATAGACTTTCTCGATCGATTACCTTCTGAGAAATTGCATTGAGGAATGCACATACCTTCACAATGGCTAGTCGAACATTTTCTGGTAGAATTCCCCTCAATGCAACCAGAAGCAATTGCGTCATAAGCACGTGGCAGTCATGAGACTTTAGGTTTTGAATTTTTTCTCTTTCATATTTACTATTCCCTTTATATTCGATGAGAAGCCAGACGGGACCTTGATACTGAAAAGGACTTCAAAAAAGATTTCCTTCTCTTCTTTGGTAAGAGCGTAGTTGGCAAGCCCTTGAAACTTCCCTGGATGCTTTCCGTCTCGTCCTTTATGATGTTGCTGGTCCTCCCATGCTACCGGGGTATCTTTTTACTTCCCATACAAGCCCAAGAAGCCTAGAATATTCATGCAAAGATTCTTCGTCAGGTGCATCACGTTGATTGAAGAGCGGACCTCATGCACTTTCCAATAGGGTAGCTCCCAAAATATAGATTTCTTCTTCCACATGGGTGCGTGTCCGTCGGCGTCTTTTGGAACAGGTTGTCCTCCAGGACCCTTTCCAAAGATTACATCCAAATCCTTGACCATACCAAATACATCAGCACCACTATGGGGGACAGGCTTCGTCTGGGTTTCTGCCTTGCCATTGAAATGCTTGCCTTTCTTCTTTAAGGGATGACTAGGCGGAAGAAAACGATGATTGTACGGGTACACATTCTTTCTACATTTATCCAGATATATACTTTCAGTCTCATCTAAACAGTGCGTGCATGCATTGTATCCTTTGTTCGTCTGTCCTGAAATGTTACTAAGAGCAGGCCAATCATTGATGGTTACGAACAGCAACACTTGTAGGTCAAATTCCTACTGTTTGTGCTCATCCCACACACGTACACCTGGTTTGGCCCACAACTGTAGAAGTTCATCAACTAATGGCCTTAGGTACACATCAATGTCATTGCCGGGTTGCTTCGGGCCTTGGATGAGCACTAGCATCATATTGAACTTCCGCTTCATGCACAACCAAGGAGGAAGGTTGTAGATACATAGAGTCACGGGCCAGGTGCTGTGACTGCAGTTCTGCTCCCCAAAAGGATGCATGCCATTGGTACTTAGACCAAACCATAAGTTCCTTGCATCACCAGCAAAGTCCGGGAAGTCTCTTTCGATTTTTCTCCACTGCCGACCATCAGCAGGGTGCCTCAACATCCCGTCTTTCTTACGGTCTTCCATGTGCCATCGCAACAACTTGGCACGCTCTTTATTTCTGAACAAACGTTTCAACCGTGGTATTATAGGAGCATACCACATCACCTTGGCAGGAACCCTCTTCCTGGGTGGCTCGCCCTCAACATCACCAGGGTCATCTTTTCTGATCTTATACCGCAATGAAGTGCATACCGGGCATTTATCCATATTCTCGTACTTCTCACCACGGTAGAGGATGCAGTCATTAGGGCATGCATGTATCTTCTGCACGTCTAATCCTAGAGGGCAGACAAGTTTCTTTGCTTCGTACGTATTGGAGGGCAATTGGTTATTTCTTGGAAGCAGCTTCTTCATTACTACCAGCAACTTTTCAAATCCCGAGTCAGTCATACCGGTCTCTGCCTTCCACTTCAACAATTCTAGTGTGCTACCTAGCTTCTTCTGGCCATCTTCACAAGTTGGGTACAGCAATTTGTTGTGGTCCTGTAACATCTGCTCGAACTGCAACCTCTCCTTTTCTGTGTCGCAGTATCGCCTTGCATCACTAATGACCCGACCAAAATCATCAACGGGCTTATCTGGTTCCCGTTCTTCACCCCCTTCTTCTTCATTATCTTCAACTGCGGTATCATCGTATTCAGGGAACATAGATCCGTAGTTGTCATCATCGTTCTCTTCTTCATCGTCGTCTTCCATCCTAACCCCTCTTTCTCCGTGCTTGGTCCAAACATTATAGCCGGACATGAAACCGAACCGAAGTAGGTGGATCTGAATGACTCTTGATGCAAGTGTGAGCCTGCTCATTCCGACATTCAACACATGGACAACACATAAAACCATCCCGCCGCTTGTTCGCCTCGGCCACAAGGCGAAAAGAACGCACGCCTTCTCTGTAAGCATCAGAGCGTCGGTCACCATACATCCATGGGGGGCTCATCTGCATCGTACAACCATGCCTATATATCAAACGCAGTCACAATGCTTAAATTAGTACCGCGCGGTCAAAACGAGAAAATAGTTGCTACCCTTTTAGGACACTTCAAAAAAAAGAGGAGAAACCTTAAGTGTCGCTCTGGCACCTCATATCATGTTTTGTCTTGTGTGAACTCAAGTTGCATCGCTCTAAGGCATTTCACCGAACACCTCTAGTGCATATGAAGAAAAAAAGTTAGCACAAAGTTATACCCACCCTCACATAGGAAAAAAAATAGGAGAGAGTGGAGGGCTGGGTGCATATATATAGGGCCAGACCATTAGTCCCGGGTTGAGACACAAACCGGGACTAATGGTTCTGCCATGACCACGCGGGCGTGCCAAGACCCACTAGTCCCGGTTTGTGTCTCAAACCGGGACTAGTGGCCTCTTACGGACCGGGACATAGAATTCGACGACCTCGGGCCGTCCGGTTTCGACCATTAGTCCCGGCCCCAGCCACGGCCGGGACTAGTGGCCCAAACCAAAGGCCCTTTTTCTACTAGTGATGCAACGACACTGGTGGATCCATGTGTGGTTTGTGAGAGTAACATGCATGCAATGACACTAGGTGTGGTTCATGAAAAGAACACACATCCAATGACACTGGTGGATCCTTATGTGGTTCATCAAAAGAACACACATGCAATGACACTAGTGGATCCATATGTGGTATGTGGAAAGAACAGACATGCAATGAATCTAGATGTGGTTCATGAAAAGAGCAGACATGCAATGACACTGGTGGATCCATGTGTGGTCTATGAGAGGAACACACATCCAATGACACTGGGTGTGGTTCATGAAAAGAACACACATGCAATGACTCTAGCCGTGGTTCATGAGAAGAACACACATGCAATGACACTGGTGGATCCATGTGTGGTCTGGGAGAGGAACACACATGCAATGACACTAGGTGTGGTTCATGAGAAGAACACACATCCAATGACTCTAGCTGTGGTTCATGAGAAGAACACACATGCAATGACACTGGTGGATCCATCTGTGGTTTGTGAGAGGAACACACATGCAATGACACTGGGTGTGGTTCATGAAAAGAACACATATCAAATGACACAGGTGGATACTTATGTGGTTTATGAGAGGAACAGACATCCAATGACACTTGTGTATGCTTATGTGGTTTGTGAGAAGAAGACACATGCAATGACACTGGTGATATGTGGGTTGTGAAAAGTGCAGACATGCAATGACACTGGTGGATCCATATGTGGTTTGTGAGAAGAACACACATGCAATGACACTGGTGTATCCATATGTGGTTTTTGAGAAGAACAAACATGCAATGACTCTAGATGTGGTTCATGAGAGGAACACACATCCAATGACACTGGTGGATCCATGTGTAGTTTGTGAAAGGAACACACATGCAATGACACTGGGTGTGGTTCATGAGAAGAACACACATGCAATGACACTGGTGTATCCTTATGTGGTTTGTGAGAATAACACACATGCAATGACTCTAGCTGTGGTTCATGAGAAGACCCCCACATGCAATGATACTGGTGGATCCATGTGTGGTTTATGAGAGGAACATACATGCAATGACACTGGCGTGGTTCATTTAAAGAACAGACATGCAATGGCACTGGTGGATCCATGTGTGGTTTGTGATAGGAACATACATGCAATGACACTTGGTGGATCCATGTGTGGTTCATGAGAACAGCACACATGCAATGACACTGGTGGATCCATGTGTGGGTTGTGAGAAGAACACGCAACCAATGACACTGGGTGTGGTTCATGAAAAGAACACACATCCAATGACACTGCTGGATACTTATGTGGTTTGTGAGAAGAACAGACATGCAATAACTCTAGATGTGGTTCATGAGAAGAACACACATGTAATGACTCTAGTTGTGGTTCATGAGAAGAACACACATGCAATGACACTAGTGGATCCATGTGTGGTTTGTGAGAGGAACATGCATGCAATGACACTAGGTGTGTTTCATGAAAAGAACACACATCCAATGACACTGGTGGATCCTTATGTGGTTCATGAAAAGAGCACACATGCAATGACACTGGTGGATCCATGTGTGGTCTGTGAGAGGAACACACATGCAATGACACTAGGTGTGGTTCATGAAAAGAACACACATCCAATGACACCAGTGGATCCTTATGTGGTTTATGAGAGGAACATACATCCAATGACACTTGTGGATGAGAATATCATTTTGCGGCCCGAAAGTTGGGGTGTCCAGGCAACGCGGTACCCGAGTTCCCTGATATCATCCGCGATGACTATAGTTGACGTGCCAAATACTCAGAGGGTATTTTTTTGGCACGAATTCAACTTTATGTTTCAATACAAAAAATCAGGCTAACAACCGTCAAGTTGGGCCCCCCTGTCAGTTCTCGCTGTTATGTCGTTGCTGTCGCTCCTGTCGCTTAGGTGTCAATTAGGCTTGCAGCGTTGGTGCATGCATCCATTACGCGTCTTCTTCTTCCCCGGAGTGGCAATCTGTGGGGCGTCGTAGCCATGGCGCGGAGCTGGGACGTGGATGAACCTGCTCGGCCCAGCTCTCCTCCCTGTAGGCTTGCAGCGTTGGCACCTCCATTAGTCGTCTTCTTCCCCGGAGCGGAAATCTGTGGTCGCGGCCATGGCGCAGAGCTGGGAAGTGACGAAGCTGCTCGGCCCCGCTCTCCTCCCCATCCCGAGTCAGAGCTCGCCCTCACCATGGACGCACCCATGGCATGGTCGGGGATGAGAATTGGTTCCCGGTGAGATCTATCACCTTGTCGACCATGCTCGGTTCTGCTTTCCTCCTCTAGAATCCGAGCTTGCCGTCGCCGTGGTTGCTCTCGCACCAATTCTGCCACCTCTGCCGAGGTCTCTGTGGTAGCTCAAGTTCTAGGGATCTCCAAGTTCTGCCATGTTGGGCCTGTAAGTGTTGTTGTATGTTAAACTAGCAAATCTCTTTTGTTAAAATCTCTTGGGCTATACCAACTTCATTGTGTTTAATTATGAAAGACAAAATATAAATGACTTCTCTCAATTTCTTGCATAGAAAAATGCACAGCTAATTTCATATTCTCGCAGGAACTGGCCCCACTTGTTGAACCAGCGGCACTGCCACGATCTCCACGTAACCACGGTGAGTTCTCGAACCGAAAGTTGCAATTACCACATTTCTTCTACAGTCATTCCTCTTCCTCAGTCATTCCTCTGCAGTTTTTCCTGGGCGCTTCTTCTTCCTCTGTTCTGGAACCGTCGGTTCATCTTCTTCTTACTCTCGAAGGCAGTTCTTTGCAGGCAGTTCCTTTCACCCATTTCCTTGCAGGCATGGACAATGGGAAACGCACAACAGAGACCCACTTCGTCCCTGCCCATGGCACCATGACTTTGACAGTGGTGTACACAAATGATGAAGCGACTGTGGAGACAACTCTCGCCAGGTTTGAGCAATTGCTTGAGAAAGAGAAGCACAAGTTTGTGGGGCTAGACTTGGAGTACACCCATGCAAATAAGCGAAAAAATCCTCCACAAGAGATCGCTGTCGTGCAAATCGCCATACATGAGGAAGTCCTCGTTTACCACTTCTGCAGGTATGTGAAATTTAAATTTGAGATCACCACTTCTGCATCCCTTGTTCCCTTACATCCCTAGAACCATCTAAGTGCAGGAGTAAACCAACTGAGATGCGTTGTCCGGCTCTGGTCAAGTTCTTGTGTAGGAAAGGGATAACTTTCACTAGCATGGATATCACAAATGACATAATTATGCTTTCTCGTGCGTTGATAAAAATCCCAGAGGGGCACCACATCGATATCCAAAATCTGTACAAGATCAAATCATACCCAGCAAAGGATGGCATGGGTGATCTGGCAGCGGAAATCATCGATAATTCCTATGAAAAACTAAAGAAATTGAAGCGACTCGATCACGACTACTGGGAGTGGAAGCCGATGAGCCAGGTGCGCCTCGAGTATGCATCCAGAGACGCCTACATGGCGTATGAGTTGTACAGTAAGCTCATTACCATGAATGGGATGGTTAAGGCGGGGTTTTTCACGAGAGAGCTTTGCCCTGGTTGCAAGCTAGCCCAGGAGAAGAAGCGCGAGGAGGAAAGAAAGCGGTTTCAGGACGAGCAGGGATCTTGGGACGGTGGCAACATCAAGCGGCTGAAGGGGAAGCAAGTCAAGGACGACAACAAGTGGTGGTGATACATTATGTGTTTGAACTAGACTTTAGTTTCTAGTTTATTATGTGTGTTATACATTTAGTTACTTCAATACAAAATTTTGACCAATTTAACTTGTTGATGTATTTCTTGATAATTATAATATAATCGAGCACTAGAAATATTTTGTAGTGTGCATGAGCATGATCAGTAAATATAATTTAACACTAGAAACTTTAAGGCACTCCATATAAAGGAGTAGATTAATATATAAGGTTCACCAGAGACACCACTGATATATTGTCTTACATGCCACACACAGGTAATAATTAACTAGAACAAAATAAAAGCAGGGGCTGCAGCAGGAGGCCGGGACACGGAGACACCTAGCAGGGCAAGGGTTTATCAGCAGGAGGCAGCGACAGCCTAGTCGATGGGATATAGGCCAGTCCTGACATACTCCCAGAGGAATTTGCCGTAGGCTGCGTGTCGCGCCAAGGTAATCGGCCTATGGCTTCTGCCTCCGCCTCTGCCAATGCCCTCCGCATGCTGGATCATGCTGTTGAGGTCCACGTTGATTGCTCTGCCACAGAATGGGCAAAATAGTCTCCCCCTACGGTGGAAACGGATTAGACCACAACGTAACCGCCTCAGCACGTTGATGACCCACAAGTATAGGGGGTGTATCGCAGTATTTTCAATAAGTAAGAGTGTCGAACCCAACGAGGAGCAGAAGGTGCTGGCTAGTGGTATGGATCAGGAATTCTCTGCAAATACTTAGCAAACGGATTTTTAGGGGTTTTCGATAAGGCAAGTAAACAAAGTACGAGTAAATAAAAGACAGTAAGAATGAATGCAGCAAGTGGCCCAATCCTTTATGCAGCAAAGGACAAGCCGGTTGTGTCTCTATAGATGACCAAACGTTCTCGAGGACACTTGGGAAGACTGTCAAGTGCTTTCGCTTCATATAGTCGATTAATCTTCTCTAGCTTGCTAAGTGTTGTGTGGGTGAACCTATGCTAATGTACCGCCCCATCCAAGCCTAAATACATACTTGTGATGAAACCCCTTGCAAACATCCGTAATTACAAGAAAGTAATTAAGGTAGAAACCTAACCACAACTTTAAACTCTAAGACCCTTACGTCCCTTGTGCAATGGTTTCCAAACGGGGTTCAGGTTTCTGTCACTCCGGCAACCCCTACAATTAGTAGCCAAATACAAAATGCATTCCCCTAGGCCCATATAGGTGAAGTGTCATGTAGTCGACATTCACGTGACACCACTAGAAGAAGTACACCACAACTTAAATAACAATCTATTGAATCTTGCTCAACGCAACTCCACTACTAACAACAAGACTTCTCCCATGTCCTCAAGAACAAAATAAACTACTCACAAGACATCATATGGATCATGATCAGAGATGGAATAATGATGTATAACAATCTCAACATAAACAATAATTCAATGGTTCACTCAATAGCATCAACTACAAAGAGTAATCAACACAGGGAAAGTTTCCCCTATGAACTAATGCAAGATTCAACGCAATTGTTACAACAATATGGAGATGGTGATGAGGGTGCTGATGGTGATGATGGTGGTGATGATGATGATCCCGATGAAGTCCAGCTTGATGGTGGTGTTGATGGCGATGATCTTCCCTCCCCGGGAAGGAATTCCCCTGGCAGAAATCTGTCTGCCGGAGAGATCTTTCTCTCTCGGTGTTTTCCGCCCCGCAGAGGCGGCAGAATCTTTCTGTGGTCGCTCGCCGAGTCTTAGGGTTTCTGGAGGTTGATATACACCAGAGGGGAGAGGCTGGAGTGGGCCAGGGCAGCCACACCACTCCCTGGCGCGGCCTAGGCTTGCCCGCGCCATGGGGTGGTGTGGGCCCCCTGTGGCCCACCTCCACTCCATCTTCTGGCATCCTTAGTCTTCTGGAAAAATAGGATTTTCCGTATATTTTCCCAGATTTTCTGATCTTCGCGAATTTTGCCTCCAAACAGCACCTTTTCCATCAGAATCCTGACTGCAGCGGTCCATGCTCCAAAAGTCATCAACCATGCAAAAACAGATGAAATAACATAAGTATCACCTCTCAATACAAAATATATCAATGAATAATTGTGAATTAAGACATAGAATAGTGATGCCCCCCAAGCTTAGACTTCGCTTGTCCCCAAGTTTAGATTTCGCGTGTCCCCAAGTGAAACTGAGCCCAATAAACATGGCCTCAAGTTTATGGAGTGAAGAGTCGATAAAAGGATACGGACAAGAAGCATCACATTCATCTAATACATAGATCATAATAGAAAACAACTCACTATTATATAACTCAACTTGGAATGAGTAAAGGGAACAAAATAAAGATACATAAAGTGAATCATAATTGGTAATGGCAAACTTAGCTCTTGGTCAAAGAATAGTTGATAATTTGCTGGAGTTCACAAATAGCTGGTTTTTCAATGAAAGCTTTCAAAGTAGTAAACTTTCAAGATAAGAGCAATGTGCAAAACAAGGAACATAAGAAACATGATTGAATAAATCATCATATGAATGAATGAAACACATCAACTCAAAGTACAAGCTGAGATAGAAGGGAATAGGTTTACTGACTCAACTACAAAGTAAAAGAAAGGCCCTTCGCAGAGGGAAGCAGGGATTGCAAGTCTCATAAAGAGCTCCCAAAAATTATGATACTTACTAGCTTTCAGCTCTCATTGCCCCTATCATAGGCATCTTTAGGTGATTAAGATTAAAGTGACACAACTAAGAGGATATGCTTGACAAGTTGTAAGTTGAAATCTCATGCCCCTTACTTATGAGTACCAATCCTCATGCTACTCAACTTCAATCACGAGCAAGTTCTTGTCATTGTAAATACATGCGTATCATTGAGAACCGCCAACGGGGTACCCCTTGCACATGACACAGGAGCTATCCCATAATCAAAATGACAAGGCAAGCAAG
This sequence comes from Avena eriantha, assembly GCA_910589775.1. Classification (NCBI taxonomy): domain Eukaryota; kingdom Viridiplantae; phylum Streptophyta; class Magnoliopsida; order Poales; family Poaceae; genus Avena; species Avena eriantha. Next base: position 197,625,899 of record OU342743.1, on the reverse strand, counting down.
CAGTGAGCATCTCAGCGATCTTTTTATTTGCTATTTGCATAGGTTTTTATTGAGGATGCTTCATAGAATGCTCACTATAGTTATGCTGCAAGTTTCCACCATGATTAGGCATGGCTTAGGCTAGCGGCCCAGGCGTTTCTCTAACACACATATAAACTCCATGATCTTACAAGTTCCACTTTTATTTCACACCGCCGAGATCCATAAGCAAAAGAACATGATATCAACTAGGTACAAGTACCAATGAGGTGTTGAAAGCGGTCCCCATGATACATGGTTCGACTAACTTCAACTCATAAAGCAAAAGCATATACGTAACAAAGAAGGACCCAATGGTTCAAGTTTATTAAATGCAAGAAAGTAAAGTGTGCCATCAAGTTCGTGAGAGCTTTAATCACTAATTTTCACATAACAAGTTTAATTTGGGAGGTAGATAAAAAAAGAATTTACTTGGAATAGCAATAATGCTACTAGGTAGGTATGGTGGACGCAAATGGCAAAGGTTTTAGTTTAAAGGAGGTGGATGCACGAGAAGAATTCCCTCTAAGTATAGGTTTTTGGCTAGCAAGGCTGGGAAGCAAGTACAAGAGTTGAAGGAAACAAAAAAACATACAAGTGATAAAAACAAACATGCAATCTTCCATGGAAGCACAAAAGATCTTAACTAGAGAATACTAGACTTATGAGCAAATCAAGAAAGAAAGATGATGAAATTATTTTTCTCTAGAGTACTTCTATATTTTTCTTTTCAACTCTCAAAAAGGTGTTGCTACTGATCGAGCCAGGTTTGCCAAAACCAACTAAATTAACTCAATGATCCCAAAGTGCTACCAATACTAACAACAAGATCAATCATATAACCACGAATTGAAAACTAACATAAGCTATGCAAAAGGGTGAATGATAGAACTTCTCATTAATATTCCATAACGGAAACTCACACCAAGGGATACAAATCTAACGAGAGAGGGGACACTTCCATAATGGAAACCATACTACAAAATAACTCCTCTATTCATGATATGACTCTACTAATAAGGTAAAAAGATAGAAGATAGTGATATGATACCGCGGCACTCCCCCAAGCTTGGAACAAACCAAGGGGATGCCAAACCTGATGACGAATTACTTCTTTTGTGGTGGTGGTATACTCTCATCTTCGTCTGTCTTCCAGGGTAAAAGCTTCCCATCAACAAAGGACATCGTGGTTTCCAACATCCTGAAACTTGCAGTAGCACTTATGCGTTTAAACCTAGCCTCATACTCACAGTTTTGATTTTGAATGTCATAGAACCGTGCTTGCAGTTCGTTGGTTGTTTGGTGGAGTGAAAAGACTTCAGCTTTGAGTTCAACAATCTCCTTTTGGTGCTCGGCGATGAGTTCGGAACAAATCTTATGGATGATGTCCACTTCGCGCTCCGCCATCTTCCTGTACCTAAAGACTTCTTGCTCCAATGCTTCCATCCTGTCCTTCAGACTTCCTTCACCTTTAGGGCCTTGAACCTCCTTAATCCGGACCTCCCCACTTTTGAGCAACAACTCCTTGGGATGAATCTTCAATTCTCTCATGTATGGGTTGATGATATCTCCTAAGGAATCTCCCTTGGATGTTCCAGAGGAAGACATTGTGGCTCCAAATCTAGGATTCCACTTGGCAGAAACAGATCGAAACAAAAACACGACGAAAACACGATATACGAACCTAGGGGGATCCGAGGGGTTATATATTGCGAAGTTTCATATCAAAGGAAGGTACTGGGAGAAAACGGGTCGGAGACGGAGTCCTAGGTGGCCTCACCACCTGGTGGCGCGGCCAGGGGTGGGCCCGCGCCATGGGGTGGTGTGGGCCACCCTGGCTCCAGTTCCATCCCTTTTTCGCTTCGTAGCTTTCCTTATTGACTGAAAACTGCAAAAATATAGTTGGATTGTATTTTCGCGGAACTTTTCTTACCAGAACTGTTACCTAGTTGGAAAAGGACTCTGCAGGTCTCTGAATTTGGTCCTCAATGAATTTCTCTGGAGTTATAACTTGAAAGGCATCAACATCTTCATTTTAAGAATCTCCAGCAATATGGTGTTTGAGTCGCTGTCCATTCACTACTTGTGTAGTATTATCTTTTAGAGAAGAAATTTTTATTGCTCCTGAACGGTATACTTCTTCAATGATGAAAGGTCCTTCCCATGTTGATAGTAGCTTACCTGCAAAAATCTGAGACGAGACCTATACAATAGAACTTTCTCACCAACATGAAATTCTCTCTTAAGTATTCGCTTGTCATGCCATCTTTTAACTTTTTCTTTAAAGAGCCTAGCATTCTCATAGGCTTCACTCCTCCATTCATCTAAAGAACTTAAGTCAAAAAGTCTTTTCTCACCAGCTATCTTACAATCTCTATTTAGTTCTTTCACTGCCCAGTAAGCTTTGTGTTCTAATTCTAAGGGTAAGTGGCAAGCTTTCCCATAAACCATTTTATAAGGAGACATTCCCATAGGATTCTTATAAGCAGTTCTATAAGCCCATAAAGCATCATTTAACTTCTTAGCCCAGTTTTTTCTAGACCTATTAACAGTTTTTTGCAAGATAGATTTAATTTCTCTATTTGATAACTCTACTTGCCTGCTAGTTTGGGGGTGATAAGCTGAAGCAATTCTATGATTAACATCATACTTAGCGAGGGTCTTCCTAAAACCGCCATGAATGAAATGAGAACCCCCATCAGTCATGAGATACCTAGGCACTCCAAACCTAGGAAAGATAACATCCTTAAGCATTTTTAGAGAGGTTTCACCGTCAACACTTTTCGTAGGAATGGCTTCTACCCACTTAGTAACATAATCAACGGCAACAAGAATATGAGTGTAACCCTTCGAAGGAGGGAAAGGACCCATAAAGTCGAATCCCCAACAATCAAAAGGTTCAATAACTAGAGAGTGGTTCATAGGCATTTCATTGCGTCTAGAAATATTACCAACACGTTGACATTCATCACAAGATAAAACAAATTTTCTTGCATCTTTAAAAAGGGTAGGCCAGTAGAAACCTGATTGTAATACCTTTTATGCAGTTCTATCTCCTGCATGATGTCCTCCATAGGCACTCCCATGACATTTATGCAATATCTCTTTTTGTTCATACTCTGGAACACATCTTCGCATAATACCATCAACCCCTTCTTTGTATAAGTATGGGTCGTCCCAAAAATAATGCCTCAAATCATAAAAGAACTTTCTTCTTTGCTGAGCTGTAAAAGTTGGAGGCAAATACTTGGAGACAATAAAGTTAGCATAATCAGCATACCAAGGGCTTCCACGCGAGTTCACCCCTACTGCAGCTAATTGTTCATTTGGAAAATTATCATTAACAGGCATAGGATCAAAAGAGATGTTTTCCAAACGAGATAAATTATCACCTACAGGATTTTCAGCACCCTTTCGATCTACTATGTGTAGGTCAAACTCTTGTAAAAGCAGTACCCATAGAATAAGCCTAGGCTTAGCGTCCTTCTTTGTCATAAGATATTTAATAGCAGCATGATCAGTATGAATGGTTACTTTTGAGTCCACAATATAGGGCCTAAACTTATCACAAGCAAAAACAACAGCTAGAAATTCCTTTTCAGTAGTAGCATAATTCTTTTGAGCAGCGTCTAGAGTCTTACTAGCATAATGGATAACGTTTAGCTTTTTATCAATACGTTGCCCAAGGACAGCACCTACATCAAAATCACTAGCATCACACATTATTTCAAAGGGTAAACTCCAATCAGGTGGTTGAACAATAGGGGCTGTAGTTAAAGCCTTCTTAAGAGTTTCAAAAGCTTCCTTACAATCATCATCAAAAACAAAGGGTAGATCTTTTTGAAGAAGATTAGTAAGGGGTTTTGATATCCTGGAAAAGTCTTTAATAAACCTTCTATAGAAACCAGCATGACCAAGGATACTACGAATACCTTTTATGTCTCTTGGGCATGGCATCTTCTCAATTGCCGCAACCTTAGCTCTATCAACTTCTATGCCTCTTTCAGAAACTTTATGCCCAAGAACAATCCCTTCATTAACCATGAAGTGGCATTTCTCCCAATTAAGAACAAGATTAGTTTCTTCACATCTCTGCAAAACTTTATCAAGGTTGTGTAGACAATTATCAAAAGAAGTTCCGTAGACAGAAAAGTCATCCATGAACACTTCTACAATTTCCTCACAAAAGCCATGAAAGATAGCAGACATGCACCTTTGGAAAGTAGCAGGAGCATTACATAAACCAAAAGGCATACGTCTATAGGAATAAGTTCCATAAGGGCAAGTAAAAGTAGTTTTTTCTTGATCTTGTTGTTTAACATCAATTTGAGAGAAACCAGAATACCCATCAAGAAAACAAAAATGGGTCTTTTTAGACAACCTTTCCAACATTTGATCCATAAAAGGAAGTGGGTAGTGATCTTTCTTAGTGACTTTATTGACTTTCCTAAAATCGATGCACATCCTATAGCCTACCACTATTCTTTGAGGAATAAGTTCATCATTATCATTAGGGACAATGGTAATACCTCCCTTTTTAGGAACACAATGAACAGGACTAACCCATTCACTATCAGCAATAGGGTAAATAATACCAGCATCAAGGAGTTTCAATACCCCATTCCTTACCACTTCCTTCATCTTAGGATTTAAACGTTGTTGGTGCTCCACTACGGGCTTCGCATCTGGTTCTATGTTGATAGAATGCTGACATATAGTAGGTGAAATCCCTTTCAAATCATCCAGAGTATAGCCCATAGCTCCTCGGTGTTTCTTCAAAACTTCCAATAATCTTTCTTCTTCCTCCCCTGAAAGTTTAGCGCTAATAATAACAGGATATATCTTTTTATCATCAATAAAAGCATATTTAAGATCATCAGGGAGAGGTTTTAGATCGAAAACCGGGTCCTTTTTAGGTGGCATCCTGGTACCCAAGTCCTCTACAAGCAAGTCGTGCTTAAGCATCATAGGTTGATCGCGGAGAATCATGTCAATCTCATTCCTTTCTTCCATGAAGATTTCACTTTCATGTTCTTCCATAAATTGCTGCAAAGCATTGTTAGGAGCAAGAGAAATAGAAGCAAGTTGTTCAACCCTAAAATCCTCATTATGGGTTTCCTCTTCGCAAGGTTCTTTAGCAAATTTCGAAAAATTAAACTCATAGGATTCCCCATCAAACTTCGTCAAGATTTTCTCCCTCTTGCAATCAATAATAGCCCCACAAGTACTCAAGAAAGGTCTACCAAAAATGATAGGATAAGTTTTACTAGCAGTTGAACCAAGTACTAAAAAATCAGCGAGGTACTTAATCTTACCGCAAAGAACTTCCACGTCTCGCACAATACCAATTGGAGAGATGGTCTCTCTATTATCAAGGTGAATAACCACCTCAATCTCTTCCAACTCGCAAGGACTGATCTCATGCATAATTTCTCTATAAATCTCATAAGGAATAGCACTGGACCTTGCACCAATATCACATAAACCATAATAGCAATGATCACCAATTCTAACAGAAAGCACAGGAACACTAGCCTTTTTAGTTCTATTGGGATGTGAAACAATATTAGAAGCATCTTCACAAAAGACTATGTGCCCGTCTTCTACGCTTTTAGTGACAAGGTCTTTCACAATTGCTACCACAGGTTCAATGTTTATTTGTTCATCAGGTTTTACAGTTCTTTTTTCACTTTTGGTGATAACATTAGTTATCATAGGATGGTCCTTTACCTTTTCGGGAAAGGGAATCTTCTCGATATAAGGTTCAGGTAAGATGGGATCAATAATGCAATACTCAGCACTTCCAATAGGAGCATAGTCATCAATATCTTTGTAAGGTGCATGGTATTTGTTCCATGCCCTTTTTGGAATTTCGATATAGGAAGCAAAAGCTCTAAAACAATTCGTAATAACTTGCGAATCAAGACCATAAAGATTACTAATATTTTGAAAGTCATCAGTTCCCATAAAAGATTCAATGCATTCATAATCATAATTTATACCTGACTTTCTACCTTTGTCATTCTCCCAAGCTTCAGTATTGTCTTGAATACGATCTAGAAGGTCCCATTTAACTTCTTCTTCCATGCGAGTGAATGATCCAGCACAGGAAGCATCCAATAAATCCTTGTCATGTAGAGGGAGCCTTGCATAAAAGTTGTTGATAATAATATTGTTGGGGAGCTCATGAATGGGACATTTGAGCATTAGTAACTTCAATCTCCCCCAAGCTTGAGCTGTACTCTCTCCATCGAGAGGCCAAAAGTTGTATATTTGATTCCGATCTTTATGAATCTCACTAGGAGGATAAAACTTTGAATAAAAGAGAGGCACTATTTCCTCCCACTCTAGAGCTTGAACATTCTTCAACAGCTTATACCATTCCTCAGCTCTTCCTTTTAGTGATAATGAGAATAACTTCTTCTTAACTTGATCTGTAGTAACCTGCACACTTGAACAACCCGCATAATTCGTGTATAAAGAGTAAATGATCACCGGGATGGACAGTTCCATCCCCAACATAGTAGTTATCCATAACACGATCAATAATTCTTGTAGGTATTTTGAAAACATCTTTCTCAGTAGGTGGTGGCTTATCTACTACCTTAACAATGGTAGTAGCATTGCCAAATAAGAAACTCAGCGAATTATCCATAACGAAAATAAAGCAACTAGCAGAAGTAAACAATACTCACGGTAGAACTTTCCTTTACCAGTTCCACTCTCCAATAGCGCTTCACTTCCCGGCAACGGCGCCAGAAAATAGTCTTGATGACCCACAAGTATAGGGGGTGTATCGCAGTATTTTCGATAAGTAAGAGTGTCGAACCCAACGAGGAGCAGAAGGTGCTGGCTAGTGGTATGGATGAGTAATTCTCTGGAAATACTTAGCAAACGGATTTTTAGGGGTTTTCGATAAGGCAAGTAAACAAAGTACGAGTAAATAAAAGACAGTAAGAATGAATGCAACAAGTGGCCCAATCCTTTGTGTAGCAAAGGACAAGACGGTTGTATTTCTATAGATGACCAAACGTTCTCGAGGACACATGGGAAGACTATCAAGTGCTTTCGCTTCATATAGTCGATTAATCTTCTCTAGCTTGCTAAGTGTTGTGTGGGTGAACCTATGCTAATGTACCGCCCCATCCAAGACTAAATATATACTTGTGATTAAACCCCCTTACAAACATTCGTAAGTACAAGAAAGTAATTAAGGTAGAAACCTAACCACAGCTTTAAACTCTAAGACCCTTACGTCCCTTGTGCAATGGTTTCCTAATGGGGGTTCAGGTTTCTGTCACTCCGGCAACCCCTACGATTAGTAGCCAAATACACAATGCATTCCCCTAGGCCCATATAGGTGAAGTGTCATGTAGTCGACGTTCACATGACACCACTAGAAGAAGTACACCACAACTTAAATAACAATCTATTGAATCTTTCTCAACGCAACTCCACTACTTCTCCCACAATCTTAGAAGAAGTACACCACAACAAGACTTCTCCCATGTCCTCAAGAACAAAACAAACTACTCAGAAGATATCATATGGATCATGATCAGAGATGGAATAATGATGTATAACAATCTCAACATAAACAATAATTCAATGGTTCACTCAATAGCATCAACTACAAAGAGTAATCAACACCGGGAAAGTTTCCCCTATGAACTAATGCAAGATTCAACGCAATTGTTACAACAATATGGAGATGGTGATGAGGGTGCTGATGGTGATGATGGTGGTGATGATGATGATGATGATCCCGATGAAGTGCAGCTTGATGGTGGTGTTGATGGCGATGATCTTCCCTCCCCGGGAAGGAATTCCCCTGGTAGAAATCTGTCTGCCGGAGAGATTTTTCTCTCTCGGTGTTTTCCACCCCGCAGAGGTGGCGGAATCTTTCTGTGGTCGCTCGCCGAGTCTTAGGGTTTCTGGAGGTTGATATACACCAGAGGGGAGAGGCTGGAGTGGGCCAGGGCAGCCACACCACTCCCTGGCGCGCCCTAGGCTTGCCCGCGCCATGGGGTGGTGTGGGCCCCCTATGGCCCACCTCCACTCCATCTTCCGCATCCTTAGTCTTCTGGAAAAATAGGATTTTCCGTATGTTTTCCCGGATTTTCTGATCTTCGCGAATTTTGCCTCCAAACAACACCTTTTCCATCAGAATCCTGACTGCAGCGGTCCATGCTCCAAAAGTCATCAACCATGCAAAAACAGATGAAATAACATAAGTATCACCTCTCAATACAAAATATATCAATGAATAATAGTGAATTAAGACATAGAATAGTGCTGCAAAATGGACGTATCACATGTAGCGGCTCTTGTTGTCTCTGGATACCTTGCTATCGTCCACTATTGATTTTTAAGAACATAACTTAGAACTCATACATATGATTGAATTGTATTACAACTCAAGAATTGACAACATGTATATGTAAGACAATATATCCATGGATATCAAAGATAAAGCATCTCAGCAATAGTTTGATCAGTTCATATATCATTTCATCTCAACACAATGAAAAATAATTGCATCAGATTGCGGCCTCATAAGTTTCTTCAGGGATGGAGTCAGCGAACCAAGTAACAATTGCACAACCTATAATGTTGTTGTACATCGCCCCAGGTTCACTAACTCATCCCTGAAAAAATCTGACACCAATATGTCTGCCTCTCTTTTGGGACAAATTTTAATCATTGGCCACAATAAGAAATTGAAATGTAATCGTACAAAACATTATTCTGGGATATACATAGTCAGGTACAAAAACAAGCCTCAATATTGTAATTATAAATAAAAAACCAAACAATTAATCTTCAGGTGCATGTTAAAAATACTTACGATCAAAACCATTCATATACATATGCATCATACCAATCATTAAAAGATCAGAAACAATTCAAGGATTATATATGTAGTTCCATATGAGAATAAATCTAGGGCCTCATAGTTTGTTTCAGAGATGGAGTTGGCAAACCAAAGTACCAACATCACAACCTATATTGTTTGTGTGCATTGCTGCCTTAGGTTCACCAACCCATCCCTAAAACACGACACCATCATACGTGTCTCCCCTTGAACTCTTTTGGGGCTAATTTCAATCATCGGCCTCGTTGACAAACTAAAATGTAATTCTTATACACTATGAATGCATGGAATAGATAATTAGAATATCATAGTTCTATGAATGTAGAATAAAGATTGCAGCCTCATAAGTTTATTCAGGGATGGCGTGAGTGAACCAAGTAACAATTGCACAGCCTATATTGTTGTTGTACATCACCCCAGGTTCACTAACTCGTCCCTGAAAAAATCTGACACCAATGTGTCTGTCTCTCTTTTGGGGCAAATTTAAATCATTGGCCACAATAAGAAATTGAAATGTAATCGTACAAAACATTATTCAGGGATATACATAGTCAGGTACAAAAACAAGCCTAAATATTGTAATTATAAATAAAAAACCAAACAATTAATCTTTAGGTGCATGTTAAAAATACTTATGATCAAAACCATTCATATACATATGCATCATACCAATCATTAAAAGATCAGAAACAATTCAAGGATCATATATGTAGTTCCATATGAGAATAAATCTAGGGCCTCAAAATTTGTTTCAGAGATGGAGTTGGAGAACCAAAGTACCAACAACACAACCTATATTGTTTGTGTGCATTGCTGCCTGAGGTTCAACAACCCATCCCTAAAATACGACACCATCATACGTGTCTCCCCTTGAACTCTTTTCGGGAAAATTTGAATCACCGGCCTCGGTGACAAACTAAAATGTAATTCTTATACACTGAATGCATTGAATAGGTATTTCGAATATCATAGTTCTATGAATGTAGAATAAAGATTAAGGCCTCATAAGTTTCTACAGGGACGGCGTAAGTGAACCAAGTAACAATTGCACAGCCTATATTGTTCTTGTACATCGCCCTAGGTTCACTAACTCGTCCCTGAAAAAATCTGACACCGATGTGTCTGCCTCTCTTTTGGGGCAGATTTGAATCATTGGCCACAATAAGAAATTGAAATGTAATCGTACAAAACATTATTCAGGGATATACATAGTCAGGTACAAAAAAAAGCCTAAATATTGTAATTATAAATAAAAAACCAAACAATTAATCTTCAGGTACATGTTAAAAATACTTATGATCAAAACCATTCATATACATATGCATCATACCAATCATTAAAAGATCAGAAACAATTCAAGGATCATATATGTAGTTCCATATGAGAATAAATCAAGGGCCTCATAATTTGTTTCAAAGATGGAGTTGGGGAACCAAAGTACCAATAGCACAACCTATATTGTTTGTGTGCATTGCTGCCTCAGGTTCACCAACCCATCCCTAAAACATGACACCGTCATACGTGTCTCCCCATGAACTCTTTTGGGGCAAATTTCAATCATCGGCCTCGGTGACAAACTAAAATGTAATTCTTATACACTATGAATGCATGGAATAGATAATTCAAATATCATAGTTCTATGAATGTAGAATAAAGATTGCAGCCTCATAAGTTTCTACAGAGATGGCGTAAGCAAACCAAGTAACAATTGCACAGCTTATATTGATCTTGTACATGGCCTCAGGTTCGCTCAATCATCCCTGTAAAAATTTGACACCAATGTGTTTGCCTCTCTTTGGGGCAAATTTGAATCATTGGCCACAATAAGAAATTGAAATGTAATCGTACCAAACAATATTCAGGGATATAAAAATGCATCATACAACGCATTCATAGATCAGAAACAATACAAATATTATATATTTAGGTTCCATATGAGAGAAAAAATTCGGGCCTCATATTTTTCAGCAATGGAGTCGGAGAACCAAAATACCAACATCACAACCTGTATTGTTAATGTGCATTGCTACCCCTGGGCCACTAACCATCCCTAAGAAAACGACACCATCAGATGCCCTTGCACTATTTTGGGGCAAAATTGAATCATTGGGCTCAGTAAGGAATAGAAATGTAATGTTATAGGCCTGCTGTGTATCGAAATCAACACTCAACTAGCAAACTCAACTAGATGGCAGATGAGCAGATTGGGGTTTTGTGACTAGACGGATTGGGGTTTTGTGACTAGATGGCAGATGCATCAATCAACCAATCGAATCATATATATACTACCCTACTTCAAGAGAAAAGAATTTGTACACGATTGAGCAAATCCTATGTATGAACAGTGAAAATTGTGGCTACGACTAGAGAAGCTAGCAATATAGAACCTCGGACTCCTCATCAGGGACCTCCTCCTCGAACTCATCATTCTCCACGATTGCATCGAAGATTTCTTGAACGGCGATGGGGTCGTCGATGTAGATCACCGGATTGCCTCCGCCTGCCGCCTGCCCCCCATCCAGATCTGCTGCTGGCACCACGACGTTGTCAGCCACCTGCTGCTCGGCGGCGACGGCTACTACCGGCTGCTCGGCAACGATGGCTACCACCTGCTGCTCGGCGGCGACGGCTACCAACTACTGCTCGGCGGCGACGGCTACCACCTGCTACTCGGCAGTGACGGCTACTAGCTGGACGGATGAGTTCGCACCCTCGATGGCGCGGCAACGAGCGGCGTTCGTGCCCGGAGAAGACGCCTCCATCTGCTTGGCGACGACCGAGCCATCTGCTGCTTCGCCTTCAACTGGCTTCACCTCCGGATCTTCTCCACGCGTACGCTTCACGGCGCACCAAGGGAAGGAGGTAGTGCAAACGAGGGAGATTCAGCGCGCGCGGCAGGTGTAGATTAGGGTCTTGGGACTAGACAGACTAGGGGAAATGACACAAGCTCATGGAAGAAGAAGGTTGAGGGGGGTTATAAACACTGGACACGTGTGGTGGGCGGGGGGGCTACCACAATCTCCACCCTTTTTTTCGGTTCCCTTATTTTTGAAACAGCCATAATCTCCACTTTAGAGCTACATTGAAAACACGCTCATGGCAGACCTCAATTCCACTACATGCAAGTGGCGCGGAACTAATATCTAGCAACGTTAGATCGACTCGAGGGGGGCCCTTGACTCATGGAATTTACTAGCGGTAGGGCCCAGTTGGAAGTGAGATTGAGAGCGCTGCGTATAAATGGGATATGTCTGGTTAACATCAAGTGGGCCATAAATTGCAGCGCCCCGTCGACAACCGTGCACTCGATGACCCCGTTGCCCTGTGCATGAGTTGTAGTAGCAGTAGTAGGATTTTCAGACTTGATTAAACTTGACATGACCGCTCGACGACTTTTTCCATGGACGGCATCGTGTTCCTTCCTGTAGAAGTCCCGCGGAGGGAGACGTCCATGCTGTCTCACGCTGTACTGTGACGGGCACGAGGTGTGCAACGATCATCGTTGGATCGCACAGAATCAATGGTTGGTGCGCACGATCCGCGTGACAACCGTGACAACCGATCAGGGAGTAGCAGACAGGGTGAGCACAGTTTTGGGCTTCTACGAAAGATAGAGAGGGGGGTGGGTAAAACTAAGTAGTACCACATAAAACCAAGGACAAAACTGAGTAGTATAAAAATGGAAAGTGTCTTGTACAATGAAATACATCGTGGAATACATCAAATTATGCCAAGATAGATCCACTAGAGTTCATTGGATGTGTTTTCTTCTCATAAACCACACATGGATCCACCAGTGGCATTGCATGTGTGTTCTTCTAAGCAAACCACATAAGGATCCACCAGTGTCATTGCATGTCTGTTCTTTTCATGAACTACACATAAGGATGGGCCCACCAGTGTCATTGCATGTCTGTTCTTTTCATGAACCACACCCAGTGTCAGTGCATGTCTGTTCTATTCATGAACCACACCCAGTTTCACTGCATGTCTGTTCTTTTCATGAACCACATAAGGATCTACCAGTGTCATTGCATGTCTGTTACTTCCATAATGCACATATGGATCCACCTAGTGTGATTGCATGTCTGTTCCTCTAAACAAACCACATAAGGATCCACCTGTGTCATTGGATGTGTGTTCTTCTCATGAACCACACCCACTGTCATTGCATGTGTGTTCTTCTAAACAAACCACATAAGGATCCACCAGTGTCATTGCCTGTCTGTTCTTTTCATGAACCACATAAGGATCCACCAGTGTCATTGCATGTCTGTTCTTTTCATGAACTACACCTAGTTTCACTGCATGTCTGCTCTTTCCATGAACCACATAAGGATCTACCAGAGTCATTGCATGTCTTTTACTTCCATAAACCGCATATGGATCCACCTAGTGTGATTGAATGTCTATTCCTCTAAACAAACCACATACGGATCCACCAGTGTCATTGGATGTGTGTTCTTCTCATGAACCACACCCAGTGTCATTGCATGTGTGTTCTTCTAAACAAACCACATAAGGATCCACCAGTGTCATTGACTGTCTATCCTTTTCATGAACCACAGCTAGAGTCATTGCATGTCTTTTACTTCCATAAACCACATATGGATCCACCTAGTGTGATTGCATGCGTGTTCCTCTAAACAAACCACATAAGGATCCACCAGTGTCATTGCGTGTCTATTCTTTTCATGAACCACACCCAGTGTCATTGCATGCGTGTTCTGCTAAACAAACCAAATAAGGATCCACCAGTGTCATTGCCTATCTATTCTTTTCATGAACCACACCCAGTGTCATTGCATGTGTGTTCTTCTAAACAAACCACATAAGTCATTGCATGTCTGTTCTTTTCATGAACCACACCCGGTGTCATTGCATGTCTGTTCTTCTCATGAACCACGGCTAGAGTCATTGCATGTCTGTTTCTCTAAACAAACCACATAAGGATCGACCAGTGTCATTGTATGTCTGTTCTTTTCATGAACCACATAAGGATCTACTAGTGTCATTGCATGTCTGTTCTTTTCATGAACCACACCCAGTGTCATTGCATGTGTGTTACTTCCATAAACCACATATGGATCCACCTAGTGAGATTGCATGTTTGTTCCTTCCATAAACCACATAAGGATCCACCGGTGTCATTGCCTGTCTGTTCTTTTCATGAACCACTCCTAGTGTCAGTGCATGTCAGTTCTTTTCATGAACCACACGTAGTGTCACTGCATGTCAGTTCTTTTCATGATCCACATAAGGATCTACCAGAGTCATTCGATGTGTGTTCTTATCATGAACCACACATGGATCCACTAGTGTCATTGCATGTCTGTTACTCTAAACAAACAACATAAGGATCCACCAGTGTCATTGCGTGTGTGTTCTTTTCATGAACCACACCCAGTGTCATTGCATGTGTGTTCTTCAAAACAAACCACATAAGGATCCAACAGTGTCATTGCATGTCTGTTCTTTTCATGCACCACATAAGGATGGGCCCAGCAGTGTCATTGCATGTCTATTCTTTTCATGAACCACACCTAGTGTCAGTGCATGTCTGTTCTATTCATGAACCACACCCAGTTTCACTGCATGTCTATTCTTTTCATGAACCACATAAGGATCTACCAGTGTCATTGCATGTCTTTTACTTCCATAAACCACATGTTGATCCACCAGTGTCATGGCATGTCTGTTCCTCTAAACAAACCACATAAGGATCCACCGGTGTCATTGCGTGTGTATTCTTTTCATGAACCACACCCAGTGTCATTGCATGTGTGTTCTTCTAAACAAACCACATAAGGATCCACCAGTGTCATTGCCTGTCTGTTCTTTTCATGAACCACATAAGGATCCACCAGTGTCATTGCATGTGTGTTCTTTTCATGAATCACAGCTAGAGTCATTGCATGTCTTTTACTTCCATAAACCACATATGGATCCACCTAGTGTGATTGCATGTTTGTTCCTCTAAACGAACCACATAAGGATCCACTAGTGTCATTGCGTGTTTGTTCTTTTCATGAACCACACGCAGTGTCATTGCATGTGTGTTCTTCTAAACAAACCACATAAGGATTCACCAGCGTCATTGCCTATCTGTTCTTTTCATGAACCACACCCAGTGTGATTGCATGTGTGTTCTTCTAAAAAAACCACATAACTCATTGCATGTCTGTTCTTTTCATGAACCACACCCTGTGTCATTGCATGTCTGTTCTTTTAATGAACCACGGCTAGAGTCATTGCATGTATGTTCCTCTAAACAAACCACATAAGGATCCACCAGTGTCATTACATGTCTGTTCTTTTCATCAACCACCTAAGGATCTACCAGTGTCATTGCATGTGTATTCTTTTCATGAACCACACCCAGTGTCATTGCATGTGTGTTACTTCCATAAACCACATATGGATCCACCTAGTGTGATTGCATGTTTGTTCCTTCCACAAACCACATAAGGATCCACCAGTGTCATTGTCTGTCTGTTCTTTTCATGAACCACTCCTAGTGTCAGTGCATGTTTGTTCTTTTCATGAACCACACCTAGTGTCACTGCATGTCAGTTCTTTTCATGAACCACATAAAGATCTACCAGAGTCATTGGATGTCTATTCTTCTCATGAACCACACGTGGATCCACGGTGTCATTGCATGTCTGTTCCTCTAAGCAAACCACATAAGGATCCACCAGTGTCATTGCGTGTGTGTTCTTTTCATGAACCAAACCGAGTGTCATTGCATGTGTGTTCTTCTACACAAACCACATAAGGATCCACTAGTGTCATTGCTTGCATGTGTGTTCTTTTCAT
Source organism: Avena eriantha (assembly GCA_910589775.1). Classification (NCBI taxonomy): domain Eukaryota; kingdom Viridiplantae; phylum Streptophyta; class Magnoliopsida; order Poales; family Poaceae; genus Avena; species Avena eriantha. The sequence continues at coordinate 197,610,187 of OU342743.1, read as the reverse complement.
GAACCACATAAGGATGGGCCCACCAGTGTCATTGCATGTGTGTTCTTTTCATGAACCACGCCTAGTGTCAGTGCATGTCTGTTCTATTCATGAACCACACCCGGTTTCACTGCATGTCTGTACTTTTCATGAACCACATAAGGATCTACCAGTGTCATTGCATGTCTTTTACTTCCATAAACCACATGTTGATCCACCGGTGTCATGGCATGTCTGTTCCTCTAAACAAACCACATAAGGATCCACCGGTGTCATTGCGTGTGTATTCTTTTCATGAACCACACCTAGTGTCATTGCATGCGTGCTATCCACCCGTGTCATTGCCTGTCTATTTTTTTCATGAACCACATAAGGATCCACCAGTGTCATTGCATGTGTGTTCTTTTCATGAATCACAGCTAGAGTCATTCCATGTCTTTTACTTCCATAAATCACATATGGATCCACCTAGTGTGATTGAATGTATGTTCCTCTAAAAAAACCACATAAGGATCCACCACTGTCATTGCGTGTCTATACTTTCCATGAACCACACCCAATGTCATTGCATGCGTGTTCTTCTAAACAAACCACATAAGGATCCACCACTGTCATTGCCTATCTGTTCTTTTCATGAACCACACCCAGTGTCATTGCAAGTGTGTTCTTCTAAACAAACCACATAAGTCATTGCATGTCTGTTCTTTTCATGAACCACACCCGGTGTCATTGCATGTCTGTTCTTTTCAGGAACCACGACTAGAGTCATTACATGTCTATTACTATAAACAAACCACATAAGGATCAACTACTGTCATTGCATGTGTGTTCTTTTCATGAACCACATAAGGATCTACCAGTGTCATTGCATGTCTGTTCTTTTCATGAACCACACCCAGTGTCATTGCATGTGTGTTACTTCCATAAACCACATATGGATCCACCTAGTGTGATTGCATGTTTGTTCCTTCCATAAACCACATAAGGATCCACCAGTGTCATTGCCTGTCTATTCTTTTCATGAACCACTCCTAGTGTCAGTGCATGTCTGTTCTTTTCATGAACCGCACCCAGTGTCACTGCATGTCAGTTCTTTTCATGAACCACATAAGGATCTACGAGAGTCATTGGATGTGTGTTCTTCTCATGAACCACACGTGGATCCACCGGTGTCATTGCATGTCTATTCCTCTAAACCAACCACATAAGGATCCACCAGTGTCATTGCGTGTGTGTTATTTTCATGAACCACACCCTGTGCCATTGCATGTGTGTTCTTCTAAACAAACCACATAAGGATCCACCAGTGTCATTGCATGTCTGTTCTTTTCATGAACCACATAAGAATGGGCCCACCAGTGTCATTGCATGTCTGTTCTTTTCATGAACCACACCCAGTGTCAGTGCATGTATGTTCTATTCATGAACCACACCCAGTTTCACTGCATGTCTGTTCTTCTCATGAACCACATAAGGATCTCCAGTGTCATTGCATGTCTTTTACTTCCATAAACAACATGTGGATCCATCGGTGTCATTGCATATCTGTTCCTCTAAACAAACCACATAAGGATCCACCAGTGTCATTGCGTGTGTGTTCTTTTCATGAACCACACCCAGTGTCATTGCATGTGTGTTCTTCTAAACTGACCACATAAGGCTCCACCAGTGTCATTGCCTGTCTGTTCTTTTCATGAACCACATAAGGATCCACCATTGTCACTGCATGTCTGTTCTTTTCATGAATCACAGCTAGAGTCATTGCATGTGTTTTAGTTCCATAAACCACATATTGATCCACCTAGTGTGATTGCATGTCTGTTCCTCTAAACAAATGACATAAGGATCCACCAGTGTCATTGCGTGTCTATTCTTTTCATGAACCACACCCAGTGTCATTGCATGCGTGTTCTTCTAAACAAACCACATAAGGATCCACCAGTGTCATTGCCTATCTGTTCTTTTCATGAACCACACCCAGTTTCATTGCATGTGTGTTCTTCTAAACAAACCACATAAGTCATTGCATGTCTGTTCTTTTGATGAACCACACTCGGAGTCGTTGCATGTATGTTCTTTTCATGACCCACGGCTAGAGTCATTGCATGTCTGTTCCTCTAAACAAACCACATAAGGATCCACCAATGTCATTGCATGTCTGTTCTTTTCATGAACCACATAAGGATCTACCAGTGTCATTGCATGTCTGTTCTTTTCATGAACCACACCCAGTGTCATTTCATGTGTGTTACTTCCATAAACCACATATGGATCCACCTAGTGTGATTGCATGTTTGTTCCTTCCATAAACCACATAAGGATCCACCAGTGTCATTGCCTGTCTATTCTTTTCATGAACCACTCCTAGTGTCAGTGCATGTCTGTTCTTTTCATGAACCGCACCCAGTGTCACTGCATGTCAGTTCTTTTCATGAACCACATAAGGATCTACGAGAGTCATTGGATGTGTGTTCTTCTCATGAACCACACGTGGATCCACCGGTGTCATTGCATGTCTATTCCTCTAAACCAACCACATAAGGATCCACCAGTGTCATTGCGTGTGTGTTATTTTCATGAACCACACCTAGTGTCATTGCATGTGTGTTCTTCTAAACAAACCACATAAGGATCCACCAATGTCATTGCATGTCTGTTCTTTTCATGAACCACATAAGGATGGGCCCACCAGTGTCATTGCATCTCTGTTCTTTTCATGAACCACACCCAGTGTCAGTGCATGTCTGTTCTATTCATGAACCACACCCAGTTTCACTGCATGTCTGTTCTTCTCATGAACCACATAAGGATCTCCAGTGTCATTGCATGTCTTTTACTTCCATAAACAACATGTGGATCCATCGGTGTCATTGCATATCTGTTCCTCTAAACAAACCACATAAGGATCCACCAGTGTCATTGCGTGTGTGTTCTTTTCATGAACCACACCCAGTGTCATTGCATGTGTGTTCTTCTAAACTGACCACATAAGGATCCACCAGTGTCATTGCCTGTCTGTTCTTTTCATGAACCACATAAGGATCCACCATTGTCACTGCATGTCTGTTCTTTTCATGAATCACAGCTAGACTCATTGCATGTGTTTTACTTCCATAAACCACATATTGATCCACCTAGTGTGATTGCATGTCTGTTCCTCTAAACAAACGACATAAGGATCCACCAGTGTCATTGCGTGTCTATTCTTTTCATGAACCACACCCAGTGTCATTGCATGCGTGTTCTTCTAAACAAACCACATAAGGATCCACCAGTGTCATTGCCTATCTGTTCTTTTCATGAACCACACCCAGTTTCATTGCATGTGTGTTCTTCTAAACAAACCACATAAGTCATTGCATGTCTGTTCTTTTGATGAACCACACTCGGAGTCATTGCATGTATGTTCTTTTCATGACCCACGGCTAGAGTCATTGCATGTCTGTTCCTCTAAACAAACCACATAAGGATCCACCAATGTCATTGCATGTCTGTTCTTTTCATGAACCACATAAGGATCTACCAGTGTCATTGCATGTCTGTTCTTTTCATGAACCACACCCAGTGTCATTTCATGTGTGTTAGTTTCATAAACCACATATGGATCCACCTAGTGTGATTGCATGTTTGTTCCTTCCATAAACCACATAAGGATCCACCAGTGTCATTGCCTGTCTATTCTTTTCATGAACCACTCCTAGTGTCAGTGCATGTCTGTTCTTTTCATGAACCGCACCCAGTGTCACTGCATGTCAGTTCTTTTCATGAACCACATAAGGATCTACGAGAGTCATTGGATGTGTGTTCTTCTCATGAACTACACGTCCATCCAC